>CM077224.1:1103475-1243475 GCA_039654775.1 Spinibarbus caldwelli
ACACGGGTCTGACGCGGAAGAACAGCAGCTCACAGAGGCGATGGAGGAGCGTGAGGAGAGGAGCGTTCTGCACTGCGTTCCCATCACGATCCCGAACTCCTCCTGATTCAGCCAGATCCTGATGTCTGTGACGGGCGAGTCACGGATCCAAACAAACTTATACTTACATTTACATTTAGTCATTTAGCAGATGCTTTTATCCAAAGCGACTTACAAATGAGGACAATAGAAGCAATCAAAACCAACAATGATATGCAAGTGCTATAACAAGTCTCAGTTTGCACATGATTTTCATTATTGCATTACAACAACAGGAATCTGGGGGGAAATGTGTTTAATTGCCATGAAAACAATGTGATAATCCTGCAGGAAAGGATACCGAGAGCTAAGATCTTCCTCTGCAGTGTTTCAGGATTGATGGGTTTTCCAGTGCTTTCCAAGAGCTTCCACAGTCCATGAACTCCATCACTGCTGCTCACATCTGCAGAAAAACACCCTCAGCTCACTCAAGAAAGGCCTGTTTACACCACATAAGAAAAAAATCATGCTTTGGGAAATCAACATTAAGTCGAAAAAATTAAAACGTTAAAATAATGAGAAAAGCCACAGTTGTTATGAGATAAAAAGTAAATTATGAGACAAAATCTATATGGGATTTAAAAAATCTAAATTATGATATAAAAAGTCTAAATAATAAAAGTTAAAATGAGACAAAAAGTAAATTATGAGATAAAAATCAAAATAATGACAGAAATGCAAAATTATGAGAAAATGTAACAATTATGAGATGAAAAGTCACTTATGAGATAAAAATGATGAAATATAATTATGAGATTTGAAAAAAAAAATCACAATTATGAAAAAGTCTAAATAATGAGTTTAAAAGGTTATTACAAAATTATGACAACATTATGACACTGTCTAAATTATAACAACAAAAAGTCAAAATTATGACAAAAAAAATCAACATTATGCGTGACAAAGTCAAAATTATGACATAAAAATCTAAATTATGAGAATTATGAGAATTGCATGTTGCAAATTACGAGTTGTAATTATGATGAAAAACATTAAATAATGCGATTTAAAAAGTCAATTATGAAATAAAAAGCAGATTTTTGTCATAATTTTGTCATAACTTTACGTCATAATTATTATGACATTTGTTGTAATTTAAACTTTTTTATCTCATAATGTTGACTTGGTATGTCAAAATGTCAATTTTTTAAAATCGAAATTATGAATACTCTCACAATTTACATTTTATGTAATACTTATGATTTACCGATATTTATTAATTTGCCAGTATTTCTATTATGTGGTGGAGACTGGTTTCCAGATGCGAATCGAGTAGAAATATACAGAAATACAACAATAGAGATAATACATCTGTTATTTCTGAATCAAATTAAACCAGCATCGCAACAGAACGTTTCTTCGTATTGCTGTTTCTAATAAGCTTGTTTACGGTTCATACAGGCTTAAGAATCGTTGTTTAAAAAATGATATTTCACGAAAATCTCACACACACCTGCTCACCGCATCAGAACCATAACATCCGGTTAACGATTCCCCGGAAACCGCTATACGTCACTTCCGCCGCCATCAGCTGTTTCCGGTTTCAACATGGAGCCAGCGAGCTCGACGCTCTGAGGTACGTGGCAAAAATGAAACACTAATATTTATCGCTTATTAAATTCATCAATATCGTCATGTTTGGTAAGATTTGCACTTTAACGTGACGTCAGCGGGTTTATGATCTAGAAGCGCGTGACTGCGGTGTTACGCAAACTAACCGTAAACCAGATAAACAAACACAGATAAACAGCGCAAAGGTCCAAACTCTCCTTATCTACACGTGTTTATGTTTTGAAAAACAGATTTCTCTGTTTACTCCGCGGGTAAGTTAACTGGTTGTGTCGACTAACTAATTTAAACATCGTTTATTATGGCTTTGATAGATCGACTGCGCCCGGGTTAAACAGTAATGATGAGTCCAGTCAGGACAATAAACCAGCTGAACTTGATTAATCCTGCTAGATTAAGGGTTACTTGTTTCTGCTAGTCTGTTGATTTGTTGCAGTCACACAGAGGATTTACAGTACACAGCTAGTGAACAAAAAAATAGGCAATGTAATAATGCTTGTGCATCCTTGAATTTCATTAAAAATATACATTTTTTTTTCTGTTCAAGAGTTATTTAGGCTGCTGCAACATATATTTTTAATTAAAATATTAATTTTTATTTGCATAAAATTTTGCAAAAAATATTTTTTTGTGCTGGAGTATCTAGACTGTTGCATCATAAACTTTTAATAAAATATATTAAATTTGGTATAAATTTGCATAAAATGTAAAAATAGTTTTCTTCTGTACAGGAGTCATCTAGATTGAAATGCACCACAAAACTAAAAAAGTAAATTGTTTAAAAATATCAAAGTATTTTTTTTTTAATGTTATTTTTCTGTGCAGGAGTCATCTAGACTGTTTCATCAAAACATTTTATTTATTGATTTATTTATTTTTTATTTGGATAAAAGGTTCCATAAAATATCTAATTCATTTATTTAAAAAATATCTAATTATTTTTTTTCTGCACAGGAGTCGTCTAGACTGTTATATAATGAATATTATAAAATGTGGATGAGAAATATAATTTCTTGTGTAGAATTTGCATAAAATATAAAAAATTTGTTCAATTTTTCTGTGCCGGATTAATCTTGATTGTTGCATCATAATATTAAAAAGTACATAAAATATTATCATTATGCATCATAATATTAATACATAAAAAGTACAGATTTTTGTTAAACATTTGCAGAAAATATGATGTTTATATCACTTCTTTATATTTTTTTAGTGCAGTAGTCACCTGGATGGTCACATAAAAATGTACCTTTTTTATTAAAACTTTATTATGTAAAATAATGTGCATAAAATATACAATTATTATTATTGTTAAAATGTTATTTTTCTGTTTCAAGAGTCATCTGTTGTATCATAAAATGTATTTAGATTTATTTTGTATAAAATAAATGCAAAGCTGTTTCATAAGATTAAAGTGTGCTTATGTTTGCAGGGAGTGGAGGAGTGATCTAGACTGACCGCAGGCATGTCCGCTGAAGTGATCATCAAAGGTGAGTTCATCTGTCCATCATCTGATGAAAAGCAGTCCGGTCTGAAAGTCGCACGCATGCAGATTGCAGTAAATCTCTCTGATGTGTTTCAGATGCGTCTGCGGTGGCTGTTCGGAGGCCCCGGCGATGGCATGGAGACAGACAAGCCCCCAGTGGCCCCTGAGCTCTCAGCGGAGGCCCCGCTCCTGAAGATGATGGGCTCTCCGAAGCCCAGTCCGAGAGCGTCAGCGGGAGTCCTGCACCTGGGCAAGGTGAGCAGGGACACCTGTATGGAGCTGGAGGCCGTGAGGATCGTGGTCCCGCGGGCCGCTATCAGCCGGAGCCGTCGCCCGGGGACCCACACTGAGGACAGAGGGTCCCCGCAGCACAGGGACGAGCGTCCCCCATCGCCAGAGCCGCTGGACTACAGGAGCGCACTGGACAAGCTGCAGAACTCAGAGCGCCGCCTGCTGCAGGACAAAGAAGGGCTGAGCAACCAGCTGAGGGTCCAGACCGAGGTCAGACTATAATAAATAATAATCAACAGAGAACAGCTTAACACATGCATTTCTGACTGTATACACACAGATGCATTAGTTTGTGAAGGAGCTTCAGTTTCTTCTGTAATGTCATCTAAATTATCATTCAAAAATTGGTTGGTTTTAATGTTTTGAAAGAGTCTCTGTCTTCTGCTGACCAAGACTGGATTTATTTAATCAAAAATACAGTAAAGACTGTAATATTGCGTTATTATAATTTAAAATAGCAAAATTTATGCTGACTTGAATATAAAACTAAAAGCATTACAGAATAATTTTTATTATTTATTACAGTAATGGGAATTTGGGGAAAATGTGTTTAATTGTCATCAAAATAATGTCATAATTCACAAATGTGACATAAATCTTAATGTTTTATTGATAATTGCTAATTCATGATTAAATGATTGATTGATATATACTTTATTAATCCCAGAGAGAAATTCTAAACTTCCCCTAGCCCCCCCCACACACACAAACATACATTATGATATTATTTTGATATTATGATTTTATTGGAATCAAAGAATCAAATTAAATAAAAAAAAAAAAAGTCTGTATTGATGATATACTGACAAAATATACTTTATCGTTCAGAAGTTTGGAATTATTATGATTTTTAAAAATGTTTTTGAAGTAAGTTTCTTCTAACATGGCTGCATTTATTTGATCAAAAATACAGTAAAATTGTGAAATATTATTACACTTTAGAATCGCTGTTTTCTATGTGAATATCTGTTAAACTGTAATTTATTTCTGTGATGCGCAGCTGAATTTTCAGCATCATTACTCCAGTCTTCAGTGTCACATGATCCTTCAGAAATCATTCTAATATGCTGATTTACTGCTCAAGAAACATTTCTGATTATTATCAATGTTGAAAACAGTTGTGCTGCACAATATTTTAGTGGAAACTGTGAAACATTTTATTTGTTAGGATTCACAGATGAATAGAAAGTTCAAAAGAACAGCATTTATTTGAAACAAAAACCCTTTGTAACATTATAAATGTCTTTACTGTCACTTTTGATCAATTTAATGCATCCTTGATGAATAAAAGTATCTTACTGAGCCCAGTCTTGTGTCTGGTAGTGTAGATTGAGTGATTATTGAATGTTCTCCTGTTGGTCTGGTCCGGTTTAATCTCAGGTGAACCGTGAGCTGAAGAAGCTGCTGGTGGCGTCTGTAGGAGATGATCTTCAGTATCACTTTGAGCGTCTGGCGCGAGAAAAGAACCACCTGATCCTGGAGAACGAGGCTTTGGGACGCAGCCTGTCGCACACGGCTGAGCAGCTGGAGCGCATGAGCATCCAGTGCGACGTCTGGAGGAGCAAGTTCCTCGCCAGCCGGTGACAAACATTAATATTATTTATATATGTATATATGTATATAGATTACAGTGACGCATTGCTGCCACACACACATTTTTTTACACTCAATTATGTCGTAATAATAAAGAGATGTTATGCCATTTTAACAATATATTTATTGTATAAGCGACATCTTTTCTCGTAATAATGAGATATGTCATATAAACTGTTTTTCCCGTTTTAGAAGATACATGGTTACATTATGCGAGCGAGCTAAGTGATTGTCCGTGCTGCTGTCGCCACAGTTCTGAGATAAACGAGGGTGTATATTATTATATTAACACATTATCTCGTTCTAACGACAACATCTTGTTATTAAGAGAACAGATGTTAAAAATGTTGTTTTAACGAGATAATTGTGTTGTTTTAACGACAGATTATTTGGTTATTATGAGAAAAGATGTTGTTTTAATGACAACATCTTGTTATTACAAGAAAAGATGACATTTTAACGAGAAAAGATGTAGTTTTAATGACATAACATCTTGTTATTACGAGAAAAGATGACGTTTTAACGAGAAAAGGTGTCATTTTAACGAGAAAAGATGTAGTTTTAATGACATATCTTATTTTGAGAAAAGATGTCGTTTTAACAAGAAAAAATGTAATTTTAACGAGAAAAGATGCAGTTTTAATGACATAACATCTTGTTATTATGAGAAAAGATGACGTTTAACGAGAAAAGATGTCGTTTTAATGATATAACATCTTGTTATTATGAGATAGTTTTTAACAAGAAAAGGTGTCATTTTAACAGGAAAAGATGTTGTTTTAACGAGAAAAGATGTCGTTTTAACATCTCATTATGAGAAAAGATGTTATTTTGACAACATTATCTCGTTATTATGAGAAAAGATGTTTTAACGAGAAAAGATGTTGTTTTAACGAGATGCCGTCGTTTTAACGTTATCTCGTTATTACGAGAAAAGATGTCATTTTCATGACATAACATCGTTATTACGAGAAAATGTTGTTTTAACGAGAAAAGATGTCGTTTTAATGACATAACATCTTGTTGTTATGAGAAAAGATGTTGTTTTAATGATAAAAGATGTCGCTTTAAATGACATGTTATTTGGTTATTACAAGAAAAGATGTCATTATTACGAGAAAAGATGTTTTAGTGACATAACATCTCGTTATTATGAGAAAAGATAATGAGAATGATGAGAAATAATGAGAAAGGATGTTGTTAAAATGACAACATAATGTTATTACGACATAGAGTCAAAAAAATAATGTGTGTGCCAGCATATATATATATATATATATATGTATATGTATGTGTGTGTGTATGTATATACTACTTTTTTGTTATTTTTAATGTGTTGTTTTTATCTCTTTATAAACAACAATTATCTCTCAGCCTCATGAGTGTTAGGAGCACACTCTGTTGTAAATATACGCATGATCCTTTCACATGAATGAGGTTTTATCACAGTGTGGCTTTAAGAGGACTGATACATCATCTGTACTGAAGTGTTTAGCTTTGGTCATGGTGTGTGTTTGAAGATGCTGACGTGTGTGTGTGTGTGTGTGTGTATGTGTGTTCCTGTAGCGTGATGGCAGAGGAACTGACCAATGCCAGAGCGGCTCTACAGCGGCAGACCAGAGACGCTCAGTGTGCCATTCAGGATCTGCTTCGAGAGAGAGACGAGTTCTCCAGAGACATGATGCACACGCACAGGTGACAAAACATCAAAAACATCTCCTTACTTCAAATATATCTCACCTGAAATAAACTATAAAAAAAATAATAATTCAGGTTAACATTTCTTATTTAAGTTTAAGTGCTAAAAAAAATAAAACTAAAACGGAAAAAGATAATAAAAACATTAAAGACTAAAAATTTTAATAAAAACTAAAAAATCTATATAAAAAAGAATTAAAAATATGAAAAATATAATAGCATATTAAGGCAAGGCACTCCAGGTGAATAGGGTAAAAAGGTAACTAATATAAATCACCAGTTGATTGATTACATTAAGAACTGCAAGCATTTTTTTTGTATTACAGGTTTTCAGAAATATGCAAATGAGCCATAATCTAATTACATATGCAGTAATTTGCATACATTTCCAGCACAGAAATCTGAGCACTGGATAAAGTCAGGTTCATAATTCTTTGATTTTGTCGTCATATTAAAGGTTTTTCCAGAGAAGATTCTGGATTTCTCTTTTTATCACTCCATAAATCAGAAAATACTGTCAACAGAAAGAAAACAAACACATGTTTTTAGGAGTAAAATGTTGTTTAAATCAGTGTGAATGAAATATGAACAAACTTTCAGAATATAGAGAGGAGTAAAACTGTAAAGTTTGCTGTTTGTAAGAGAAAAAAAAAACTCTTTAAAGGCGCAAATAGAGAAAAGTGCAGTTAAAACAAACACTGAAATTTGCATTTTGCATGGTTTCTTTCCTCTAGTCTGAAAGAAGAGACATGGAGCAAAAAAAAAAAACTGACCAAAAAAACAAAACGCTGGTTTTGCCTTTAGTGTCTCAAAATACTAAAATAAGCAATGTAAAAATCTTGCTGGTGATCAATCTAAGAGTTTATTCCACTGACAAAGTAATGCAGAAGTCAACTGAAACGATGAATTACTCCAAGGCACTCGTAGTAACAATAAAAAGCCTTTAATTGACTGGGCTAACTCATAAATTGTTAAAAAGGTAGATATCTACGCGTTTCGGCTTCAAAGCCTTCTTCAGGATACACATCAAGTGTTCAAACAAACAAGTGTTCTTAAACAGTTAGTAAGCAATCAAAGACAGCTGGTTAATCAATGGGAGTGGCTAGAGCGTTCCTCCTTGTAAAAAAAAAAAAAAAATAATAATACAACAACAATTATAATAATTTTCACACATGTATAATCTACAATATTGCAGAAGTCACCTTGCGTGTTCTTTTCGTATGATCTGTTTTGTTGGTGGTTTAGTGTTTTATTTGTGTGTTTGGTGTGTTATTGATGTTCTGTGTGTGATATTTGCTGGATATCTGCTGGTGTTGTGATGTGTCTGGTGTCTTATTGATGTCTGCAGGTCTCTGGAGCAGCCGCTGGTGTTGTGATGTGTTATTGCATGTGTCTGGTGTGTTAATGTTGTTTTGTGTGATGTCTGCAGGTCTCTGGAGCAGCTGCTGGTGTCTCTGCAGTGGGGTCGGCAGCAGATGTATTATCCCAGCGCACAGCCGCTCAGCACCGGAGAACTGGCCGCAGCCAATCACAAGCTGGCAGACGCCATCAACGCACACCTGCTGGGAAACATGAAGAAGAGCCCCAGATCAGAGCGGTCGGAGCTCTGCAACACACCGGCCGAGAAGATGGCCGAGAAGGTGCGCGAAAAACAAGTTAATTAGACCAATAAGAAGAAATTAATAGTTAAACAGTAATTAATTAATAAGAGGACATTAATAGTTAGATTAATAAGAAATTGCAATAACAGGGTGTCCGCAGGTCTTTAAAAAGTCTTAAATAACGTTTTCCTATTAAAAGGCCTTAAAAAGTCTTAAAATGTCTTAAATTCAGATTCAATGGGTCTTAAATATTTTTGGTCACATTACTGATAAAATATCTTCAGTCTGACAGATCTAATGACTGTTAATCATTGGACAGACCGAAGATTCATTTAAATTTAATTTAGGTCTTAAATTTCATATAAGGTGGCATTAAAAAAGTCTTAAATTTCACTTGTTTATATCTGTAGAAACCCTGAATAAGAAATTAATAATTAAAATGAATTAGATTGAAAATCAGAATAATAAAAAGTTAATGATTAGAAATAATTAATAAGACGTGAATACCTACATTAACAGGTTAGAATAATATTAGAATAATATGAAAAGAAATTATAATAATAAATTAATAATTAGAAAGTAATTAAGAAATGCGTAATTGGATTAATAATTACAAAATGAAATAAAAATAAATTAATTAATTTTTAAAAAATACATTTCTAAAATAAAAATAATAAGAAATTAATTTAGATTTATAATTTGAATTTTTTTTTAAAATAAGAATTTGATTAATAATAAGAAATTAGAATATGAATAATACAAAATTAATTTATTATATGAAATTAGAATCCTAAGAAACTAATAATAGCAATTTGAAAAATAAGCAATAGTTATAAATTAACGGTAATTAATGTAAATGAATAAATATTTAATTAAAATCACGTAAATCGTTAAGTAATATAAATATTTTGGTATAATATTTAGAAATGTTTTAATAATAATTCTGTGTATTGAGAAAGCATTTCCTGGACATAGCATTGCAGAAACATCTGATTGTTCATCATTGAAAGCCTCATGATCTGTTTCTCCAGCTGCTGCGGAGTCTGGATCCCGTCTCTTGCTCTGAGAAGGGGCCGGATTCATCTGCGTCCGATCCGCTTCATTCCCCGTTTCTGCCCGGTAAGAAGAGCATCGGCCGCTTCCATCCGTACACACGCTACGAGAACATCACCTTCAACTGCTGCGAGCGCTGCAGTGGAGAGATCATCGTGCTCTAGATCCACAGCACCGCAGTATTACCACACGCTTTCATCAGAATACCAAAGAACAATGACTCAGAGACTCAGCTCTGAACTGCACAGGTGTGTGTGAGTGAGTGTGTGTGTGTGGATGGAGACGTGACTCACACTGGACTGATTGATTTAATGCAGTAACTCTGTCATCGGTTATTCATCCTAATGATGTTTCTCACCTGCGTGATTAGATTTATTCACTCAAATGATGTTCAGCTGAATGTTCATGAAGTCTAATAAAAAGAAATTAATCTTTAGAAATTCATAATAATTTATTAATTAGAATAATAAAAGTTTAATTATTAATTAGAAATTAATTAATAGAAAATTAATTACAATAATAATTAGAAAGTATTAAAAAGAAAACAATTAGATTCATACAAAATCAGACTAATGAGAATTGAATAATCAGGAATTAATAAGACATCATTAATTAGATTAATAAATTTAAAATAAGAAATTAATTAGAGTTGAATTAATAATAAAAATAATAAGCAATTAATAATTAGAATTTAAGAAGAAATTAATAATTAGATTAAGAATTTAAAATAAGAAATGAATTGGAATAATAAGAAATTAATAAAAAGAAAATAATTCGATAAATAAGGAAATTATTAGTAATTCATAGGAAATTCACAATTAGATTAATAAAAAGAAATTAGAAGAAATGAATTTAAAATTATAAGCAGAATAATAAGTTGGAATATAAGAAATTAACTCAAACGTTTTTTAGTACTTTTTTTTTTTTTTTTGTAAATGGTGAAAAAGTGTATCGGCTCCAAAATGCCAAAAGAAGCACCATGAAAGTGTTATTAATATGAGTGCAATATTCCACATCTTCTGCAAATCCTGCAAAACATCTCATGTTTGAAGAAGTCGTGTGTGTGTGTGTGTGTGTGTGTGTGTGTGTGTGTGTGTGTGTGTGTGTGTGAGAAACAGCGTGCGGACGAGTGAGTGATGAACTGCTGATGTAGATTGTAAAGTGTTTAGTGAGATTTTAAGACGTTCTGTGTGTGTTTGTTTTGTTTAGTAAACTGTGAGATTTGAGCTCAGAGTGTAGGATGTTTGTATAATGCAGTGATGATGATGCTGTGACTGTATTTCATACTTCATGAATATTCTCTCGGCTCACATTTGAAGTGTTTTTCTGGACCAGAGTGTATAAAATCTTTGTTTTTTAAGCATTTCAGTGATATTTTGTCTATTATGTCCCTCTTAAATTGCTAAAATATATAGTTTGGAGTGAAAACTGTTTTGTTTTCTGGTTTTCCCAATAATACGAGTAGTTGTAATGCAATGAAACGAGAGCAGAGGAAAGTTTCTTTACTAATTTAAAATAGCAGAACTTAAAAACACAGAGCTAAAACTTATTCCACTGTATTATTTATTTTATGAAACATTTCTAGCTCATACTTTAGTCTAAAGCTAAAGAAATTGTTTTACTTGAAGAAAAAAAAATTGTGAATGAGATGGTGTTTTCTGCAACTTTGAATGAAAATTTAGTGTGCAAATGCTAAAATTGTCTAAAAATAATCTGAAAATGCAAAAAACAAAAAAAAACAAAAAAAAACAAATAAAAATCCTAATGGTCCTAAATCAGGCTTCATTGTTTTATGCAAAATATTATTTATTTTTTTCTTTTGATGTTTGGGTGAAATATGACCATAATGATGTTTTCTTTTTTTTTTTCTTTTTCATTTTCATTAAGAGAATATGATGGTGTTTTCTGCAAATTTAAATGAGAATTTAGTGTAAAAATGTGATTGTCTTAAAAATAACATCAAAATGTAAAAAAAATAAATAAAAAAGTTCTAAAACATGCTTTAATGCCTTTATGCAAAATATAATTTGTTATGTCTTGATTTTGGGCTGAAATATGACCACATTGCTGTTTTGTTCCATTTTCATTATAAGAACATGACAGTGTTTTCTGCGAATTTAAAAGAATTTAGGGTGAAAATATGATTCATTGTCTTAAAAATAACAAAATGCAAACAACAACAACAACAAAAACCACTAAAATAAATTAAATAAAAAGGTCCCAAAACTGCTTTATTGCCTTAATGTTAAATATACAGGTGCATCTCAATAAATTAGAATGTCGTGGAAAAGTTCATTTATTTCAGTAATTCAACTCAAATTGTGAAACTCGTGTATTAAATAAATTCAATGCGCACAGACTGAAGTAGTTTAAGTCTTTGGTTCTTTTAATTGTGATGATTTTGGCTCACATTTAACAAAAACCCACCAATTCACTATCTCAACAAATTAGAATAGTTCACAAGACCAATAAAAAAAAAAAAAAACATTTTTAGTGAATTGTTGGTCTTCTGGAAAGTATGTTCATTTACTGTATATGTACTCAATACTTGGGCTCCTTTTGCTTTAATTACTGTCTCAATTCGGCGTGGCATGGAGGTGATCAGTTTGTGGCACTGCTGAGGTGGTATGGAAGCCCAGGTTTCTTTGACAGTGGCCTTCAGCTCATCTGCATTTTTTGGTCTCTTGTTTCTCATTTTCCTCTTGACAATACCCCATAGATTCTCTATGGGGTTCAGGTCTGGTGAGTTTGCTGGCCAGTCAAACACCAACACCATGGTCATTTAACCAACTTTTGGTGCTTTTGGCAGTGTGGGCAGGTGCCAAATCCTGCTGGAAAATGAAATCAGCATCTTTAAAAAGCTGGTCAGCAGAAGGAAGCATGAAGTGCTCCAAAATGTCTTGGTAAACGGGTGCAGTGACTTTGGTTTTCAAAAAACACAATGGACCAACACCAGCAGATGACATTGCACCCCAAATCATCACAGACTGTGGAAACTTAACACTGGACTTCAAGCAACTTGGGCTATGAGCTTCTCCACCCTTCCTCCAGACTCTAGGAGCTTGGTTTCCAAATGAAATACAAAACTTGCTCTCATCTGAAAAGAGGACTTTGGACCACTGGGCAACAGTCCAGTTCTTCTTCTCCTTAGCCCAGGTAAGACGCCTCTGACGTTGTCTGTGGTTCAGGAGTGGCTTAACAAGAGGAATACGACAACTGTAGCCAAATTCCTTGACACGTCTGTGTGTGGTGGCTCTTGATGCCTTGACCCCAGCCTCAGTCCATTCCTTGTGAAGTTCACCCAAATTCTTGAATGGATTTTGCTTGACAATCCTCATAAGGCTGCGGTTCTCTCGGTTGGTTGTGCATCTTTTTCTTCCACACTTTTTTCTTCCACTCAACTTTCTGTTAACATGCTTGGATACAGCACTCTGTGAACAGTCAGCTTCTTTGGCAGTGAATGTTTGTGGCTTACCCTCCTTGTGAAGGGTGTCAATGATTGTCTTCTGGACAACTGTCAGATCAGCAGTCTTCCCCATGATTGTGTAGCCTAGTGAACCAAACTGAGAGACCATTTTGAAGGCTCGGGAAACCTTTGCAGGTGTTTTGAGTTGATTAACTGATTGGCATGTCACCATATTCTAATTTGTTGAGATAGTGAATTGGTGGGTTTTTGTTAAATGTGAGCCAAAATCATCACAATTAAAAGAACCAAAGACTTAAACTACTTCAGTCTGTGTGCACTGAATTTATTTAATACACGAGTTTCACAATTTGAGTTGAATTACTGAAATAAATGAACTTTTCCACGACATTCTAATTTATTGAGATGCACCTGTGTGTGTGTGTGTATATATATATATATAAAATTTATTTATTTTTAAATTTCTTTTGATTTTGCAACAATATAATTTCTTATTTTTGTCCATATGACCATATCACTTTTTTTTTCTTGTAACCATTTGAAACAAAAGATTGTTGCAACAGGCATCTGAAATCATAATTTTTATTAATGAGAAGGGCAAAGCAGTATTACAGTATTAATCCCGATCCTCCCAGTGTTTGGCTCTTTCTGCTTGTTTTTTGTGTCCGTCTGTTCTGCGCTGAACTCCGGCGGGGAATCGAATCGCTGATGAATCGTTCGGAACGAAACGACTCTTTGCGACTCCCTTGAATCCGGCGTGTTTCCTCTTGGGCACGAACTCCAGCGCTTTCTCCCAGCTGCCCGTGTCCTTCAGCGTGATCAGGATGCGCATCATCTGGTTCAGGGTCAGGTTCTTGGCTCCACACTCCCAGTCCAGATGCTCGTCCAGAGGCAGGCGCGCTGTGGTCAGTCGCAGGCGTTTAGCGTTGGCCAGAGAGACGCCGGAGTGAATGGAGCGGTCCACCATTGCACCGATGATATACACCTTACTGTGATCAAACACCTGCAGGTAATAATGAACATGCACACAGTGTTAGGAAGATTACTTTGGAAATGAAATAGGGTAACTTGTAATCTGTAACCTATCTAAAATGTAATAAGCAGTGTAACTATTTCACTTTATTAAAGTAACTGATTACTGTTTGATTACTTCTCTAAATTTATAATCATTTTCAAACATGTAAAGCAGGCAGGTTTAACCTTACAGTAGTATTCAACACTGATTACTGTCACTTTTGCAATCCTTTATCTCTTCAATTAAGATTATAATAATTTAATTTTAAAGCACAGCAACCACAAAATCAGACTGACTTTGAGATCGCTCTGAGGTTAAATACTGATTTAAAACCATAACAAGAAATAGTTTAATAGCTATGATACTGTTTTTTAAAATCAAATCTTTGCATAGTTATGACAGCAAACACTGGCATCTAACAATGTCTCGGAAAAACAGTTAAAGCATGAACATAAACCCATATAGGAAATAAAACTGTGTCCTAAACTCCTGAAACATTGCTGTCTCATATTTTAGAGCAGTCCCTGCAATTTATGAAAGAAATCTAAATCTGTATGTGGGTGTTTGTAATCGTTAACATTTTCATAAGTAACTGCAATTTAATTACACATTTTTTCTCAGTAACTGTAATTGCATTTATTTTGTAATTAAATTGTAATGTAACTAGTTACTTCCCAATGCTGCAGGCACAATATTGTTATCGTGTATACCGTGAATAGTTATTTATTACAAATTATTCTGATTTTTTTTTAACGCATTTCTAAGAATACTTTTCCAATCACCTAGTCACAATGCACAACACCGCTGTATGCTGCGTGTAATAGTTAATAGGCTACTTATTTTCAAACTTTTTTACATTTTAATCTGGACTACAACATGCCCTAGATATTGTTTGAAAATGTTTTGATTCTTTATTGTTTGGTCACACTTTACATTAGGGCTTCATTAGTTAATGTTAAATAGTTACTAATGTTAAATACTGAGGGACTCATGTTTAGGCAAAATAAGAAAAATGTACACATCTCCATTCTGTTCAAAAGATTTCACCCCCGGCTCTTAATGCATGTTTTTTTTTTTTTTTTCTTTTTTCTTTCTGGAGCATCAGTGAGCATTTGAACCTTCTGTAATAGTTGTGTTTGAGTCCCTCAGTTGTCCTCAGTGTGAAAAGATGCATCTCAAAATCATACAGTCATTGTTGGAAAGGGTTCAAATACACAGAAATGAATTTGTGGGAGCTGAAGGATTTTTCTGAAGAACAGCAGACAGTTTAACTGTTCAGGAGAAACAAGGGACTCATGAACAACTATCACTAAACAAAAAAACACAGCTGTGGATCATTCAGCTAACAACACCGTATTAAGAATTGAGGGGATGTAAACTTTTGAACGGGGTCATTTTTATAAATCCAACTATTATTTTCTCTTGTTGACTATATGTAATCATCTTTTATGTGAAACATCTTATTCAAGTCAGTACTGCAAAAAACGATTTTCTTCCTTAGTATTTTTGTCTTGTTTTCTTGTATAAATATCTACAAATTCTGGAATTAAGATGCATTTACTTGGCAAGTAAAATGACTTAAGACATTGTCTTGTTTTGTGAAAAAATTATCCAAATTTACATTTACATTTACATTTATGCATTTAGCAGACGCTTTTATCCAAAGCGACTTACATTGCATTCAAGTTACAGTTTATTACATTTTTATCAGCTCTTGCTTTCCCTGGGAAACGAACCCATGATCTTGGCGTTGCTAGCGCCATGCTCTACTATTTGAGCTACAGGAAAGCGAATTTTGTTAGTTTTTGCTTAAAACAAGTAAAAATATGTATAAAAATATATCTTGTTTAGCCTTTGAATTAAGATTATTTTTCTTACTCCATCAGCCGATATTTTTGCTTAACAAAATTTTAATAACATTTTCAGAAAACATGACAAAATATCTTAAGTTGTTTTACTTGTCAAGTAAATGCATCCTGATTCAAGAATTTTTAGATTGAAAACAAGACAAAAATACTAAGGAAGAAAATATTTTTTGCAGTGAATAAACACTAACATGCATTTTGTATGATCCCTCTTTTTATTTTTATTTTTTTGCAGATTCTGAAAGGGGGATGTAAATTTTGACACTTTTTTTGCAACTAAATTTCAATATCATGATAAAAGCTTCAGTAATTAATCGCAAGATGAAAATGTGACACCGCCTACCTGCAGAACCTGCTTGGAGTCGGCGGTCAGGTACACCAGATCCTGCTGAGGAAACATCTCCAGGTGCGTTCGCTCGGTGGCCGTGATCAGCAGTTGATCCCAGGTCTGCGATCCGTAGCGTCTGCGCAGCTCGCGCAGGTACGCTCCGTCCGGTTGCAGGCCACAGAAGTGCAGGTGGAAGGGGTCCTTGGCGCGGCGGTTCCAGCCCTCGCTCTCCATCAGCTGCGCGATGGTGCTGTCCATCTCACGGCGGCTCATGTGATGCTCGTAGCTCATATCGTACACCAGCGGCTGACCGAAGCGCATGGCCTGCGCCACTCTCCAGCTCTGGACTCGATCCACCGAGCTGCTCCAGAACCGCAGGAGGAAGGTGTTCTTAGGTTCCTCTTGCTCTCCTTCCTTCATGTTCTCCTGGTCAATGTGAACATATTATTAGAACTTTTAAATGTTTCTCTTCATATGTGTCCCTGGAGCACAAAAGCAGTCATAAGTAGCACAGGTATATTTGTAGCAATAGCCAACAATACATTGTATGAGTCAAAATTATCCATTTCTCTTTTATGCCAAAAATCATTACGATATTAAGATCATGTTCCATGAAGATATTTTGTAAATTTCCTACCGTAAATATATCAAAACTTAATTTTTTATTAGTAATACGCATTGCTAAGAACTTCATTTGGACAACTTTAAAGATGATTTTCTCAATATTTAGATTTTTTTGCACCCTCAGATTCCAGATTTTCAAATAGTTGTATCTCAGCCAAATATTGTCCTATCCTAACAAACCATACATCAATGGAAAGCGCATTTATTCAGCATGTATAACTCTCAATTTCAAAAAAAAATTTGTGCTCCAGGGTCACATATTGACCAATATCTCTGCTTATTTATTTCAAATAATAATTGATCAAAACATACTGGATTTGTTCATGATAGTCGCTAGTCTCTAATAAGACTTTTTGAGAGTTCACTTTCATTATTTTTAAAATTTATGTGACCCTGGACCACAAAGCCAGTCATAACTAGAAATTATATATATATACACATTTACATTGAGTCATTTAGCAGAAGCTTTTATCCAAAGCGACTTACAAATGAGGAGAATAGAAGCAATCAAAACCAACAAAAGAGCAATGATATACAAGTGCTATGACAAGTCTCAGTTAGCTTAACACTGTACATGTAGCAAGTTTTTTTTTTTAAATTATGTAATAAATAAAAAGAAAACAAATAAAATAGAAAAAGAATAGAGAAGCTAGTGTTAGTTTATATATGTAAAATAAGCTTTCCATAGTTCTTAGGAATGCATATTACTAATCAAAAATGAAGTTTTGATATATTTACGGTAGGAAATGTACAAAATATCTTCATGGAACATGATCTTAATATCCTAATGATTTTTGGCATAAAAGAAAAATGGATAATTTTGACCCATACAATGTATTGTTGGCTATTGCTACAAATATACCTGTGCTACTTATGACTGCTTTTGTGCTCCAGGGTCACAAATATAGTTTATTTAATAGCTTTTAAAATGTTTGCATACTTTAAAAGTCACAATTTCGGCTTCCCTCTCAGATTTCTTCCTCTCCTGCTTCTCCTTCTTGTTGATCTTGTGTGACTCTTTGATGGCCAGGAACTTGAGGAACTTCTTCTTTGCGGATCTGGTTGTGAGCCGCGAGAGATCCTCCAGCTGCTCGTCTGTGATGTTTTTAGGAACGAACTTCCCCGCCTGATGCCACATCTCCACCAGCTCGCGGTTATCCTCCAGCGCTGAGCGACTCGGGCTCTCGCTCTCCTCCCGCAGCGCTTGAGATCTCATCACCGTCTTCCAGGCGTCCAGATCCAGAGCATCTTTCCCAGCGCTGCGGCTGGAGCTGAAGGCTCTGATGGAGACGCAGGGATTTCTGCATCTCAGTGCCAATGAACACGAGCGCAGGAACATCATCAGCTGCAGCGACACAGAAACACCTGCGGAAAAGTCACTATATATATATATATATATATATATACACACACAATTTATATAAATACATATATAAATGTGAATTTAGTGCCAAAAATGTGTTTGTCATGATAAAACAGACTTTAAGGTCTTTATGCAAAATATAATTTCTTATTTTTGTCTTTTGATTTGAACTTTCATTATGAGAATGGGATGGCATTTGCTGCAAATCTGAATGAGAATTTAGTGTGAAAATATTTAAATTGTCATGAAAATGCAACAAATCAAATAAAATCAAATCAAAGGTCCTAAATCAGGTTTCATCATCTGTATGCAAAATATAATTTCTTATTTTTGTGTTTTGATTTCAGGTTGCTTGTGTATATTACCATATTGCTGTATTTATTTATTTATTTGTTCGGTTAACCATATGAACCAGACACAATAGAAGATACTGAACCTTTGTTTTTGACAAGGGACAGAAATCCAGCTCATTTAGCTTAAAGGGGCATGTTGTCACAATGTCAACCTGCATTAATGGAAAAGACTAAATATAAGCTAAATATTAAAGACATGTGAGAAATATTTTCAAACATAAACACACAAAAGTAATACCCCAAAAAGTCTAATTTTAGTTTGAAGGCCGGAATTCACCAAAATGATGGGTCTGAAATGATAAACTCAAGTATTTATGAATCAAACTCGATATAACAGACTTGTGCCAACTAGCCCCGGTCTTCTCTACATCTTTAATCGCATTCACACTCATTCTGAGTAAAATCAACATACCATGCCAGCTGTATGTTCACTCAGAAGTCACTGATGCACCCTCAAAAGGACACACGCTGCATGCCGTCATGTGGATGTCGGTGTGCAACAATAAAAGCTGACCGTGCGGAAATCTGCATTCGCCTATTTAATGGGCTGATGTTTGGAATATTTTTAACGTTAGAAATTTTATTGTGTGATTTAAAATAGTTAAATAGTAAAACTAAAATAGTACTATTATTTTAAAAATAGTAAAATAACATATTTATGTTGAGTTGCGCACACAGTGTAGGAACTATTGATGGCGTTTCTAGTCGGACCAGATATAGCGCTACACCACACGCTAGTAAACATCCGCCGGAGTTCACGCACGTATTCCCAAAATTGAGCTAATCTTGTTTATATTTCCGAGTGAATTCAGTGAAAGCGTCATGAGCTTTTTCCTCCCTAAACTGTCGTGTAAAAAAGACATCGACGACGCCGTTAAATCTGTCGCTGAGAAGGTTTTAGTGCTGCGTTTCGGCAGAGATGAAGACTCCGTGTGTTTACAGCTGGACGAGATTGTGAGCTCATATTCACTTTACTAACTAATATCATGCTTGTCTTGGGTTCATATATCACTTTTATATTTGAATATGCGTTATGCTTAACACTTTTATACTATAGAGTGTATGTTATACACACAAATATAACGTGTGTATATTTAGTAGATAAACAAATATCTTTAAATATCATAATCAAAAGTTTTTGAACGGTAAGATTTCTGATGTTTTTAAAAGAAGTCTCTTCTGCTTGTCAGGGCTGCATTTATTTGATCAAAAATACAGTAAAAAATGTAAAATATTATTGCAATTTAAAACAGCTGTTTTCTATGTGAATATCTATTAAAATATAATTATTTTATTTGATCAAATCTGTATTTTCAGCATCATTACTCCAGTCTTCAGAGTCACATGATCCTTCAGAAATCATTTTAAGATGCTGATTTCCTGCTCAAGAAAAACTTTTATTATTATTATTATTATTATTATTATCATCAATATTTAAAATAGTTGAGTATATTTTTTCAGGATTCTTTGATGAATAAAAAGATCTAAAAATCAGTATTTATCTGAAATAAAAAGCTTTTGTAACATTATACACTACACCATTCAAAACCTTGGAGTCAGAATAATTTTTTATTTATTTTTTTTCCCAGGGATAATTAATACTTTTATTTAGCAAGGATGCATTAAATTGATCTAAATTGATGCTAAAGACATTCACAATGTTACAAAAGAGTTATATTTCAGATAAATGCTTTCTATTCATCAAAGAAACCTGAAAAAAGTCTATGCTTTCATTGAAGTAAAATAATTCTGACCACAACTATGTTGAGTCTGGTTAAATCTGGCTGTGTCTGTGTGATTGACAGCTGTCAAAGACGGCTCACGATCTGAGTAACATGGCCAGTATTTATCTGGTGGATGTGGACACGGCTCCGGTTTATACCAGATACTTCGACATCAGCTTCATTCCCTCAACAGTGTTCTTCTTCAACGGACAGCACATGAAGGTGGACTATGGGTGAGTGTTGATAAATATAGCTCTTTTACATGTTATCCATATATAATATTGCATATAACATCATTTTCTGGGTTTACAAGAACTATTGTTTTGTTGCCTAGTAAATCAAGTGTGTATTTAATGCAAGCTTTTTCTATTAATCATCTGGCTCTGACTTAAAGGAAACAGGGACATGTTTTTGCAAAAAGGTACAAACACAAGACGTGGTTAAAGTGAGAAGTTAAGCTAAAATGAGCTTTTAATGTGTTTGTAAACAAGAAAGATAAATTTAATGCATAAGGCTCTTATTTCATAATATTTCACAGCAGTCGTGACATAATTTCCTTTTTAATTGCTTCCTGATGTTTCAGTGAAGTTGTTTATATCACTCCACTCAGATTTATTTAATTTATTTCCATTCAGATCTCCAGATCATACCAAGTTTGTGGGAAGCTTCAAAACCAAGCAGGACTTCATGGATCTGATTGAAGTGATCTATCGAGGCGCCATGAGAGGAAAACTGATCGTCCGAAGCCCGATCGACCCGAGAAACATCCCTAAATATGATCTGCTGTACCATGACATCTAGCATTGAGTTTGACCCAACAAGAATCACGTCTTCTCACAAGTTAAAGTGAGCTTATAAATGCTTTGTCAGGATGCAGTGTTTCCTGTGGAAACCATCAACAATCTGATGTACTTATTCTGTGTATTGTGAAATTTTTCTATGGTGTTTTCAAAGTAAAGCTTATTGATTTTACACTGACTTCTAGAAGTTTAATAACACTGATGGTGCCATTCAACCATTTGCACTTCCATGAAACAATGACTAACTAAACATTTAACTTCTGTCAGATGGGTTTAAAGGAATAGTTCAACCAGAAATGAAATTGTGCTGAAAATGTGTTCACCCTCAGATCATCTGAGATTAGATGAGTTTGTCTCTTCATCAGATTTGTGGAAATGTGTCACTGCATCAATGGATGCTCTGCAGTGAATGGGTGCCATCAGAATGAGTCCAAACAGCTGATAAAAACATCACAATAATCCACAAGTAATCCACAGCACTCCAGTCCATCAGTTAACATCTTGAGAAGACAAAAGATGAAACAAATCCATCAAGACGGTTTTAACTCAAATACCATAGAGTCCATAATAACTCTTCCTCCAGTGAAAAAGTGCATCTCCTGTCATCTCTCACATCAAAATCCAGACACATATTTGTTTAGAGCTCTTCTGGACTGTTTTGGCATCTGTGCAGATTTCTCTCCTGATTCAGACCAGAACACTTTTTCACTGGAGGAAGCGTTATTATGGATTATGGACTCTATGATATTTGAGTTAAAAACATCTTAATGCTAGATTTGTTTCAGCTTTAGTCTTCTCCAGATGTTAACTGATGGACTGGAGTGGTGTGGATTATTGTGATGTTTTTATCAGCTGTTTGGACTCTCATTCTGACGGCACCCATTCACTGCAGAGACACTGATACAATGACACATTTCTCTAAATCTGATGAAGAAACAAACTCATACTAATCTTGGATGGCCTAAGAGTGAGGATATTTAAATTTTTGGGTGATCTATTCCTGTAATCAGTAGTTTTTTTTTTTTTACGATAAGACAGAAATTATCATTTTGATGCAAAGTCTTATTTATTTCACATTTGAGCCTTCAGGTCATTAGTGTGATCAGATTGAGTTGTGGTCTTGGTTGTTTTTGCGGCTTTTGCTCCTGGTGATGATTTCAAACGGCGTTGGCGTGGCTTTAGGTTTGACGCTCTTGCTGAAGAAGCGAAACACAGACTCCATGCAGACGGCGGGCACAGAGTCGTGGCACCGAGTCCCTGCGGAGATCTGCGGAGACCCGGCCTTCAGCGATCCGACGGAGCGATTGAGAGGCTTGCCGCTGAGAATCCAAGTTCTGGAGTGGGATTTTAGCCAGTCGCGTCCGGCTTGTCCCAACGGCTGATGCCAAAGACTGTGAGACGAATCCAAGAAAGCCACAGCCTTCACTCGCCGCTGGATCTCATCCGGATTATAGCACAGAAGATCAACAAAACCCAGGCCTCCGTATCCATGAGCGGCCACAAATATGTGCTCAGCGGAGCTCAGAGAAACCAAGCGTTCCCAAACCAAATGCACGTGATGTTCTAGAGTCTTCCCACCCTCGTTAGGGTTCATAATAATCACAGCACACGACTCCAGCGCAGCCCGGCGCAGGTACGGGATCTGACTGCCTCGCTCCAGTCCCTCGTGAGCCGAAAGCTTCCAGCTCCACACGCCGCTCCGCACCGTTCCTCGCTCCTGGATCAGAACCAGGAGACTCCCGGGATGATCCAGCGCTCCTGGACTCATGAACACAAAGCCATCCTCCTCCAGATGCACCCTAAGAAGGCGAAACCTCCTCTCTAGGAGCTGGTAGACGTGCTGGGTGATGTAGTGGCAGAGGTTGTGATGTTCCCGATCGGTTGCACGGACGTCATCGAGTCTGAACGTGAACTTGTAGGGTTCAGAGGTCATTCTGTGCCGCAGGTGACCGTCTTCGGAAAACGAGTACGGAAAGTCGGATTGAATCGGGCTCGAGTCGGAGCTTTCCAACATCATGTGGGACCTGAGATGTGAATAAAATAAACAAACAAAACATTCCAGGTTTAAAAAAAGTGCACTTCTATAATGTACTTAAAGTGCTCTATTTTCACACACTAATGTTGTACTTAATATACTAAAAAGGATTCTTTATTCACCACTTGTAGCACACTTGATGGGTTCAAGTGTACTACAAGTGGTGAATAAATACATTTAAATACAGAGATAGTAGCATTTTAGTTCATATTCCTGGTGTCCCAAAATAGCACAGCTGATCTTAAGAAGTACTAAAGGATCATTTTTAGTATATTAAGTACATTATGGAAGTGTACTTTTTTTAAAACCTGGGTTAGGTTTTAGGTTGCATTTATTTGATCAAAAATACAGTAAAAATTGTGAAAAATATTTCAATTTAAAAGAGCTGTTTTCTATGTGAATATCTGTTAAACTGTAATTTATTTCTGTGATGCGCAGCTGAATTTTCAGCATCATTACTCCAGTCTTCAGTGTCACATGATCCTTCAGAAATCATTCTAATATGCTGATTTGCTGCTCAAGAAACATTTCTGATTATTATCAATGTTGAAAACAGTTGTGCTGCACAATATTTTTGTGGAAATTGTGATACATTTTATTTCTCAGGATTCACAGATGAATAGAAAGTTCAGAAGAACAGCATTTATTTGAAATAGAAATCTTTTGTAACATTATAAATGTCTTTACTGCCCCTTTGAATCAATTTAATGCATCCTTGATCAATAAAAAATAGTAATTTCTTTAAAAAAAAATCTTACTTACCCCAAACTTTTGAATGGTAATATATCATGGTTTCCACAAAAATGACTCAAAATGCATTGATAATAATCAGAAATGTTTCTTGAACAGTAAATCAGCATATTAGAATGATTTCTGAAGTATCATGTGACGCTGAAGACTGGAGTAATGATGCTGAAAATTCAGTGCTACATCACAGAAATAAATTACAGTTTAACAGATATTCACATAGAAAACAGCTGTTTAAAATTGAAATATTTTTTCACAATTTTTACTGTATTTTTGACCAAATAAATGTAGCCTTGCTGAGACTTCTTTCAAAAACATTAAAAATCTTCATTATTCTAAATATTTGACTGGCAGTGTGTCTGATTAAAATACATTTTGTAATCAATCATTCATCATAGAAAGAGATTTCAATTTAAATTCCGCATAACAAATTTGTTTTATAACTTTATCAACACAATAAACACTAATAAAGATTACCTGATTAGTCTGAGCACTAGCTAAAGTTGTTCCTGACTGCTAACACGTGTGTAATCAGTGATCACGTGACAGGTGTTTCAGATTGACATGAGGGCGTGGCTTCAGATGTTTAGCCTACTAGATCTTAAAATAGTATAATTAAATATGCCTAAATAGCATTTTTTTTTGCTATTTATTTATTTATTTATTTATTTATTTATTTTTTGTGAATGTCTCGTTTGACTTAAGAAAGAAATGCACAATTTAAATGTTATATATAATTTACATTAGTTTATCATTTTAAATAGATAAACACTGCAGACGTACTAAGGTATATTTATTTATTTGTCAATTATTTGCCAAGTTATTTTTCTATACATTTTTAAATGTTCAAACTACAACCATCTGGAATAAAACTCAAATTAAGGCGGAACTCGTGATGCTCGGATCTGTTTCCGGCTGAATTTCACCGACGGACCGGATGTTGATCAAACATGGCAGCGACCTTGTGGATCCGCTGAAGCACAACCGAGAAGAAAAGTAGATTTATAACCTTACGTGTTTATATTTTGTATATAGAATTAAATTCTAGAATCAGTCATGTTCTCAGCACTGAAGCGCGCGTTTCTGGGGTTTGTCCAGACATCAAGCCAGCCAGGTAAGTTAGGAAATGAATTATTTTTATTAGTAAGTTACCACTAACAAATAAAGCATTTTTAGGCACCATGTTTTTGGACATGCACGTGATATAAATACCATGACTGAACTCTTTCATTCTGTCTGGATTCACACCCTGCTTTACATGTTTTTATCATAACCAGAGTGCCATAACTAGTCAAATGTGATATTTGATGATATTTTAACCTGAAATCTCTCTCTTAATGCAGATATTGTTCAGAATAACCTGAAGCTCCTGTCAGCAGGATTGAGGACTTATGAAGTCCCTCCAGACTTCAGTGGTAATGATCGTTAAACACTTTCTCTTCATTATGGTAGTTAATTAATGCATGTGAGTCCAAACCCTTTCAACAAAGTAACTGAGACGCTTCTGATTTATTTGCACTCAGAAGTAAAGAACTGCATTTTTGGGGGCAAAAACTAACCTGAACCCCAGCTGTGATTTTTATTTATTTATTTATTTTTATTTTTTTTATTTATTTTTTTTTTCCCTGATAAAATGTGCAGTTGCATTTAAAAAATAAATAAATAAAAATCCTAAAATTTATAGTAATAATAATAGTAACTGTTTTAAAAAAAAAAGACTAGATAAACTAATTATTTTGTTTGTTGTATTTTTATATATTTTAATTTAGTAAAAACGACTGTCAAATGATTAATCACGATTAATCGCATCCAAAATAAGTTTTTGTTTATGTAATATATATGTGTATATTTATGTATATACACACATTCAGTATATATTTTGAAAATATTTACATTTATATTTATATTCATATAATTTATATTATATATAAATATATAAACACAACATATTTTTCTTAAATATATACATGCATGTGTGTTTTTATATATACATAATAAATATACACAGTACATGCATATATTATGTAAACAAAAACTTTTATTTTGGATGCGATTAATCGCGATTAATCCTTTGACAGCACTAATTAATAATAGTAATAATTGTTGCTCATTTTTTTTGTATTTTTATTTTTATAACATTAATAATAATCATAATAATAAAATTATTATTTTGTACTAAATGAAATATAAAAATTACTAAAAAAAAAAACACCAAAATAATTAATTTTGACATTTCACCATAAAATAAAAATGAGTATATAAGATAAATAATATACTAATCATTTTATTTTACAACTGTAAAATTATAAAACTAATGTTTATGGCTGTCTTAAAATCATTGCATATATTTATTTAATGTAATGTGATTTAAATAAATTCAATTCAAGTTTATTTGTATAGCGCTTTTCACGATACAAATCTGTACAGAAAATTAAGTTTCTACAATATATTTAGTAGTAGCTTATCATTGGTGACTGTCAGTTAATGTACATATGACAGAAATGTACGGAAAAATCTAAATAAATATATGCAAAAAATTAAGAGTGTGGTTTGCGTTTTGATAATTGCACTAAGCCATATTTCGGTTTGAATAAAGGTAATTTTGAATCAGAGCTTTACACATACGAGGAATTTGTTTTTGTGAGAGAAGCTTCCACAGTGCAACAAAATAACAGTGACAAGATAAAACACAGATAATAAAAGTATAAAAATAGAAAAAGTAAATAGGGAATAACAATATACAAATTGACAATACTGTATGAACATATTGGTGTTTTTTGGTGCTGTTGTTTTTCTGATGCTGCTGGACTGGAGTGTGTGTGTTTCTCTCATGCAGACGTGGTTCTACCAGAGAAACCCAAGCTGAAGTTCCTGGACAAGATCCCCAACTTGAAACAAGCGAAGAAGGAGATGAAGAAGCTGCGTGACATCCAGGGACCGGCCAAAAGCGCCAATACCTTCAGCGACGGACAGTACGGGATCGTGGTCAGTGTTTTGAAGCGTTAGATCGTGGCTCCTCGCCGGATAATTAAGATTTTGTCTGATAACAGAACAACTAGTCAGCAGTCTAATACCCAAACCTGTTAACAGCAAGTCTTATCTGGTATCCAAAATACCCAAAACTTTATTAACAGTCTTCTATCAGCCAAGAAGTTGACTGAAGAAAAAGCCAGTGAAGAGCAGGAGACGAAGTGATGATGAGAACAAGGAGCAGAGTTTATTGAATAATCTTGTATGTGTTGCATATGTCAGACTTCATCTGACCAGCACAAATTCAACAAGTACTGTTATACCAAACTGCTTCACAACAACATCCCATAAACCTTGAGTTTCCATTCCCTCGTATCTCTTATTCATGAAGACAAACAGCCCTTGAATCCTACAGTCACAAGTCTAAACAACAATGGAAAAACAATATAAAAAAACAATAATATGTGACTCTGGAGCACAAAAGCAGTCATAAGCAGCACAGGTATACTTGTAGCAATAGTAGGGCTGGGTGATTTTTTTTTTTTTTTTTTTTTTTTTTTTTTTTTCTCGATTTTATCGATTAATTCAAATTTAATGTTTTGCTGTGATTTTATTTTTTATAAATTGAGGAATCGCGATTTTGACTAGAAATATTACCAGGTGTTAGAATTAGATACTTTGACAATATGCAAGAGACGCAAGTGCAGCAGTCAAAAGCGTTCATGTTTACATAGAAAAACAATGGAAAAGCAACGCAACTGAATAAAAAACCTGTGAAGAACTACTACTGTATTTCTGATATTTCATGTTTGCATCACAGGCTGAAAGCTGCTGTTCAGTGTTTTCACAGAACATTTATTGTTAATTGTCTATGTGTTATACATTCAGAAGTCAGAAAGAGATTTATTACCAAGTATGTTTACACACAAGGAATTTGACTTCAGCTTCCGGTGCAGAAGAAAGATACAGGAATTACACCGCAGAGATGGAATATAACTCTAATATAAGAAAAAACAGAAAATTAAATAATGCACTATATACAGAAGCAGAAATATAGAGAAATGTAACTGTTTAAATGAATGGATGAACAGATATGCTTACAAACGTACAGTTTTCAGATTCTGTGTATAAAGTCAGTCGTTTTGAATCTGAATTACATTGACTGTTGAGAGAATTTTTTTTAACCATTTCCTTGTAGCCTATTATTTCTGAACGTAACATGTAAAGACAAGTTTGTACAGGATGTAGTTGTAGTTCATGCTTCTTTTAAGCAGAGATATTTAACAAGTGATTTGTTTAACATTTACTTCATGTTGACAACTTCATGAGTGCTGCACTTGGATTTTAGAATAGAATTTTCTTTAACTAGAGGGTTAATAAAGAAAAAGGTACTTGAATCATGTCGTAGTTACATTTTTTTTTAAAGTTGACTAATCGTAAAAAAATCGAGAATCTGTCAAACGTTCTGAAAAAAATCGAGATTCTATTTTTTTTGCTAAATCGCCAGCCCTAAGCAATAGCCAACAATACATTGTATTCAGTCAGAATTATCCATTTTCCTTTTATGCCAAAAATCATTAGGTATTTCAGAATCAAGATATTTTGTAAATTTGCTATTGTAAATATATCAAAACTTAATTTCTGATTAGTAAAGAACTTCATTTGAACAACTTTAAAGGTGATTTTCTCAATATTTAGATTTTTTTGCACCCTCAGATTCCAGATTTTCAAATAGTTGCATCTCAGCCAAATATTGTTCTATCCTAACAAACCATACATCAATGGAAAGATTATTTATTGTATATGTATAAATCTCAATTTCACAAAATTGACCCTTATGACTGCTTTTGTGGTCACATATAATATAATATAATACAAATGACTAATGAATGGGTATATAAATGACTTTGATTATTATAAATGATTAAATTGAATAATTAAATGATGATAAATGAGTGTATGGTTGGTCCTTCAGAAGAGCCCCAGAGAGTGTGTTTCTGTAGAAGGCATGTTGAAGATCTCGGTGTGTCTGCAGGCTCTGGGCGGAGGGTATCTTCACTGGGGTCACATGGAGATGATGAGGCTCACCATCAACCGCCGCATGGATCCCAGCCGCACGTTTGCCGTGTGGCGCATCAAAGCCCCGTATAAACCCATCACGAGGAAGGGCCTGGGCCAGCGCATGGGCGGCGGGAAGGGTGCCATCGACCACTACGTGACTCCGGTCAAATGCGGGCGTCTGGTGGTGGAGGTCGGAGGTCGCGTGGAGCTGGGCGAGGTGGAGACCGTGCTCAGAGAAGTGGCCAAGAAGCTTCCCTTTCCAGCCAAGGTTTGTGTGTTTAGTTTCTAACCTCCTCTTTATGAATTTTCATAATCTGCTTTCCTCCAAAACGATGTGGCAATAACAGGTTGAGTGTGTTTATTAACTCTGGTATGGGGTTGAATTCTATCAATTCCAATTCTTATTGATTTCCAGTTTCGATGTGGTCAAAGTCAAACATTTAGATATCAAACATATTTATTCTGTGTCTCTTTTTATAAAATATTTATTTGGTGCTGAATACCGTGAACAAAAATCAGCCGGCTGCATAAAAACTGGACTCGATTAAGAGCTGTTTGTGTGCAAAATAGAGCTGATTCTGGATACATTCAGACTTTTATTTATTTATTTATTTTTAATGGAGGTTGTAGTTCTCTCATAATTCTGAAGAATAAATATTAGACAACTAAACAAAATCTGATGGAGTTTCTGAATGGAATGATTCAGTGACTCGCTCAAGATTAACTCGTTTCATTACTGGATGAATCAGTGTTTTTGAACAAATCTCTTGAATGAATGATTCAAATATAAATAGCTATATTTTTAACAGCTCCTTTTCACCACTTAAATAAAAGATGCACACAGAAATTGATAGGTGGAATTGAAATTTGAATTTTATAACAAATATCCGATTACTATCGGATTCTGGAATTGAAATTGATTTTCGATTCCCAACCCTACTTTGGTAGACCTTGAGCATTTTAGTACAGAACATTTTTAGAATTTTAAGAAATGTTTTCTTTATTGGAAAGGCATTTTCAGATCAAAGTGTAAATAATGTATCCACATTGTGCTGTTGACACAGAACAGTTTACGTTCAGTGACGCGGAGGAGATGAATTATTGAATAAAGTCATTATTTTTGTTTTCTTTGCACACAAAAAGTATTCTCGTATTTACGTATTCTCATACGTAAATATCTTAATTTGTGTTCTGAAGATGAGCGAAGGTCTCACGGGTTTGGAACGACATGAGGGTGAGTAACAAATGACAGAATTTTCATTTTTGGGTGAACTATCCCTTTAAGAACGTTTAGATATTTGCACTGAAAAAGACGACAACAGTGTTTGACTCCAAAGTTGAGACTACCAGAGGGTTTCTAAGCAAGCGGTTTAATCCCATAGTTTCATTTATAAAGCTCTAAAAACCTTACTGACTGATGTTTTAGTGCACTTCCAGCAAATATGGAAAAAATAAAGGGTCTCAGTTAAATATGTGCAGTTTCACACGATTAGTGCAAATTGTCACATGATCAAAGCAGTTTAATTCCTGTTTGCACCTTGAGAAGATGATGACTGCATCAAAGCTCCAAAACAAAAGCTATTAAAGTATGTTAACATAAAGAAATGAGAGAGATTTTTGGTCCACATTTTCTTTAAGGTGTCTAGTATTACTATATGAATTCACTTATTCAGTTTTGTGGAGTGTGGTCACAGAATGAGTAAACATGTTGACGCTGGGATAACAGTGAACTTAGGTGTACAATATAAATCCAGTTGCAGTTGTTAGAGAAAATTAATCTAAAATGTTGCAATGACAATATATTAAAAATTCAAATGTTACAAAAAATTTACAATATTGAAATACTGTTAGGACTAATATAAAAATCTAATGTTATATTTGACAAAAAAGTAACAATTTTGAAATGCGTTGATGGTTGTATTTTTTTGTCGTTTTTTTATGCATAATAGTAACCCTAGAATGTGATCAGATTGCTGGGCTAAGATATATATATATATATATATATATTCACAATTGTGACCGACCATAAAGCACAATTTTTCACACACTTTTCCAAAAACACTTTAAAAAAATATTTATTGATTATTTGAAAGGGTTACTAATGACACATCATTTGGATATTTTCATGTCTGGGAAAACTGTGTGATTAAACGGGTTAGTCTGCGTGTGATCAGCGGTTGTGTGTGTGTTATGTGTAGGTGGTGAGCAGAGAGAGTCTGGCGGCGCTGTATGAGGATCAGGCCAAACGGGCCACAAACAACCAGAACCCCTGGACCTTCCAGAGAATCGCCCGCTCCAACATGCTGGGCATCCGCAAAGTCCTGAGCCCGTTCGACATCCACAACCACGGACGCTACGCCGGGAAGTTCTTCAACCCCAGACGGGTGTAGCGTGTCTGAGAAGCTGCAGCATCAGCACAAATGAAGAGAAACTCTCTCTTCTCGTGGCCTGAATGTGGTGCGCTGATATTCAGAAGGCTTTAATAGACACCTGATTAATATCTGCTGCTCCGAGGGGCCTGACGGTCACTTATCAGGCGTCTTCTGCAACACTCTCAGATTTGATGATGAAGCGTGTCATTCTGGAAAGGTTCTGATAATGTAGAAGGATCACCTGTTCACTTAATGATTTCTTTTATCAGATGTGCAGTTATGATGTGTGAGTGGATGTTGTGTAAATGTTGAAGACCAGTACGTAAGACAAATAAACATGATTTCTTTGCATTTTATGTTGAAGTTTGTACATGAAGCATAGCGTATTTCTGCCACAGAATAAAAAAAGCTAATTGCAATTTTTAAAATTTTTTTTTTTTTTTTTTTTACAATTTTGTTTTCCACAATTTTCTTAGAAATTTGAGTCTGTTTATAATTGCAAGTTGTTACAAGGTTTTTTTTTTTTTTTTTTTTTCTCACAAATGCTAATTTATATCTCACAATTTCGGAATCTCACTTTTTTTTTGTTATTTCTTTGCAGTTTATTTTTAATTTTGTACATGAAGCATAGCGTATTTCTGCCACAGAATAAAAAAAGCTAATTGCAATTTTTTAAATTTTTTTTTTTTTTTTTTTTACAATTTTGTTTTCCACAATTTTCTTAGAAATTTGAGTCTGTTTATAATTGCAAGTTGTTACAAGGTTTTTTTTTTTTTTTTTTTTTCTCACAAATGCTAATTTATATCTCACAATTTCGGAATCTCACTTTTTTTTTGTTATTTCTTTGCAGTTTATTTTTAATTTTGTACATGAAGCATAGCGTATTTCTGCCATGGAATAAAAAAAAGGTAACTGAATCTGTGTCTTGCAATTTTAAGTTATAAACAAGTAGTTGCGAAAAAAAAATTTCCTCACAAATGCAAATTTATATCTTGCAATTATGACTTTTATTTATTTTTTTGTAGTCGGAATTCTGAGTATACATCTTCCTTTTATTTATTTATTTATTTATTTATTTATTCCACCATGGAATAAAATACTGAAAGAAAAATAAGAGTAATCGCAACTTTTTATCTCTAGCAGTTGTTTTTTCTGCCACCATGGAATAAAACAAACAAACAAAAAATTAAAATAAAAGTTTTTCAAATTTTTATTTCACAATTCTGACTTTTTTTTTTTTTACTTGCAGTTGTGAGTTTATATCTCATAATTCATACTTTTCTTCTCAGAATTGCTAGTTTATACCTCGAAATTATAAACTGCCAAATATGTACTCAGAAATGTGAGAGAAAAATTCAAAATTACCTTTTTAAATTCTTTTTTTTTTTTTTTTTAATTTTTTATTTGATTTATTTATTTATTTATTTATTTTTTTGCGGAGCGAAAATAAGCTTCCAGATTACTCCATTTCATTTTATATAAAATATTTGTACTTTTAAAAATGAGCAGCTCGTTGCCGGAAGAGGAAGTGTCAGCTCTGTCCGCGCATGCGCAGTTGAGTTCGCGCGCTTTGAACCGTGTGGCGCGAGTCTGGTGAGTCCTGAAGACGCTGTAAGTGTAGACGTGTCGTACATAGACGATTAATTAGCGAGTTTTGTTTATTTGAAGCTCACCATACTTAACGTTACAGCTTTCCTTATTCTTCTGATCGGTTTGTGTGTGTTTAGTGAGAAAGCAGCTGCTGTTTCTATACTGCGACGCGATAAAAACAAGTGTCTTCCGTTAAAATGAACGAAGCTGTGTGGATTTGACGCGTCGCGTCGCGTCGTTTTCTTTCAGTTTATACAGTGAAATATATTGATCCCTCTTTTCTGTTTACCATATTCCTATACCATGGTACTTTAAAGAATACTATAGTACTGTAGTGTTGCCAACTTAGCTAAATTTAGCAACTTTTCAGACAAACTTACCCTATCAACTTTTTCTTCCAAAAGCACCTAACGTTAGCAGCAAATTTAGCTGTTTTTAAAATCTATTCTGCAACTTTTTATAAGTGACTCAAACGATAAAAAGGCACACATGTACTATTTTAAAGTACACAAAAAGAGGAAACCAAAGATGCCTAGCGGTAACGTTACACACATCGTGTTATTTGCAGTTATTTAATTTAATAATAATATTAATTCATATTAACATAGTAGATTGCGACCTACTTTTACAGACTTTTCTTAAAGTGTAGCACACTATCTACCAATACACTGCTTAACTCTATAATTGTTTAGAATATGTAGTTTAGAAGCTAATTTAAAAAAAAAAAATTAAGTTGTCATTCAAAAATGTGTAAGTTTGAGATAATTCAATGTATTAAAGTTATTTTATTTTAATATACTATGCATTTGTTATTTTACAAAACAATCTAAATTAACATGTATAAAATATGTTTTTTTGCTGAGATTTGATGTTGTGGCACAATTTTGCGTCGTGATTACGTAATGATGTCATCGCAACAATGACATCATAACGTCTTTTAGGAACAAGTGGACCTTCCTTTAGCAACTTCCCCTGAAAATGAGTTGGCAACACTGGTACTGTACCATAGCATACAAAGAATATACTATGCTGTGTATCTAAAAAATAAAATAGCATCATCATATCTAAAACCACAATTCATTGTGGTACTGTGGTACTTGTGGTTGTCACTGGTGTTTTTTACATTAGTGATCATTCTACACTCTTTATAGAGAGATATTTGAAATGTTAGCTTGAGGTTTCCTCAGGTTTTGTACACTTACACTGAGTTTGTGTTTTTCTGTGCAGCTTTTCACAATGAAACCAGCTCGAGGGTCAGGAAGGGCCTCCACACGGGGTCCCAGAGGAGCCGCAGATAGGAGAACACACAAGACTGATAAAGTGAGACACAGCTGGCTGTACTCGAATGTATTATTATTACTCATCAGTGTTTTTCCTGCATAGAGAATTACGAGGCGGCCGCCCCCGCCAAATTTTGTGCCGCCTCTGGTTTTCGACAAAACTCAGGCAGGCAGTCACATGCAAGCATCACTGAACAGCTGCCATTAGAGCTTATAGTTCATATTTGGAAAAATACTGATATTTTTATACAAGTTTACCTGATATTTCTTTACACAGAATCATAATTTCTATTAATTTTCCACTGATTTACGCGATCTGATGAGCATTAACTAAATTACGCGAACATCTCTGCATGCATGAATGAATGGCGGAGACTAGGGCTGTCAAAATGGCTGAAAAACTAAATTCGAATTTTGTACTTAAATATTCGAATTTAAAAGACAATTTCAGTTAGAGGAAAAAAAGCTTTTGGCTTTCTCTCCTGAGGCAACAAGCGGGCACATCGAGCAAAATATTACTAATCCACAGTTCTTCAAAGCAATAACATGATTATCTTTGAAAAAAAGTGCATAATGTTTAAAATAATGTTCAACCATATATAATTAAGTTGCTTAAACAATTAGAAATAAAACGGCATCATGTATACACAGTTTAATACAAAGCACGGAAAACCAATCACAAAGTGTAACGTTACTTTTTTCATTTAAAAACATGAGATGCAGTGGAATGGGGAAAGACCCGTCCCGCCATAAATTTTTGAGACATGTTTTATTCAAAGTTGAACTTACAATACTTTTAAATGTCTTTCTAAATATCCGACTCTCTTTTGTGAGACGCGAGTGAAACGGTGATAGATGTCCCTCGAGAAAATGCACAAAATATGCATTCTGTGTGAAGGGCTTGGTTTCAGTTTTGATGTAAACAACATCATCTCCGCATTGATGTTCTCTTTTTCTGCAGTATTTTGAATGAACAACGTATCCAGTGGGTTCAACTGGATAGGTTAAAAAAATAAAACATTAAAATGCAATGACACCTACCTACATCGTCATCTCGTGCGCCACTGATAAGGCTGCCTGACGCACACCTAAAATTCGAATGCAACGTTTTGCATTCGAATGTGAATTTTTATTTTAAATTTGACGAATATTGGAAATTCACATTTTTTTTTTGACAGCCCTAACAGAGACACGTGGTTTTGTTTATTACACACAGACTGAAGCGCGCGACGCTCGCAGTGATTTCAGAGTCTGCCGTCTCTCTAAATGAGGACATAAATACATCAACAACACCTCCAGAACTGCTCTGAGAGTCACTTCATGAGTATTTTACCATTTCATTTGAGTAAAACTAGCGTCGCACAGAACTGTAAAGGTATTCACGGCAACCCGTCAAAATAAAAGTTCGGTTTAACTTGGAGTACTGCTACTACTAGGCTACTACTAAAATTATTAAAACTTTATTTTTTTTATTTAAGTAATGATCAAACTAAATTTCTTCCATGTTTTAATTTTAATAGTAAATCCCCTTTGTTTCCCTAAATAAATAAAGTTTGATTTTCAATAATTTAAAGATAAATTAATGTTTTATGCCTTCATTTGACAACTAGACACAACACAGAATTTCTGAGGAAAAAGAAAACATTTCATAAGGCTATTTTAAGAATAAATATGAATAAATTAAGTTGTTTTTATGTTTATATTTATTTTATGTTCAAATAATTAGACATGCTACTACACAGAATTTGGTAACAATAAACATATGGTTAAAGAAAATAAAACATTTCATAGAGCCCTAAACATGTAATTTTTGTTAAACTTTTAATAAACTAATGTGAAGTTGTATAAGTTTCATGATTTTAATTAGTTAGACATGCTTTTTTATTAATAAAATGTAATCTTAAAAATGTAACCATTAAAAAGGATTCCAGAAAAATTTGAAAGGAAAAAAAATGGAATTTGGAAAAAAAAATAAAACTGAATTTGGGAAAAAATAAATCAGATTTCATAGGGCCCTATATTTAACACACGATTATGATAGTAAGAAGAATTCATGTATATGGTTGTAAGAAAATGTTTTGTTTTCTAGACACTTTACGTGGATAAATGTATATTGGATCGAAGTGATATGGACCAGGAGACTATAAGGAGTGGATAAAGATTTTCAATTTCACAAAGTGAAGTGTTATGTTTGTTCACCTATCTATACTACAAAAGGGCTTTTAGTATATATTTTTTTGTATTTGTTGCTGTGTTTAATTTGTTTTTGTAAAATGTAACTTTATTATTGTCTTTTTTTTTTTTTTTTTTTTTTTTTTCAATCATATAATTATTATAACACCTAAAATACGTTGTGGATAAAAAGTGTTTCTTTTAGCCAGTTAAAGGGTGGGTACATTGTGTGCACATGATCGGGATGGTACCACCTCCGCCTCATTTTGAGCCAGGAAAAACCCTGTTCATGTTTAATTTATTTAGCCTTTGAAGCCTTTTATTGAAAATTTATAAAACAGTAGACTTAAAGAATTTATATATGTCCCAATTTACTAATATCCAAATAAAAGCATACAATGTCAAATTCATTTATCAGTAAAATAGTTTTCCTGATTTTTGACTTAATACTAAAATAAGAATTTGATATATTCTAAATCGGATCTTTTGTTATACTGTCACTTCTAAAGTGCTTTTGGAAAAGATCGTAATTGGTGCTAAAGTCATTTAAAAAAAAAAAAATCAATATAATGTTTGTTTTGTCAAAAAACTCATAACGCCAAGGCACTCAAATATAGTAAAAAATAAAAAGCCTTTATTCTCACATGGCTTTACATTAAATATTATTTATTACATTAAGTTGTTATTTTTCACTATATTTTCGAGTGACTTGGCGTTATGATTTTTTTCACGAATTAAGAAATCCTGCCGCATCCAAAGAGCACCGATTTATGGACTTTGTACCCCAGTAGCATGTTTTGATGTATAATATTTTTTTTCCTTTTAAAATACCATGTTCATAATAATGAAGTAAAACAGTAGACTTAAGTTTCATATTCAGTCCCGAATGTCATGTAATGCATTAAAAATACACCCCTTGTTTTGGAAAAAAATTATGCTGATTTATCAAAAAGCCTAATATTATTTGATTTGATGATTCTGAGTTTAAAAATATCAATACAAACTTTCCATCATGTAGTTTTTTTTTTTTTTTAATAAGAATGAAGACTTGTCAAATTGTATACAGGGTTTCTGCACTTCTTAAAAACTCTTAATTCCCACATTGACAAATTAAGGCCTTAAAGGTCTTAAATCAGGGCAGAAAGTCTTAAATGCATAAAGTTATGGCATTAAATGTTGCATACACTGCAAAAAATAAATATATTTTTCTGTATTTTTGTCTTGTTTTCCAATACAAATATCTAAACATCTTTAAATCAAGATTAATTTATATTGTGTTCTATTCCATTTATTCCTTAAATTTCCTTTACTTTGCTTAAAAACTTAAAAATTTCATACATGTGAAAATTGGCTAAGAATTGAATAAATAGTTGTAATCCCGGCTCAGATGAAGATGTGAATCTGGTCTTTATGGTGTTTTTCTGCTGATTAAGGGTTAAACGACTTCTTCACCACTCAAATGGTTGTGGAAAGCAAAAATGCTACGAAATGCATGATATTTTGTGAGAAAGTGTGATGTGCTCCAGCGAAACAGACACTGTTTTCTCGAATGAGCAGTCCAGAATTAGTAAGAAACAAGTATTAGATTTCACTCAGCAAATATGATAAAAAATAATGAAAGCTACAGTATAAACATGCTCAATGCTTTCTTCCAGACGTCCAAACCCAGAGCTGAAGGCCCACATCCGGAGCCATCTAAGAAACACAGCGGTAAGTTGAGAAATGATGGGTGATGTCTGTACTTGAATGTATTTGCAGACTTGTTGCGTAAGGTGAGGTTATTCTGAAACTCATTTGTCAACCTGCTGAGTTTCTTCTTTCTGAAAGTTTGCCAAACAAAACAATGGGCTAAATTCTGTCATTATTTTCTAACACACAGATGTTGTTCCAAACTTGAATGACTTACTTTCTTCTGTAAAAAACAAAAAACAAATAGAGAAACAGATTTTTTATTCTCCATTTTATCATGCAGTTAAAGCAGACAGTGAGGCTTCAGAAAGTGCCATAAAGTATCATAAACAGTCCATACATGTGAAATTTAAATTGTTAATCGCTGAATATCTTGCAAAATCTCATTCATGATTACTTATATTTCACATTAAAAACCAAATCAAATGGGCGTTCACCCAGTAAGCATGTTATAATTCAAAATTTAAAGTGCAAAGGAATGTTAGAAATGTTGTTCAATCCATAAAATCGTTCTTGATTTTCTTTATACACTATAATGTTAATAATACTAAACATTAATCTATTAAAATGCTCTTGAATTATCATTTATACATGAAGAAACCTGCAATTACAGGTATTTGTTGAGTATATATTTCTGTAAAATTGATATTGCAGCAGGGTTATTATAGGTAACTAAAACCATAAAAAAACTTTTAATTTCAACATTTCTCATTTTAATTTAGTGCACTAAAATAAATACACTAAAACCAAAATAACTTAATCCAAAGCAGAGTTAATAAATTAATAAACAGACAGAGAAGAAAAAAATACAAATGACAAAAACACAAGTACTAAAAAATTAAAATGTAACAAAATATAAAATCTGATTCAAATGAATAAAAACTAATAGTATCTCAATGATTCTAAAATCCTGGATTGCAGTAAAAAAATGTGTTTGTAGTCATGTTAATTGATTAAACAATTAATTGTTAATTTGAATGAAAATCGATGATGAAGATCTGTAAATATGCGCATGTCTAGTAAACGTGTGAATGAGGTCTGAGATGTCATCAAATGATGACAGAATTGGCATTGGTGGCTGAATTATTTCTTTAAAATTCTGTGTTATGTCTGAATATAATGGTCTGTTGTTTTATGGCCTAACAATTTTTTTTTGTCTTTTTCTCCTCTGATTTTCTGTTAAAACCTCAGCAAAGAGTAAGAATAAGGGAAACTGGAAGCCGCTGACAAAATCGTCCCTACTGTTTCTAGAGAACATGCTCGGTTTGTCTGTTCTGTGAGTAACGTGTTGCACAATAATTACATGTGCGTGCAGATTGCTTCATCATCACGGTCTGAGTGTGGTGTTTCATGCTTTTGACTCAGGTCTGTACTGGCATTGAAAAGCAAAGAAAAAGAAGAATCGCAGAAGCATCTCAACCTCCTCAAAGACCAGTAAGAGACATTCAGCCAAACATCTCTTGGTTTTTCCACAGCGTTTCAGGCCTCTAACTCTTTCATGACATGTTTTCATAGGTTCCTGGCTAAGTGTGCACAGCTTTCTGTTCCCCCGAGGAAACATGGAAATATTATGCATGTGTCCCATCAGTTCAAAGCAGAGAGTAAGAAGTCTGAGCACGGCAGGAAGACGCTTGAGGCTTTAGAGGTGATGACAGGGTCCTTAAGTCTTAAATTTAGTTGCATCAAGCCATAAAAAGTCTCAATGTACAAGAAAGTCTTAATTATGATTTCAAGAGGTCTTAAATTTGGGGACGGAAAGACCAGATTTGCGCTATGGCTTAATGTGACGATTAAACTTCAAAAGGCTATGTTTTCATTGAATATGATTTCATTAAATGAATAAACCTTTATATTTCTGCTGTTCCGACAGAGAGTGAATGTGAATTTCCAATAAGCCTGTTGTTCAGACCAATGCAAAAATCGTCCCACGTTTTTACCCTGCAAACACGCAGAGCTGTAAATGTGAACGGGTGTATCGATAAGAAGATAATGCGTTATAAAAATCTAAACAGTAAAATTTATTTAGATGTTTAGTTAATATAATAATTTATTGATAATAATTGTTTAATATAATAATGAATACTTTTGACTCATTTTAGCAGTCAAAGTTTAGTGCTGTCAAATGATTAATTGTGATTAATCGCATTCAAAATAAATGTTTTTTTTTACACACATATGTGTGTGTACTGTGTATATTTATTATGTATATATAAATACACATCCATGCATGTATATATTGAAGAAAAATGTTATGTTTATAAAATATATTTATATAATATAAATTATATGTATATAAATTAGTACTGTCAAAGTTAATAACACGTTAATGCAAATTCATTTTAATGGCACTAATTTTTTTAACGTGCGATTAACGCAGCACACATTTTCTGTTTGACCCATGGCCTTAGCCTATAGTTGGAGAAATGGAGATGCACAGTGTTGCCAACTTAGCGACTTTGCAGACCCCTTTAGCAACTTTTTTCCCCCCCTCTTCAAAAAAGCACCTAGCGACAAATCTTTAGGGTTTGCCCAAACCTTATTTAGTTTCTGAGACTCGCCGGTACTGCTACGCGAGCGCGAGGTCTTGCTTTCCCATCGCGCACACACACCTCTCTGTCTCTCTCTCTCTGTCTCTCTCTCTCTGCGTCTGCTGTTTTCAGCAAGCGGCGGAGAGGAGCAGCGCTTTCAGTTAAACACAGTTATTATGTTGATTCTCTAATTTTATATGCAATTATAGCCGAAATCACAGCACAGCTATTGTCATCATCTTATGTGTATTTGATTTTATCAGACGACGGCTCGATTATCAGGATGTTTGTGCAGATTAACATCTTGGAAGGGAGAGCTGGTTATGTAGTCTCAATGGGTCACGTTTCAGTCACTATTTCATATTCATTCCGTTGTCTGACAACAGAAACAGTAAAATATATCAATGAAAACAGTTTTATTGAGAATTTAGCTGCATCACAATACAGTATGTGGGCACAGAGAGGCAAACAAATCTAATAATAAATGAACATTTTGCATGTTCAGAAGAAGAGCTACCCTGTCCTGCAAAAATGTAAACAGGTTTGTGTCAGTAAATTGCTCAGTGCAAAGAAAGAGAAGTAATGGGAACCTGGAATTTCTTTTTTGTGTGTCTAATAGACATGAGCAAGTTCTCTGAAAAACATCTATGACCTTTGAAACATGTCTAGTCTTCATGCTCTGTTGACTATGGTTTCAATAATAATAAAGATACATTTGCATAAAGCATCCATATTTGTCCGTGCCCATGTTGATTAGAGTATTAAAAACTTGAAAAGTATTAATTTAAGGTACATTTAGAACAAATAAAAATGTGAGATTAAATTGCGATTAATCACGAGTTAACTGACAATCATGCAATTAATCGCGATTAAAAATAAATAAAAAATAATCGATTGACAGCCCTAATATAAAAGCCCTAATATAATATTTTCAAAATAAATACTGTATGTGTGTATTTATATATACATAATAAATATACACAATACACACAGATATATTATGTAAATAAAAACTTTTATTTTGGATGCAATTAATCGTTTGACAGCACTACTATAGACATTGCCCTACCCCGCTCATATGGAATTAATTTGATTTGTGCAGGTCTTAAAAGGTCTTAAATTTGATCTTAAAACTCCTGCTGAAACCTGAATTAAGATGATCAGCTGTTCATGACATAACCGCTCATTAACCCTTTGTGTGTTTAGGAGAACGTGCGTTCGATTGTTAGCACTCTGGAGGAGATGGAGGTGCAGATGGATAGTTTGGAGGAGAAATGCAGGATAATGAGACGCAAACTAGAGGATGAAGAGGAGAATGCACAGGAGGTTCATACAGATTTGATGGTTTCACTTGAACAGTCTGTGAGGTTTCTAGCTGTCGTTTAATCCTGGTGTTTGACTTTGATCTGTTCCAGTTTCTCCGCCTGTCAGAACAGACGGTCCTGCGTCTTCCTGCTTTACCGTCTCGCCCGGCCAGCGAGCTGACGCTACAGGTACATCACACTACACTTCCCGTCAAATTAAACCCATGAACTACAGTCGAGATTACTCACTTAACTTTGAAGAAGTCATGTTTAAGCACAAAATCAAATGAATGATAAATTATGTTTTACTTAAAGAGTTTTGTTCATAGGACTGTTAGGTTTTTTGCATTATGAATTTATTTCTGTGACAGTTACGCAATTTTCACGTTACTGTAATGGGTTACATAAAAAATATTTATAGGTTAGTATTTGCTTACTATGGAAGTCCATTTCCACGATGCCATAAAATAAATAAAATAGTGTCTAGCTTTATATCTTGCAATTCTGACTTTTTTGTTTGAATAATTAACGTTGAATAAAAAGGTAGAGTTGCAACTTTTTATCTCACAATTCAGATTTCTTTAGATTTTTTTATCTTGGACTTTTCAATAAATACGCAATTTGCAATTGTACTTTTTATTTTTTTCCAGAGAATTGTGAATTTATGATGCAATTCTTCATTTATTACTTGTATTTCTGAGTTTATATCTTGCATTTTGGACTTTTTTTCCTCAGAATTGTGTTATAAACGTACAGTTGTGAGCTAATATCTTGCAGTTCTGACTTTTTTTTCCCACAGAATTGCATATTTACAACACAATTCTGCATTTATTTCTCACATTTGAGTTTACAGGTCACATTTTGATTTTTTTCTCTCAAAGTTGCAAGGAAAACTTTTTAATTGTGATATGAAAAGTCTATTACCTTTTCTATTTTTTTAATCCCGTGGTGGAAATGGGATTCCATAGTTTGCTGCCTTTATGCTGATTTCAGTTAAAACAACAACAGAACTTTGTATTACAGAAATGTGAAAGTAACATTAGAAATCACAAAATTTCTAAATCAGGTTTGTTGCATTGCTGCAACAATGATTTGCAAGGAAAATGCATCTATTGTTTTTATTTCTATCTGCTAAATAACTAAATGTATTTGCCATGAAAATGTCACAATGCTGAAAGTCTTAATAGTTCTAAAAATAAACTTTATTTACTTTATGCAAAATGTCATTTCTTACCATTTTCTTTTGAATTTGGGTGAAATGGGACACATTTTAGTGACATTTCTCCCAAATAGGATAACCTTTGAGTTGTTTTGTTCATTTGGTTGCGATCTGAGTAATATCAATCTTGATTTGATCACTTTGGGATTCACTTTTGGTGTTCACTATGACCACAAGTATTGTTTTGAATTATAGTGTCTCTGTTAATCAATAAAACAGTACTGTCTAGTTGGCCTTAAAACCCTTAATGCTTAGTTTGTGGTTAATGAATCAGTCAAGTGTTTCCTGGTTCACAGGCTGAGTCCGCTTGTGTTTTTGTGGCAACAGCATATTGTTTGTCCTGCACATATAGCGCAAGGTTTTAACACCTTCATCACCACATCTTCACGGAAATACACCCTATAGCGTGTAAAGAACTAAAAACACATGCTGAGAAAATTGCCTTCACCTTATATGGAACATTAACAGAGTTATACAGACAGACTTGATGCAATGTTGTCAAGAAAAGCAGTTTCAACACTGAACAGGGTACTTTTTGGAAATGTTGTGCAAGTGATACACAATATGCTTTTGTTAATCGTAACAAATGTGTGACTGAGTTCCAAAATGAATGGTTGTTTATAGGCGTGACTGCAGCTTAAGTCAGGTCAAGTAGGTCATTTGGTTTTGAAGCGTTTGCTGAATTACCAGGGTTTCTGCAGGTCTTAAAAAATCTTACTACTTCCACAAATTAAAGGAAAACGCCACCGTTTTTCAATATTCCAGTATTTTCTTCCCTCAACTTAGATGATTGATACGTACCTCTCCCGTCTCAGTGCGTGCACTTAATCACTGTAGCGTGCGGTGCCACTATGCTAGCGTTTAGCTTAGCACCATTCATTCCTTAGGATCCAAACAGGGATGAATTTAGAAGCTACCAAACACTTCCATGTTTTCCCTATTTAAAGACGGTTACATGAGTAGTTACACGAGTAAGTATGGCGACACAAAATAAAACGGGGCGATTTTCTAAGTGGATAAAAATGATAACTATAATGTATGGCGAAAGAGCACTTCGACCTCGGCGCAGTAATATCATCACTACTGGAGTTTTCAGGAGTGATGATATTACTACGCCGAGGTCGAAGTGCTGTGAAGTGCTCTACCGCCATACATTATAGTCATCATTTTTATCCGCTTAGAAAATCGCCACGTTTTATTTTGTGTCGCCATACTTACTCGTGTAACTACTCATGTAACCGTCTTTAAATAGGGAAAACATGGAAGTGTTTGGTAGCTTCTAAATTCATCTCTTTGGATCCTAAGTAATGAATGGTGCTAAGCTAAACGCTAGGATAGTGGCGCCGCACGCTAGAGCGATTAAGTGCACGCACTGAAACGGGAGAGGTACGTATCAACTCCTCTAAGTTGAGGGAAGAAAATATTGGAATATTGAAAAACGGTGGCATTTTCCTTTAAGGTTTTAAAAGGTCTTAAATCATAGCAGAAAGTCTTAAATTCCTAAAGTCATGGCAATAAATGTTGGATGCACTGCAAAAAAAATAAATAAAAATAATAATTTAAACATCCTTAAATCAAGATACTCTGGACTATGTAGTACTGAATTGTAGAGTTAAACCGTTAAACAGTTTTCCACCAATGCTGTGTTCAGGATTTTTTGGTCGGGGCTAAAACGGTGGCTCGATGACGCAATGGAGCCACCGAGCGTGGCCCCGCCCCTAACACTATAATAAACTATGTTGAGAGGTCAAGTTCTTAGTTTGTCTTTTTGAATGTCTGATGTTAGATATACAGATTCTAGGCAGGGACGGTTCTAGGGTGAATGGATACCCGGGTCTTAGCCCAGAGACATCAATATGTGGCAGAATGCATACAATTTAAAAACATGGAGCGTTCACAATTCGTATCAAAAAACGCATGGAAACGTGAGCTGTACGGCTTTCTCTTCTTTCAAAGCGGACCGGAGCTTGCGCTCTCCTGATGTTTGCCGTTGCTAAGCAACCATGAGCCGCGCTGGCCTTGAAGACGAGAAGGTTTCAACTCACTGCAGCGCTGACGCGCTTGCCGCGTGTCTACAATTAAATAATGAACTTGCACGCTCAAACATGTATGGCTGTATAAATCCAATTAAGCTACTAGAGGTAGCATCAGTAGCATCCATTCAGGTTGTAGCGGTATTTGACAGTTGAGAGAGACGGCCGCTTTCCCGCGAGTGGGCGTAGTTTCAGCGCCGACAGCAGACACGCCCCCAGCGTTTGAGAGCAGAGAGTCCTGCTTATTTTTCAAAGATTTTGATAACTTATTTTAGTGACTTGGCGGGGTTTTTTTATCATTCAGATTTGGCTGGGTGGTTAATAGCACATTTTTCTCTTGTGTGACAAAGACACATATTTTAATATCACTTTACACGGCCTTTAAGAACAAATATCTGTAATTAATGTGAAAACTTTTCTCTTTGAATTAAGATTTTTCTGACACAATTGTTCTTGTTTTAATCAACTCACTTCATTTTAATAAATTTCTCAGAAGACAAGACTTATCTAAAATACTAAAAAATATCTAAAAAACAAAACTAAAATACTGATAAAGAACATCTCATTTTTGCTGTGATCAGAAGGAGCAGCAAAATTATTTCCATATTCTAGTATTTGAGAAGCTGTTTTTTGTCAAATTAATTAAAAAGTAATGGAGGTCTATTGAAAGTTGTATTATGAGACTGATGTATTGCGTTCCTTTCAATTTATTCATAAAATCTCTTTACTTAGTCTTTAAAAGGACCTTCATAAACCCTGATGTACTGACTCCCGTGTGTTTGGTCCTCCAGGAGCACCTCATGAAGCTCGTCCCCGATCCTCCGGCGGTGGTTAGAGCGCTTCGAACGGCTCCTGTCCTCGAGGACGTCAGGGCCTTTCTGGAGCTCGCTCATAAACAGGTGGATGCAGAGACACAGCCCTGGACTGACCGTCTCAGACAAAGAAACTAAACTTTACACACAGATGCCGGCTGATAAACAAAATACCTGCTTGTTTATTTGAAAACGAGAAGTTTGCATGGAGAACTAGGCAGAAATAACATTCTTATCAAGCATTAATGCTGCAATATCAAGCGCTGGAATTCAGTTTTCACTTTCTGATTCACTTTAATGAGAAACTTTCTGCTGTCTGGTAAATTGATCAACAACTTAATCTTGATCTTTAAAATGAAGATGTGTCATGTTTGGTTTGATGTGTGATCTTTTCTTTTAAATGTTTTGCTAATAATCTGGGTGAAAACTTTCTATGTAGGGCACATTTCTTTTGCATGATACAAGAGAACATTCTTGATGCTTAATTTAAGTTTTAAATGACTGCCTTTAGTTACAGGAAGGAAAGCCTTTCATTTGCTCTTAAAATGCAAGTGCTACAATGCAACGCAGTTAAATCCGAGATTAACACGATTATAACAGCTACAGAATGGCTTGTGCAAAATGCTTTCATGTCCATCAAACGAAGCCTCAGTTAAAATCTTGAGATGCTGTACGTGTTTTCTGTTTGTAGTCAGTGTTCATCATTTCTCAAACAAGCAGATCTGGAAACTTGATCTTAGATATTGAGATCAGCAGCTCCCCTAAAACTCAGAGTCCCTCCTTCGCAAAGACTTTCTTCGCAAAGACTCCGACAGCTCCTCATTGAAGATGCGCTCGATGGTGGAAACGAGCGAGGCGCGAACCGTGCGGCCGAGTCCGCGAGCCGCGAACACGTACAAGACGGGGTTGAGGGCGCTCTTTATGTAAACCAGAAACAGCGCCACGTATGCCGCGCCAATCGCTCCTTCTTTGACCTTCTTCCACTCGGGCCGATTATGAGAAAGCGCCCTCAGAAAGCGGCAGGTGAAGTAAGGCACCCAGCAAGTGAGGAAGAGGAGCATGGTGAGGAAGAGTACGCGATAGAGACGGGTTAGACGGTTGGATGTGTAACCCGGACCAGAAGACGAAGTTGGGGAAGACACTGTGCTCTCAGCTTTCTTTGCGCAAAAAATCACTGCAATATTACACGACAAGAAGATCACCAAAGGTAGCAAGAATCCCGCCACGGTCTCCAACACATTTAAGGCTTGTCCTACTCCCAAATCACTTTCAATGCACGCCTCACGGTTTGCCCAGAGAATGACTTTGGCTGTTTCGATGTAGGGAGCGGCGAAAACCGCTGCCAACACCCATATTGCGGCGCAAGCTAGTGGCACGACCCAACGAGGGCGTCTCAATCGAGCCCAAACTGGTCTAAGCAGACACAAGCAGCGCTCCACCGCAACGGCGCACAGCAAAAACGCGCTCGCGTACAATCCCAGGCATCGCAAATAAATCACCAGCTTGCATACAGGCACCCCCAACGTCCAAGTGAAGTGGTTGGCTAAGTAGGGCAGCATCAGCGGCGTCCGTAATAACAGCACCAAGTCTGCGAGCGCCAGGTTCACTACGTAGATCCGGAAGCTGTCGGCGCTCTGCGTTTCACCGGTCACTCCTCTGTTGCGGCACCAAACTCGAACCCCCAACGCCCAGACCACCAGAGCGTTCAGAGAAACGCCAACGATGAAGATCATCACAGTCACCGCCATCTGCACCACACGCATGCCCTCGCTGGGGTACACAGTGGAGTTGGTGTGATTCGAGGTGATTGGCACTGGGGTAGACATTGGTTCTCTGTGGAAATACAGTGAAAAATTCACATCAGTGTTAATTTTGACCGCAAATTCTGATTTAGTTTTAGTCATAGGGCTAGTTTTGCTAACAGCTTGCGCCAGCGCAAACCGTCTTTTGCCATTAAAATAGTACTGTCAGGTTTTACTAAAAGACGCGCAGTGAAGAATTAGCACTGAAAAAGCATGGACACAGTAATTTTTGCGCCTGACCTTACTGAATATGCATTTGTAGGAGTTTCCCTTTCAGATGCAAAATTTATGGGAGGAGAGTATTCAAATGAATCACGCAACGCGTTTTACTAATGTTTGCGCTTGTCAAATTACTGGCATTTGCGCCATTATTTAACGCCCAAAAAAAGCACATCTTAAACTATTTTGCACTTGAAATGCCTGCAATTATTGTTGCTAGAGGAGTCACACAGAGAACAGAGAGCACGTGTAGAAGGGAGAGGGTTGTTTCGACATGTTTTTATTTAAAATGCCAGAAGAACACATTATCCAAACATATCGTTTGCCAAGCCATGTTATTTTTAATTTGCTTCAGGAAATTAAAGACGACTTGGAACCCTCAACTAGGAGTCACGCAATACCAGCTCTATCAAAACATTCTAGCAAACCTTAATTTTTTGGTCTCTGGTTCTTTTCAATGTGGGTTCTTTATTTCTTTATTGTTTTGTGACTATGCTAATTTGCGCTACGCTTGGTATATTGCGTTGGTCAATATGTAAATGAGATGTTGCATCTGTATACTTTAATTTGCGCATTGTTAATAAATCACCCACAGAAATTTCCATGGCCATCTGCACTGTTTTGGAATTGCACTCTAGCGCTAATTTGCCCTGTTTAGTAAAACTGGCCCATAGTCTTTGGACTAAAATACTATTTGTGATCTGTGCTGGCAAAATGAGTCACAATGAGCGAATTTTCAAAAATGAGTTATGTTTATTTTCACATTCTCCATTAAAAGACCTTCAAAATGATTTGTGACCCTGGAGCACAAAAGCAGTCATAAGTAGCACAGGTATATTTGTAGCAATAGCCAACAATACATTGTATGGGTCAAAATTATACAATTTTTTTTTTATGACAAAAATCATTAGGATATTAAGATTATGTTCCATGAAGATATTTTGTAAATTTCCTACCATAAATACAGTGTTGGGTTTAACTGGTTACTAAGTAATTAGCTACTGTAATTTAATTACTTTTCCCTTGAAAAAGTAAAGTAAGGGATTACTGTCAAATTTAATTACAGTTACTTCTTATGTAATTGAAATTAATACTGTGTATAGACTGTAGAACATTTATAGTGGATTTAACATTAAAATTTAAAGTCTAACCTTAAAATGCATGCTTTTTTTGTACTCTTTTTCACTTTAAATACTTTGGTGAGTTAATAAGAATATTGGTAACACTTTAGTGTCCAATTCTCAGTATTAACTAGTTGGTTATTAACATGAATATTACAGGGATATTGGCTGTTTATTATTACTTAAAAAGTACATATTAATGTCTTATTCTGAAGACCTTATTCTAAATCCTTAATCCTACCCAATTCTTAAACTTAATTGTCAACAACTACTTTACAAAGTATTAATAAGCAGTAATTAGGAGTTTGAGTCATAGTTAATAGTGAGAATTGGACTCTAATCTAAAGTGTGACGAGAATAATTTATGTACAGTGCCCTCCAAAAGTATTGGAACAGTAAAGACAAAATTGCTCTGTTGGCTGTGGTGTCAAGACATTTACAAATATGATTAAAAGATGAATATGAGACAAAACTACAGAATGTCACATTTTATTATTGGGTGATTCAACACACAGATGTTTTACCAGCTAAGAAGTTCAGAACTTTTAGAGTTTCATCCCTCTATCTGATCTGAGCATAAGTATTGGAACAGTTGCGTCACGGGTCTTTCTAAGTGATCAGCTGTGTCCTGTTGCATTCATTCTTCAGATATTAAAAGCAGGGAATGTGTCGCATCAGTTATATCCATTACTTCTGCATTCTGAATCTTGCATTCGATGATGACACACACAAACCAGGATGAATATGAGGGAGCTGACTTTGAGAGAAAAGCAAGCAATCTGGATGCTAAAAGAAAAGAGGAAGTTAATTAGAACTATAGCAAAAACAAAGGGCATGGAGAAATCAAGAGTTTGGAAACCACCAGCGACACCAGCAACCAACAACTACCTGATCGGCTGAGAAAACAACAGTAGTTGATGACAGACAAATCATAAAAGCTGTGAAAATGAACCCTAAAAGACGTGTCTGTAAAATCACCAACAACTTCCAGAAAGCTGTGGTGATGCTCTGACAATCTACTGTCCTCAGGAGACTTTGACAAAGAATTACAGATGCTACACAGCAAGATACAAACCTCTGACCAGCACCAAAAATAGAAAGGCAAGATTAGTTTGGAAAAAAACACAAAGGTGAGCCAGAAGAGTTTTGGAACTGTGTTTATGGACCGATGAGACAAAGATGAGCCTTTATCTAAGTGATGGGAAAGCAAAAATGTGGAGAAAAAAGGGAACTGCAAAAGATCCCGAGCATACAGCCTCATCTGTAAAGCATGGTTGAGGTGGTGTCATGGCATGGGCATGCATGGCTGTCTCTGGAACAGGCCCTCTCAACTTTACTGATGACTTAATGTATGATGACAGTCGCAGAATGAATTTGGAAGGGTACAAAACCATCTTGCCTACCATGATTGATCAAGATGGCGCCGCACACGGCAGCTACTGTGCTTTGCTCTTCAGTGTTTGTACTGTTTTTGTTCGTTTTTCCTGTTTTTTGTTTCTCAAACACCATCAGTTTTAATAGGGATGATCTGCTGAACATTCGGCAGAACACACCACAGAATCTTTTACCGGTTTTTGATTATTCGGACGTTTTGCTGGACATTGCAGTTGGCGGAGCTGTAGCTCTGGTCAAACGCTTCAGGACGCGCAGACGGGGGAAGCGAGCCGGCGCGCTCGTGAAGCTCAGACAGCGCGGATTCAGAACGGCGTTGCCTAGCATCCATCTGGCGAATCTCCGCTCTCTACCCAACAAAACGGACGAACTCCTTCTGCTCTCCCGGACAAACAGGTACTTTTCAAACTCTGCTGCTCTGTGTTTCACGGAAACCTGGCTGAACGACGCCATTCCGGACAGCGTGCTTCATCTTCCGAGCTTTCAGCTGTTCAGAGCAGATCGCGAGGCAGAATCAACGGGGAAATCGCGCGGCGGCGGGACGTGCTTTTACATCAATGAGAGGTGGTGTACAGATGTAACTGTGTTAAAGAAGATGTGCTGTTCTGATCTAGAAACGCTCTTCATTAACTGCAAGCCTTTCTACTCGCCGCGGGAGTTTTGCTCGTTCATTCTCGTGAGTGTTTACATTCCTCCGCAAGCGCACGTGAGCTCCGCTTTACAGAAACTCGCTGATATGATCACAGAGACTGAGCAACAACACCCGGACTCTGTTTTAATCATTCTCGGGGACTTTAATAAAGCAAATCTCTCTCGTGAACTGCCAAAATACAGACAGCACATCACATGTCCCACCAGAGACAGTAATATATTGGATCACTGTTACACAGCGATAAAGGACGCATATCACTCTGTGCCACGAGCAGCTTCAGGACTCTCTGGTCACTGTTTGGTTCATCTTATACCGACCTACACCCGCCCTGAACACCTCTTCACACAACCATTCACACCTCCAGCAACCTCCCTCTCCCCCACACCTGCAATTCAGATCAGCGAAGATGAGGTGCGCCAGGTCTTCAGTTAGAACAAAAGAAGGAAAGCACCAGGCCCAGACGGTGTGTCACCAGCCTGCCTAAAAATCTGTGCTGACCAGCTGGCCCCCATCTTCACACAGATCTTCAACAGATCTCTGGAGCTGTGCGAAGTCCCCTCATGCTTCAAACGCTCCACCATCATCCCCGTCCCAAAGAAACCCAAAATTACTGGACTTAATGACTACAGACCTGTGGCTCTAACATCTGTGGTCATGAAATCATTTGAAAGACTGGTTTTGGCTTATCTGAAGTCCTGCACTGGACCCTTACTGGACCCCCTGCAGTTTGCCTACAGAGCAAACAGGTCTGTGGATGATGCAGTCAACATGGGACTGCACTTCATCCTGCAGCATCTGGACAGACCAGGGACTTATGTGAGGAACCTGTTCGTAGACTTCAGCTCCGCTTTTAACACCATCATCCCGGACACCCTTCAGAACAAACTAACTCAGCTCTCCGTCCCCACCTCCGTCTGTCAGTGGATCACCAGCTTCCTGACAGACAGGCAGCAGCTAGTGAGGCTGGGAAAATTCTCATCCAGCACCCGCACCATCAGCACTGGAGCTCCTCAGGGCTGTGTTCTCTCCCCACTGCTCTTCTCCCTGTACACTAACGACTGCACCTCTAAAGACCCCTCTGTCAAGCTCCTGAAGTTTGCAGACGACACCACACTGATAGGCCTCATCCAGGACGGTGACGAGTCTGCCTACAGACAGGAGGTTAAGGAGCTGGCTGTCTGGTGCAGTCTTAACAACCTGGAGCTCAACACGCTCAAAACAGTGGAGATGATCGTGGACTTCAGGAGAAACCCCCCTGCTCTCCCCCCACTCACCATCATGAACAGCACTGTGACTGCAGTGGAGTCATTCAGATTCCTGGGCACCACCATCTCCCAGGACCTGAAGTGGGACAATCACATAGACTCCATTGTGAAAAAGGCCCAGCAGAGGTTGTACTTCCTTCGCCAGCTGAGGAAGTTCAACCTGCCACAGGAGCTGCTGAAACAGTTCTACTCCGCCATCATTGAATCCGTCCTCTGCACTTCAATAACTGTCTGGTTCAGCTCAGCTACCAAATCTGACCTCAGAAGACTACAGAGGGTAGTCCGGTCTGCTGAGCGAATCATTGGTACAACCCTCCCCACTCTCCAAGAACTGTACTTATCCAGAGTGAGCAAAAGGGCTGGCAAAATCACTCTGGACCCCTCACATCCAGCACACTCCCTCTTTGAACTGCTGCCGTCTGGTCGACGCTACAGAGCTCTGAGCACCAGAACGACCAGACACAGGAACAGTTTCTTCCCTCAGGCAATCCATCTCATGAACACTTGACATTTAAAAGTGGAACACACAACACTATTATAAATTATTTATTCAACACACATACTTATTTTTTTCATTTCAGATTTGCACATATCAGACCTGTACACCATAATTGTCTATATTATATATTGTGTTTTTGCTATTTGTACATTGCCTATTTGTATATTATTCTTTTATTATCTGTGTCCTGTCCTGTTGCTGTCTTTCTGTTGCACTGTAGAGCTTCTGTCACTAAAACAAATTCCTTGTATGTGTAAGCATACTTGGCCAATAAAGCTCATTCTGATTCTGATTCTGATATTCAAGAAAATGCCTCCAGATTCATTGGGAAGTGCTTCATATTGCATCAGGACAATGACCCAAAACACCCTGTCAGTTTAGTCAAGGAATTTATAAGGGCAAAGAAATGGAAAGTCTTAGATTGCCAAAGTCAATCTCCAGATTTAAATCCAATTGAACATGAATTGAAGAGGAGAGTAAAGGCAGAAACTCCACAAAACAAGCAACAATTGGAATTGGCTGCATTAAAGGCTGGGAAAAGTATTTCAAAGGTTGAGACCAAGAGTCTGGTGATGTCTATGGGTCACAGACTCACTGCTGTGATTGTGCACAAGGGATCTACAACTAAATAATAGCTTTTAATCTTTTATATCTGCCTTATGTTCAACTGTCCCAATACTTATGCTCACATCAATGAGTGGGATGAACTCTAAAAGTGCTGTTCTTTTTATTTGGTAAAACGTGTTGAAATGGCTAATAATAAAATGTGTCATTCTGTAGTTTTGTCTCATATTCATCTTTTAATCATATTTGCAAATGTATTGACTCCTCAGCCAACAGAGCAATTTTGTCTTTACTGTTCCAATACTTTTGGAGGAGACTAGTTATGTATTATTTATTTGAAAGAATTAAAAGAACAATTTCATGTCTATCCTTGTATCAATAATTAACTTGTCGAGGTTGATATAGCATTTAGAAAGTAATAAGTAATTAAATACTTTCTGGAGAGAGTAATTTGTACAGTAATCTAATTACACTGTTGAAGATGTAGTTAGTAACTAGTAATGAATTACTTTTTTGGAGTAACGTACCCAACACTGCATAAATATATCAAAACTTAATTTTTGACTAGTAATATGCATTGATAAAAACTTCATTTGGACAACTTTAAAGGTGATTTTCTCAATATTTAGATTTTTTTGCACCCTCAGATTCCAGATTTTCAAATAGTTGTATCTTGGCCAAATATTGTCCTATCCTAACAAATCATACATCAATGGAAAGCTTATTTCATAAAATTGACCCTTATGGTTTTGTGGTCCAGGGTCACAAATATGATTTGTTGGAATCAGATGAAAAATGACTTAGCTACACCCGTTTGAAGTCAACAGAGTCAGCAAAGTAAATTTAGAGAAAAATCAAGTTGAAGTTTTCTGAAGGTCCCAAAGCAGTCACCTGCTATAAGGACACAGACAACAGTAACTAAATTAGGCTGCTGCCCCTTTAAAACTGACTGAATGGATTCAATATACTGATATATAATATGATATTCTCCCAACAGTTTTTATCCACTTAAGACGTAACCAGGTGTGTTTACGTGAATACTAGTCAAATAATTGTTTTTGTTTTCGTAATTGTTTTTGTCATTCAAAAAGAGTTTTTTTGTTATCATCTGTGAAAAAATGTCATTGACAAATTATGATGCATATTTTTCGTCAGCAAAATTAACGCTGGTTCACATGTGCAGTCTGCTCCAAAACATATGATGCATGTTCATGGAAAGCATTTCGTTATGCTTGAGAAACGCATCTGTATGTTCTCTGGTGGTAAAATGAAGGAAATTGTGTGCAGTTTCCTCTCTTCAGAAGCATTATGAAACGCTTTGTTTTCAATTAAATCAAGTATGGTCTTGTCACAATACTTTCTGCATTATTTAAAGTAGGTACTATATAAATAAAAACACACTTTAGGTCACCAGATGTCATATTGAACATGCATGCATTTCTGCTGAAAGGCGAAGACTCAACTTTGTGTTCTGCAAGAAACATGAAACGTGTTTTATTGGACTGTCCTGGTTTTAATGCAAGAAGGCAACATTTTTATTCAATAAACTTACTAAGATTTTACCAGAAAGGTTTTAGAATTGTCATATGTAAAACATATATTCCTAATTTTTTTTTTCGTCACACTTTAAAGTCCAATTCTCGCTATTAACAAACCATTAACTATGACTTTTGCTTCACTAAACTCTGCTTATTAATGGTAAGGTAGTTGTTAAGTTTAGGTACTGCTATGATTAGGGATGTAGAATATGGTCATGTAGAAGAAATGCTTCATAAGTAAGAAATGCTTCATAAGTACTAATAAACAGCCAATATGACAATAATAGGCATGCTAATAAGCAACTAGTTAATACTGAAAATTGGTCCTAATGCTAAAGTGTTGCCTTTTTTAATAATTTATATTTTTATAGTTATATGAATGCAACGCTTGTATATTTTGTTACTCGTTTCTTGCCATGAAAGTAGCCTCAGTTGCTGACATGTCATTAAAATCTACACTACTACTACTACTAAAATACACTCTATTTATACACTCACAAACATTGTGCGGTTGCATAAACATAGCCACAATTTTAAAGTGACTTTTCACCCAAAAATTAAAGTTCTGTCATCATTTACTCACACTTACATCGTTCCAAACCTATATGAGTTTCTTTCTTCTGCTCAACACAAAAGAAGATATTTTGAAGCATGTAACCATCAATTGTTGGTCCCTATTGACCTCCATGCTGTTTTTTTCCCCCCATTTTGGTTAAAATAAACGTTCAACAGAAGAAAGAAACTCATACAGGAACGATATTAGTGTGAGTAAATGATGACTTAACTTTCATTTTTGGGTGAACTGTCCCTTTAAGACTTAACTTAGAGTTTGACCAACTAGCAGTTAACCGAGGGTTAATCAGTCTGTCTTTTCAGTTTCACATTAGACCAGTCTACATTATGTAACTGACTTATAACAGCTATGACCAGTCTTAAAGAAAAACGTGTAAGACTAGTCTAACAGTCTATGCAACCGCCCACAGATTAAAATGGTTAAAATGTAAAAATAATAAGCATTTCAATGAGCACAATCAGTCATCAAAAGTACTAGTGCTCCTAGTGATGTGCTCAAACCTCTAAACAAAATAAGATATTTTGAAGAATTTGGTAACCAAACAGTTGCTGGTAGGCATTGACTTCCATAGTATGGGGTAATAAATACTATGAAACTCAATGGCTATCCTGCAAAAAAAAAAAAAAAAAAAAAATACTAAAATGTATTTGAAATACATTTATTTTGTGCTAAGTATACTACAAATACATTTACATATTTGTGACCCTGGACCACAAAACCAGTCATAAGGGTCAATTTTTTGAAATTGAGAGTTATACATCATCTGAAAGCTGAATAAATAATCTTTCCATTGATGTATGATTTGTTAGGATAGGACAATATTGGGCCGAGATACAACTATTTGAAAATCTGGAATCTGACGGTGCAAAAAAAATCAAAATATTGAGAAAATCACCTTTAAAGTTGTTCAAATGCATATTACTAATCAAAAATGAAGTTTTGATATATTTACAGTAGGAAATAAAATATCGTCATGGAACACGATCTTTACTTAATATCCTAATGATTTTTTGCATTAAAGAAAAATCAATAATTTTGACCCATACAATGTATTGTTTGCTATTGCTACAAATATACCCCAGCTGGTTTTGTGCTCCAGGGTCACATTTATGTGTATATTAAAAATGCCCTGCAGTTTTACTTTTAGTATACTAAACTGCTATACTTAAAGTCTGCATTATTGGAACAACTAATTTTGTACTTCATGCACTTTAATTGTGCGGAATTAGTCCAACTAATGATATACTTAAGTATATTTGATTGTGCTAAAGTGGAAATATTGCAAGTATACTTTAGTTAAACTTTAAATGTCTTGCATTTAAAGACTGATGTTATACAGAGATCATACTATCCTCATCAATAGTGACATTAAAACACATTTTAGGCAAAATATTAAGCAATGCAATGTACAAGTTTAATTATAATTTAATAGCAGTAAGTCTTAAGTGATATCCAATAAATATGGATTTGAAGTATACTTAGTATGAAATAAATTATGGCATAAGTACAGTCAAGTGTTTGGTTACCAACATTCTTCAGAGTAACTGCTTTTGTGTTCAGCAGAATTAAGAAACTCATACAGGTTTGGAACAACTTGAGGATGACACAATTTTAATTTTTATATGTACTGTCCCTTTAAATGTTGAAGTTGCATAAGGTGCAGCATTTGAGCTCCAAACATGAATGATTCTGCGAATCACGATGCACAATTTTTAATTTTTTTAACCAGAATACAGGTGAAAAATCCCATATCTAGAGGCTGGAGGAGACCTGATGGGGTCTCTTTTGATAGTAAGCATCTACCAGAAAACCTCATCAGTGCTTTATCAGTCACCGAACACCTTTGCAGTGCACTAGCAAACACAGGTGAAGTTTAGAGGTCATGCGACGTGATGCCGTGCATGTTCAGTGAGTCGCAGGAATGTTAACTTTATTACCTGAAGGCGTAGCATTATTTCACCCACAGCTGTCCTCCCATTCACAACCTGTTTACACACATCCATAATGCATTCCTGGCATGTGAACACACCTACAGCGCTGCTCATCTAGAACACGTTTGCTCCACGAGAGCGTTTCGACTAACTTAAATCCTCTGATTCGACTGATTTTGTATCTCATTGATCTTTTAGAGGGTCTAGCAGATCAGTTATAGTTGAGATTTAGGAGTGTGTCTTACCTTCTTACGAGGCTCTGGTCGACTTGCGTGCATTGACTCGAGATCTGAGAGCTTTGGCATGGGTGTTTGACGCTGATGGAGTGTAAATGGAGTGTAAAAACTCAGAGGGAGTGTTTCTGTGCTTTAACCCATCAGTGGGAGGGTTTAAGCTTGACACTTTGCCTTTCGATTTGATTGCAACATTAACGAACAGCATGAAACTACAATCTAAATATAGTTTGCTAATAGTGCTTCATTCATGTGCTGCACTGATTTACTGGATTTGTTTATTGTGTGTGATAAGAAGCAGTTCAGAAAATGCAAATCTAGGTCTAGGATTACGGCTCATTTGAGTGCAGAGGTATTTTTTAAAATGATACTTTCTTTGACATTATTTTGACGACATATTAATTAGATTTTTTTATTTATTTTGAATTATGTCTGCCCTTGTAAACTTGTCGGAAAATTCTGTGCGATTCCTCCAGTGATATTTTATTATCAAGATACTATTAGTTTTTTTTTATTTATTTTTTTTTTTTTTACAATTTTAATTAATTTTTAATGTTATTTTTAAAGTTTTAGTAATTTTTATTTTTTTAAATGTCATAGTTTTTATTTTGGTTTTTAGTTATTTTATTATTATTATTATTATTATTATTATTATTAGTAATTTTTCTTTTTCTTTCTTTCTTTCTTTCTTTCTTTCTTCCTTTCTTCCTTTTCTTTCTTTGCATTTTATTTCCTTTAATGTTCAATTCAAATAATTACATTTTCTTTTTCTGATTTTAGTTAGCTATAATTTCCATTTAACTTTAATCAAAGTTTTAGTAATTTTTGTTGTGTTTTTGTAATTTTCTTGTAACATAAAATGTAATACAGTTTTTATTTTGGTTTCAGTTAATTTATTTTATTATTTTATTTTTTTATTTATTTAGTTTTGTTGTCTTGACAAAAAATATTCCTGAATTCCACAACTCTCTTCAGCAAGACACATGATTTGAGGAATCAAAGAGAGCAAACGCTGTGCTACAAGTTACTGATGTTTAATACAAACCCATAACCCTAACTGCAATATTAACAGTGATTCTTATCTTAGCAGACACTACTATTAAAGCAGTGAAGTGTCATTTATCAGGTGTAAATTGCTCTTGAATTGAGCTGAAACTAGCAGAAGCTTGTCTGCGTTCTGTCCGCGTGTCATAAGTGTTGAAGTGTGCGTTGCGTCACTGCACTCCTTGAGACATCGTGAGCTCAGTACAATTGAAACTTCCTTATCAATCAACCATGAGATTAGACTCGGTGGTTTTCACATGTGTTGGTTTGACTGATACCATCAAACTCCTGTGGCTTGTTCATTTTTCTCATTTGCTGTGAGAATTGAGTTCTTCGGTGTTCTCACATAAAGTGTGTTTTGGTGTTTCCAAACTAAGTATATATGTGTCCCTGGAGCACAAAAGCAGTCATAAGTAGCACAGGTATATTTGTAGCAATAGCCAACAATACATTGTATGGGTCAAAATTATCCATTTTTCTTTTATGCCAAAAATCATTAGGATATTAAGATTATGTTCCATGAAGATATTTTGTAAATTTCTTACCGTAAATATATCAAAACTTCATTTTTGATTAGTAATATGCATTGCTAAGAACTTCATTTGGACAACTTTAAAGATGATTTTCTCAATATTTAGATTTTTTTGCACCCTCAGATTCCAGATTTTCAAATAGTTGTATTTCAGCCAAATATTGTCCTATCCTAACAAACCATACATCAATGGAAAGATTATTTATTCAGCTTTCAGATAAAAAAATGGACCCCTATGACTGGTTTTGTGGTGCATGGTCACATATATACTTAATATTGGTTTGTGAGTTGTTTTGGGTATGAAGACAGATATGACTGTTTAGGTGGGATGTGGTTGTGGCAATTAGTGTATTAAATGCTAGAGCTTCAGGCTGTGTGTTTCTGTTACTTTTTTTTATATTAAACCATATTAATCGTTCAATTGACCTGTTAGTTTCAAGCAATGAGCCATTGCTTGCCAACAAACACAAGTTTATGCAAAAAATAAACGTGTAGAAATAATAATGTGACTTAATTTGACTCCCCTGTCATGTCTTTGCTAAATATGAATAACAGTTTTATTCTTCAGGTCTGTACTAAGCAGTGACCAATGGTGTTTTTCCCAAATGAAACGCTTCATTTGTGTCGTTCCTTTTGTCACCAATAGATGAAGCTGCTGCGCTGCATGTGAAATAGTAAGTGAGACAGAAATGCATCAGTTTCTGGAAGTTATTCATAAGTCATAATATTATAATTGGCACTAAACAGCTGTTATATTTTGGTTTTCAACATTAGAAGTGACAATAGAAGGTCAGATTATGACAGCTGCTCACTATACGTCTCGTTTTGTGTGTTTCTTGGCAGGAACACAAACATTTATCCTGTTCCTGTTGACTTGTTACAAACCTGTAGACTGCACTGAATTAACTAAATTAACAGCGTCCTTGTTTGTAGGTTGTGTCTTGTATCGTCACAAACTTCTATATAATAAAAGTTTTGGAAACAAAAATGCTTGGTGTATATCAGTCACTCCTCTCTTCCTTCTCTGCAAATTAGGGCTGGTCCGAATACCTTTTTTTTTTGAGCTTCGAAGCTTCGGTATTAATCAACACCGAATATTCGAAGCTTCGGAGGGAGGGGCTGAACATATTGTTCTCTCTAATAAAGGCAGGAATCTCTGTGCGTCTGTCTGTTTGCATTTTTATGATGTCGAGAACCGTTCATCCAATCGACTTCACGCGTGGCGGGTGTGTTGCTGCAGACCCAAGGGAGTGCAGTGTCGCATTTTGGTGCAATATGGACAAGCGACACGTTCAGAATGAATAAACTCTTAATAAACTACAGAACAGCGCGAGCCGGAAGCGGCGCGCCGCACGCGAGCAGGGCTTATATACTCCGAGAACAGACACTGCACTAGTGATACAAAACACACAGGTCTGTTAAGAGCAACACTTTTAATAAGGTAGCCCAGTGCTTAATTTGAAAGCGGGGTAACGGATCCGGCATGTGATTAGAGGAGGGAGAGGACCAGTCTTTAGTGATTGAAAGCGTGCATCAGTTGCTTTTATAGGGTTCGTACGGTCATGAAAAACCTGGAAAAGCTATGAAATTTTAAAACGGCAATTTCCAGGCCTGGAAAAGTTTTGTAAAAGTCATGGAATTTTATTTCACAAATCTCAGTATAATAGAGTTATATGTAATCAGGTCCTGAATTTGTGTGTATATCGCATAGTTTTACTCATTCCAGTAGCTTTCAAGTTTACAATGAGGGAAATTCCTGCAAACATTTGAATATAGCATGTAGGTTAGATGAGTAAATAAATCCACATAAAATATCAGATTAAATCAGTCATTTGAAAACAGCGTGAGTGATTCAGCGTCTTCTCTCTTTCACTCTCTCAAAGCGGCTTCACATCTCGTCTGCACTACAAGAGCTACTGCACGCGGATCCAAGACTTCCTCTCGCATCTCGGGACAGCTGACAGAAAGAAAACGCATGCATCGCATTCAGTCTTGTGATAGCAGAGGGTCCGTTCACATGTTGCGTCTTTTGCGTGCTTAAGTTCGTTGTTTCATATGTAAATGTGCGGCAAGCGCGCTCATAATAGAAGATTTTTCATGAAATAAATGCATGCTATAGGTCAGCACGAACGTCTTTCACTGGCGAACGGTCTGTTGCTGGTGCAGATGTTCAGCCAGGTGGACGAGTTGAGAACGGTTTCACAGGGGATGCCAGGTGTTCGAGAGAGAGAGAGAAGGATATTCGAATCTCAAAATTGAAAATCGAATGCCAACCCAGCGAACGAAAATTCGAATAATCGAATATTCTGGTCCAGCCCTACTGCAAATGTCTCAAAAATTACCACAACAAAATACACCATATTGCCAAAAGTATTGGCACCCCCTTCTAATGAACAGGTTTGACTACTTCAGTAATTTCTATGAGTACTAATCTTAATGTTTCAGCATGTAATGATATTCTAGGGAATTGTGTGCTTCTAATTTTGTAGCAACAGTTTGTAGAAACTCATCACCAAACACCAATGACTTGTACATACACTATATGGACAAAAGTATTGGGACACCCCCTTCTTTAGAACAGAAAAAGGCTCTTCCAAAACTGTGGCAACAAAGATGGAAACATAATTCATGTATTTAAAAATTGTATTTCCATCTTCGTATTTCTGACACTGTTGAAGTGTCTAAAAAGACTGTTTCCATAAGTATAAGTCACTGGTGTTTGGTGATGAGTTTTTGGCTCTTAAAGTCACAGCAGATCAGTCAAGTTCTTCCACGCTGACTAAATCAGTCATTTCTTTTTGAACCTTGCCTTATACACAGAGGCATTGTCATGTTAGAATAGAAAAGGGTCCTGTCCAAACTGTTGCTTTAAAATTAGAAGCACACAATTCCCTAGAATATCATTATATGCTTAAACATTAAGATTTGTACTCATGGAAATTACTAAAGTAGTCAGACCTGTTCATTAGAAGGTGGTGACTCAATACTTTTGGCAATCTAGTGTATATCAAAACTTAATTTTTGATTAGTAATATGCATTGCTAAGAACTTCATGTTTCCAGGAATATATTTTTATTTAAAGGACCGAATTCTGGTAATATTTTTATTTGTAATATTTTTTTTGTATTAATGTATAAGTGATTGTCACAGTCTTCAGCTGTTGTGTCCAGGATGGCCACCAGAGGACACTGTGTTGTCCTGTCCTGCCTGCCTGCCTGTTTCCCCCCCTTCGGGGTAGTTTTTGTTGTTGTTTTGTTTTATTTTATTAATAAAGAGCCCAAACTTCCTGCATCTTGAGTCCTTGCCTCATCTCTCCACCCCACTCCAATTTTTATTTATAATATTTTTACAGTAATGTATAATAACGTATTTTAAATTTTATATTTTTGTAAATGTATGTTATTTAAAGGACAGAATTCTGTTACAGGTGTATCTCAATAAATTAGAATGTCATGGAAAAGTTCATTTATTTCAGTAATTCAATTCAAATTGTGAAACTTGTGTATTAAATAAATTCAATGCACACAGACTGAAGTAGTTTAAGTCTTTGGTTCTTTTAATTGTGATGATTTTGGCTCACATTTAACAAAAACCCACCAATTCACTATCTCAACAAATTAGAATATGGTGACATGCCAATCAGCTAATCAACTCAAAACACCAGCAAAGGTTTCCTGAGCCTTCAAAATGGTCTCTCAGTTTGGTTCACTAGGCTACACAATCATGGGGAAGACTGCTGATCTGACAGTTGTCCAGAAGACAATCATTGACACCCTTCACAAGGAGGGTAAGCCACAAACATTCATTGCCAAAGAAGCTGGCTGTATCCAAGCATGTTAACGGAAAGTTGAGTGGAAGGAAAAAGTGTGGAAGAAAAAGATGCACAACCAACCGAGAGAACCGCAGCCTTATGAGGATTGTCAAGCAAAATCCATTCAAGAATTTGGGTGAACTTCACAAGGAATGGACTGAGGCTGGGGTCAAGGCATCAAGAGCCACCACACACAGACGTGTCAAGGAATTTGGCTACAGTTGTCGTATTCCTCTTGTTAAGCCACTCCTGAACCACAGACAACGTCAGAGGCGTCTTACCTGGGCTAAGGAGAAGAAGAACTGGACTGTTGCCCAGTGCTCCAAAGTCCTCTTTTCAGATGAGAGCAAGTTTTGTATTTCATATGGAAACCAAGGTCCTAGAGTCTGGAGGAAGGGTGGAGAAGCTCATAGCCCAAGTTGCTTGAAGTCCAGTGTTAAGTTTCCACAGTCTGTGATGATTTGGGGTGCAATGTCATCTGCTGGTGTTGGTCCATTGTGTTTTTTGAAAACCAAAGTCACTGCACCCGTTTACCAAGAAATTTTGAAGCAGTTCATGCTTCCTTCTGCTGACCAGCTTTTTAAAGATGCTGATTTCATTTTCCAGCAGGATTTGGCACCTGCCCACACTGCCAAAAGCACCAAAAGTTGGTTAAATGACCATGGTGTTGGTGTGCTTGACTGGCCAGCAAACTCACCAGACCTGAACCCCATAGAGAATCTATGGGGTATTGTCAAGAGGAAAATGAGAAACAAGAGACCAAAAAATGCAGATGAGCTGAAGGCCACTGTCAAAGAAACCTGGGCTTCCATACCACCTCAGCAGTGCCACAAACTGATCACCTCCATGCCACGCCGAATTGAGGCAGTAATTAAAGCAAAAGGAGCCCCTACCAAGTATTGAGTACATATACAGTAAATGAACATACTTTCCAGAAGACCAACAATTCACTAAAAAATGTTTTTTTTTTTTTGTTTTTTTTTTTTATTGGTCTTATGAAGTATTCTAATTTGTTGAGATAGTGAATTGGTGGGTTTTTGTTAAATGTGAGCCAAAATCATCACAATAAATAGAACCAAAGACTTAAACTACTTCAGTCTGTGTGCATTGAATTCATTTAATACACGAGTTCACAATTTGAGTTGAATTACTGAAATAAATGAATTTTTCCAGGACAATCTGATTTATTGAGATGCACCTGTATATAATCATTTTCTATTAAATATTTTTACATTAATGTACAATAATAATAATAATAATTTAAAATTGAATATTTTTGTAAATGTATTTTTATTTAAAGGACAGAATTTTGTTATTATAATTTTATTTATAATATTTTTACAGTAATGTATAATAATAACGTATTAATTTTAAATTTTATAATTTTGTAAATGTATTTTATTTAAAGGACAGAATTCTGTTATAATCATTTTCTATTAAATATTTTTACATTAATGTACAATAATAATGATAATTCAAAATTGAATATTTTTGTAAATGTATTTTTATTTAAAGGATAGAATTTTGTTATAATAATTTTTATTCATAATATTTTTACAGTAATGTATAATAACGTATTTAAAATTTTATGTTTATGTAAATGTATTTTATTTAAAGGACAGAATTCTGTTATATAATTATTTTCTATTAAATATTTTTACATTAATGTACAATAATAATAATAATTTAAAATTGAATATTTTTGTAAATATATTTTTATTTAAAGGAATTCACACATTTGTGAAGTTTTAAACCAACATAAAAAACCACTGCCAGACAGAACAAGCATTTTTGTAATCTATTTTATTACATATTACATAAAATTGCTTAATATAAGTCTAAACCTCATGGTTACTAAGATACAAACCTGCGTGACATCTAGCCCCGGTCTACGCACAGTCTGGACTAAACATTTCAAATACTTCTTTTAAATGTTCCCGGTAGTTAAGTGTCCAAACAGATCGTTTGCTGTTGTAAAATCAGAAGTTCTTTGATCTTTTCATTGGGTCCATCTAACAGGCGTTGTTTGCAGTCACACATTTCAGTGTTTTCGTTGCTTTGAAGGTGAAATAATAATTCTCTGTAGTTCCAGTGGCTGCAGTTTTGGGATGATGTGGAAGATGCTGATAGTTTTTGGAAACCTAGGAAGTTTTAGACGAGTCTAGACACCAGCGCTCTTGAGATGATCTCATCTGTATGATGTAGTATCAGTTTGATGGAGGGACGGATGATGTGTCTCAGTTTGACTCGAAAACTTTTCCCCTCATATTCAGACATCATAGCAAAAGTGAAAATGTTACATGTTACAGCATCTGTGTACTTCCCTCTTCAGTGAAAGTTTGAGTTCAGCCTAATTTGAGCCAGTGAGTTCCTGATGTCAAGAATTAGATGTGAACCCATAACCTCGTGGTTTGCCCACAGTGTGGTTTTACTCTGGACTTTCCAGAACCAGCACAGATTTACATGTGTGATGCTGGTGAACTTTCTCTGATGAGAGAAGATTGTGCCATAATCAGCCTTCTCTGACTTTCTCTCCATGATCATGTATAGAGACACGCACAGTGTTGGGTGTAACTAGTTACTAAGTAATTAGTTACTGTAATTTTATTACTTTTCCCTTGTAAAAGTAAAGTAAGGGATTACTGTCTAATGTAATTACAGTTACTTCATATGTAATTGAACTTAATACTGTGTATAGACTGTAGAACATTTATAGATTTAACATCAAAATTAAAAGTCTAATCTTAAAATGCATGCTTTTTTTGTACCCTTCTCACTTTAAACACTTTGGTGAGTTAATAAGAATATTGGTAACACTTTAGTGTCCAATTCTCACTATTAACTAGTTGGTTATTAACATGAATATTACATAGATATAGGCTGTTTATTATTACTTAAAAAGCACATATTAATATCTTATTCTTTAAGACCTTATTCTAAATCCTTAATCCTACCCAATTCTTAAATTTAATTGTCAACAACTACTTTACTAAGTACCAGTATTAATAAGCAGTAATTAGGAGTATGAGTCATAGTTAATAGTTAGTTAATAGTGAGAATTGGACTCTAATCTAAAGTGTGACCAGAATAATTTATGTAGTTATGTATTATTTATTTGAAAGAATTAAAAAAAGAACATTTCACGCCAATCCTTGTATCAATAATTAACTTGTCGAGGTTGAAATAGGATTTAGAAAGTAATGAGTAATAAGTAGTTTTTGGAGAATAATTTGTACAGTAATATAATTACCCTGTTGAAGATCTAATTAGTAACTAGTAATTAATTACTTTTTTGGAGTAACTTACCCAACACTGGACACGCATACGTTCCAGTTCATTCATCATTTGTGATGTTTACTTTTACTGTTGCTTTTATTGATTCGACTCACAAATTCTTCTGAAAACATAAAAATCTAGTTGTCCTAATTATTGAATTTCAGTTTAACTCTTGTGCATCAGTTAAAAAAAAATACACAAACATCAAAAACTGGACAAAAATATTATATAAAAATTTAATTTCAAAATTAATTCGTGAATGCTTTGGAGCACAGACTTTTGTCTCTTTTTAAAGAAGACACTTCTTTAAGACTATTGTTGAAAGGAAAAATGTGAAGGAAAAAGTTTATTGTTATGAGAAATGCACAAAAATACTATTTTAAAATTTTATATGCAATACATCTTTTCCAAAATATGTTTCACTCTGAAACTGAAGAAAATCAAAGCCATAAATCTGAAGTTGTGTTCCAAATTTGAGGTTATCACAAAAAAAAAAAAAAAATAAATAAAAAATTGTCTGGGTGCAGTACCAAATGCTTCCACTAGATGAAATGTGTTTTCAGTTCAGGACCTGATTTTTTAAATTTTATTTTGTGTTTGTGTGTGTGTGTGTTCACAAAGCAAAGCCCAAAACTTATGTCAAGTTTCATACCATTCTGATGAAGTAAGGAATTCTAAAAAACAAAAGTCAAAAATGACAGAAGAGCACCAGAAGGTTAAATGCCAGTTTCTGTACCTAAAGCAAAAAAAAAAAAAATATATATATATATATATATATATATATATATATATTTCAGTCTTGAATTTGTCAATGATAAGCAACAACATCGTGATGCATTATTACTTTCTTTAAAACTACCACACACACACACACACATTAATTTCTCAGTGCACACATGCAAACCACACTCTGATATACCAACACCCACACAATTATAATTACATTATATGAATTTAATAGGCCTTTTTCCAGCTGAAGTGGAAAACAGGAACAAGTGAGTATTTTGTTCCATAAGCCAAGCGTGATAAAATGGTGATTTTTTTAAATGTTAGTAAAATTTAATATATAAATAATAATAATTTTTAGTTTTATATTTCTATAAATTGTTCTTTATTTAAAGGACAGAATTCTGTTAAAATATTTTTATTTATAATATTTGTACATTCATATATAATAATAATTTAAAAAATTATATTTAAATGCATAAATGTTTGTTTGTGTACATAAAGTCAGTGTTGTTTTTTATGGAAACACACATTAATTTCTCAGTGCTCACAAACATACAAACAGCACTCATATATTTTACCAACATACCCACACAATTATAATTACATTAGACCTTTTTTTTTGTCCGGCAGAAGCAGAAAATAGGAAAAAGCGAGAAATGCCAAACCTGTGAAAATCAGGTGGAAAAAAATAGTAAAAATGTTTAAAATTATTAAGCCTGTTAACAAAGAATGCATGATTTTATTCTTAAATGGCTCTGGGATTACATATTTAATGATTTTCAAAAAGGACATTTTTGTCCTTGAGGTCCTGAGCATAACTATTTTCCATACAATTTTTGAGTGTAAAATAGATTTATGAAAGGGTGAAATATTAAAATTCTACTAAAAATACATTACTGAGAAAATGCTGTTTGCATTAACACAAAATGATCAGAAGAGCTAAAAATGAAAAAGACAACAAATGTCCCTAAGTTTGCACACAGATAAAGGGGACGTCTGGGACTTTCTTTATTTGGTGTCCACTATATTTTAAACGAAATAAAAAGAGAAAGATGCCCCACTAAGAGAAATTTCCACATCTGTCGTTCCTCTAAATGATAAGCTGAGCGTCGCAGCTGTGATGAAAGCATCTTACAAGAAACTTTAAATGTCATGCATGCATGAAGTCAGCACATGCAGTACTATGATGCATTTTCCCCTAACTCTCTCTCTCTCTCTCGCTCAGGTTTACTGTGGTTTGCCCACTCATGTACGCTTCGGTAAATTTAGATCATCACAGACAGGACACAGACTTTAACTCTTTAGAGACGCCGGAGCACGTGTCGATTTCATGAGCTGTTTGATGTACAAATAAAGAGAAAGGAGTGTCAGACTGTGACGCTGATTCAGGAACTTTTTGCACGTTATTCACATAACCGCACAAAGAGACGCCAGTAAAAACACTGTAGCAACGTTATGGCAACACCCTAGCAACCACATAGCAACGTGCTGATAACAAGTCAAGTCAAGTCATCTTAGCAACCACTAAAACACCCTAGTAACCACAAAGCAATTTCCGGGCAGTCACTCACATTTTGTCCTGGAAATGTACAAGTTTTGTATTTTTATGCTTCTTATTCATTAAAATGTCACTGAATCAGAGTTACATTTTTTTAAATGCTGTTCTGAAGGATCATGTGACACTGAAGACTGGAGTAATGATGCTGAAAATTCAGCGCTGCGTCATAGAAATAAATTCTATTTTAAAGTATATTAAAATAGGAAACCAATATTAGAAATTGGAATAAGATTTCATAATATTACTGTTTTTTTTCTGTATTTTTGATCGAATAAATACAGCCTTGATGAGCAGAAGAGACTCCCTTAAAAAACATTAAAAATCTTACTGATCCCAGACTTTTGAGCGACAGTGTATATACTATATATATATATATATATATATATATATATATATATATACAGGTGCATCTCAATAAATTAGAATGTCGTGGAAAAGTTCATTTATTTCAGTAATTCAACTCAAATTATGAAACTCGTATATTAATTAAATTCAGTGCACACAGACTGAAGTAGTTTAAGTCTTTGGTTCTTTTAATTGTGACGATTTTGGCTCACATTTAACAAAAACCCACCAATTCACTATCTCAACAAATTAGAATATGGTGACATGCCAATCAGCTAATCAACTCAAAACACCTGCAAAGGTTTCCTGAGCCTTCAAAATGGTCTCTCAGTTTGGTTCACTAGGCTACACAATCATGGGGAAGACTGCTGATCTGACAGTTGTCCAGAAGACAATCATTGACACCCTTCACAAGGAGGGTAAGCCACAAACATCCAAGCATGTTAACAGAAAGTTGAGTGGAAGGAAAAAGTGTGGAAGAAAAAGATGCACAACCAACTGAGAGAACCGCAGCCTTATGAGGATTGTCAAACAAAATCGATTCAAGAATTTGGGTGAACTTCACAAGGAATGGACTGAGGCTGGGGTCAAGGCATCAAGAGCCACCACACACAGACGTGTCAAGGAATTTGGCTACAGTTGTCGTATTCCTCTTGTTAAGCCACTCCTGAACCACAGACAACGTCAGAGGCGTCTTACCTGGGCTAAGGAGAAGAAGAACTGGACTGTTGCCCAGTGCTCCAAAGTCCTCTTTTCAGATGAGAGCAAGTTTTGTATTTCATTTGGAAACCAAGGTCCTGGAGTCTGGAGGAAGGGTGGAGAAGCTCATAGCCCAAGTTGCTTGAAGTCCAGTGTTAAGTTTCCACAGTCTGTGATGATTTGGGGTGCAATGTCATCTTCTGGTGTTGGTCCATTGTGTTTTTTGAAAACCAAAGTCACTGCACCCGTTTACCAAGAAATTTTGGAGCACTTCATGCTTCCTTCTGCTGACCAGCTTTTTAAAGATGCTGATTTCATTTTCCAGCAGGATTTGGCACCTGCCCACACTGCCAAAAGCACCAAAAGTTGGTTAAATGACCATGGTGTTGGTGTGCTTGACTGGCCAGCAAACTCACCAGACCTGAACCCCATAGAGAATCTATGGGGTATTGTCAAGAGGAAAATGAGAAACAAGAGACCAAAAAATGCAGATGAGCTGAAGGCCACTGTCAAAGAAACCTGGGCTTCCATACCACCTCAGCAGTGCCACAAACTGATCACCTCCATGCCACGCCGAATTGAGGCAGTAATTAAAGCAAAAGGAGCCCCTACCAAGTATTGAGTACATATACAGTAAATGAACATACTTTCCAGAAGGCCAACAATTCACTAAAAATGTTTTTTTTTTTTTTTTATTGGTCTTATGAAGTATTCTAATTTGTTGAGATAGTGAATTGGTGGGTTTTTGTTAAATGTGAGCCAAAATCATCACAATTAAAAGAACCAAAGACAAACTACTTCAGGCTGTGTCCATTGAATTTATTTAGTACACGAGTTTCACAATTTGAGTTGAATTACTGAAATAAATGAACTTTTCCACAACATTCTAATTTATTGAGATGCACCTGTATATATATATATATATATATATATATATATATATATATATATATATATATAACTCCAAATTAAATAGATAAAGTGGATTCAATTAACTGGATGGATTCAATTCCCATGAGCAAAAAATATTTATTGCTTGAATTCAAAGTAAGTTACTTTGGATAAAAGTATCTGCCAAATACATACTAGTGAAAAGTTGGGAAAATGCATTTTTTAATTCTGCTCACCAAGGCTGTATTTATTTGATCAAAAATACAGTAAAAATTGTGAAATATTATTACAATTTAAAACAGCTGTTTTCTATGTGAATGTCTGTAAAACTAATTTATTTCTGTGATCAAAGCTGAATTTTCAGCATCATTACTCCAGTCTTCAGTGTCACATGATCCTTCAGAAATCATTCTAATATGTTGATTTTCTGCTCAAGAAACATTTCTGATTATTATCAATGTTGAAAACAGTTGTGCTGCCCAATTTTGTTTTGTGGAAACCATGATGCATTTTATTTTTTTTAGGATTCACAGATGAGTAGAAAGTTCAAAAGAACAGCATTTATTTGAAATAGAAATCTTTTGTAACATTATAAATGTCTTCACTGACACTTTTGATCAATTTAATGCGTCCTTGATGAATAAAAGTGATCATTCAAGCAAATCAGCATATTAGAATGATTTCTGAAGGATCATGTGACACTGAAGCCTGGAGTAATGATGCTGAAAATTCAATTTTGATCACAGAAATAAATTACAATCTAATAGATATTCACGTAGAAAACAGCTGTTTTGAATCATAATATTTCATAATTTTTTACTGTATTTATGATAAAATAAATGCAGCCTTGGTGAGCAGAAGAGAGTTCTTTCAAAAACTTTAAAAATCTTAATTATTTGACCAGAAGGGTAAATGTAAATAAAATCTGGATGAATTCAGATCAGATATTAATGTGTGCTCAGGAGATGGAGGGTGAATATGTGAGTGTTTCCCCACAGTATGTGTGAACTGCAGTATGCACTAGAAACCTTGGGAAGTACCACACACTTACCCGACCTTTCGATTATTACTGATCGAGCATCTCATTCTCAGTCTCTCATATCTCTCTGTCTCTATATGAATGAAAGCTCTTCATTAAACTGTCTGGTATGTGTTTTTTTGGAGCTGCATTGAAAAGGGAAGTGACATAATGGTTTATTTCTCATGGTTGAACATCTGGATGGGGGTGAAGAATTACTCACCAGAAATGCGCATGCTTTTCTTGAATACTCAGAATAGTGTTTACGAAAGTAGTGCTTCTGAAATACTCAGAATAGTGTTTACAAGCGTAGTGTAATCAGAGTCCTTATTTAGTTTTCTTCCAGTGGTCATGCTAACGCTCGGCGTCCACGCTGACCTGTAATAACGCTTGGGAAGGATCCTGCGCACTGGAAGTTTTGTTCTGACCGCATCAATCATAAGCGAGCAGTGTAGGCTGTGAATTTCCAGCATTTAGGGGCGTCCCCTGTTTCTCCAAACGTCCCCTTCCTCTCGCTCTCGTCTTCTGTTGTTCTCTTCTTAGCCGCAATAAACCACTCATTTCCCCATCGATCTTAACTGTCTCCTCTCCGAAGAGACACACTTTCACACTTACATATGTGTGGAGATCAATGCATTCGCCTCGAAGCATTAAACCACGTGTGACAGTTAAAGAAAGAGAGCAGGCACACTTTACAAATGCACACTCTAAAAGCTTTGCATCAGTCTTTTTAAGTTATGACAACCAGTGTTGGGGGTAAGGCATTACAAATAATGCGAGTTACATAATCAGATTACTTTATTCAAGTAACTAGTAAAGTAACGCATTACTTCTTAATTTACAAGAAAATATCTGTTACTTTTTCAAATAAGTAATGCCAGTTACTTTTTTTCCCATTTATTGTTTGACAGATCTGCTGTCCTCATGTTGAGAGAAATCAGGAGTAAGATGTTACTTTAGTTCTAGAATAAATGTGAACATGCATTAATTCATCTCACTCACAAAAAAAGCAGTTTCAGTATTCCTCAAATGAATAAAAACACTGAAATGCAACACAGAATATGAGACAAATCTGCAAAAATTAAATATGTTAATGCAAATATCATTTATGTATTTAATCCCATTTTATTAACCAGTGTCTTTGCTTCTGACCTTCGATGATTCAATTCAATCATAATAATAGCAAAAATTACTCAAGATGAACCAACATTTGTTCTTTTTTATTATTACTGAAGAGTGTTGAACTTTCTTCTGTGTTCTACTGTACAGACATGAATTTACTTTTCCTTCAGCCTGAGGCTTTTGGTGTAAAAGGGCTTTTACGTTGGCCAAAAATAGAACTTTTTATATTAAAAACAAACAAGCAAGCCCTGCCCAGATTTGAAAAGTAACGCAAAAGTAACGTAACACATTGCTTTCCATAAAAAGTAATTAAGTAACATAATTACGAGCAGCTGGAAATATTCCTCAGAGATTTCGGTCCGTATTTATATGACAGCATCCGTGATGTGAATTTCTCGTTCCACAGCATCCAAAACGTGCTCTGTTTGATTGAGCTCTGGTGACTGGAATAATCGTGAAGTCCTTGTCATGTTCAAAAAACCAGTTTCAGATTATTTGAGTTTACAAATCATGCAACTCAATGCTCAGAGTTAAGTACGCAATGTAATACTCAGGTAAGCTGTGACATTTAAACAATGCTTAACTGGTACAAAAGTGTCCAAAGTTTGCTGAGAAAAACATCCCTCACGCCATTACACCATCACAGCAGTCTGAAGCAATGGATCCATTCTTTCTTGATAATTCTACATGCTGTGGTCCAGTTTTGGTGAGTCAGTGTGAGTCTCTTGTTGGCACTCGGTATCGTTTTCTGCTGCTGTAGTCCATCAGGTTTGACGTATTGTGTGTTCCTGCAGACCTCAGTCATAACAAGTGATTATTTGAGTTACTGTCGTCTTTTTATCAGCTCAAACCCATCTGGCCTCTGGCATCAACAAGGCATTTTCATACACAGATCTGCTGCTTACATGATATTTTCTCTTTTTCCAACCATTCTCTGTAAAACCTTTGTGTGAAAATCCCAGTAGATCAGCACTTTGTCAAATACTCAGACCAGCCCTTTTGACTCTTAAATCAGCTTTTTTCCCCATATTCTGATGCTCGGGTTGAACTTCAGCAGATCGTCTTGGCCACGTCTACATGACTAAATGCATTGAGACGCTGCCATGTGATTGGTTGATTAGATATTTGCATTAATGTGCAGTTGAACAGCAGCTGAAAATAAATTAATGCTTTTATTCAGCAAGGATGTGTTAATTGGTAAGTAAAGACTTTACTATTTCTATTTCAAATAAATGCTGTTCTCTTTCATAGGTTCACTCAACGGTGCGTAGCTTTACGCATTGGGAACGCCCTCTGGGTGTGCCGATTGTCTGAAGCCCTTATAGAATCACGCCAATTAATTGGCTGATGGCGCGGATGCCGTCATCGACGTTCTTACGTCGCCTCCTTATACTGGCGAACGCGCCATCAACTCCTCAGATTTCTCTGCCTTCACGAAGCGGCCATACTAGCTCTTCAGGCGGATTGATCTGAAGCGGCCCATCAACAGGTCTGCTGCTTCAGCTCCGCCCGATCATTCCTGACTCTCATGTCAGGAAGAGGAGAGTTTTCCCCGAAACCTTCAAGACCGTTCAAGCGTTTCTGCCCGCCTCTAACACACTCTCCTCATTCAGTTCTGTCACATCCGCCCAGCACGTTTCGGTGTGCAGCAACCATTCATCTTCTCTCTCTTTCAATGTGGCAGTCGGGAGACACACCAGGGTCTCTCCCCCTACCACCTCTTCCTTCCTTACCTGCGGCTCGCGTGATAAGAGACACGTGTGGTTCTCTCCCACAGCTAGCAGACCCTGTACAGGTCACTTTCCGGACCCATTCATTAGTCCCTGTGGACTCCCTCATCCTGCACAAGGATATCAAAGGCTTTCCTTCGTGGTGGACAACGTCGCCCCCTCCAGACCTTTTCGACACCCTGACACAGGTATGTGCTCTAGACTGCAACACTCTGCTTCCTCTATCGCATTTCTTTCCCGAATGGGAGCGTCTACCAGGGGTATCGCCTTGGGTTCTCCATACAGTTCGGTTTGGTTACACACTTCAATTTGGCCACAACCCCCCCTGATTCGACAGGGTCCACCTGACAGTAGTAAGCAGCACCCCAAGGGCTTCTGTACTACAGCTGGAACTATCTTCCTTCCTCCTCAAGGGGGCAATAGAGGAGGTTCCTCCATCGGACCTAGAACGAGGCTTTTTCAGTCTCTATTTTCTCGTTCCAAAGAAGGACGGCGGGCTACGGCCTATTTTAGACCTGCGTCGTTTGAACTTCTCCCTTTACAAAGGGAAATTCAAGATGTTGACGCTGAAGGCTATTATATCACAGATTCGAGCAGGGGACTGGTTTGTCACTGTCGACCTGAAAGATGCCTATTTTCATATTCAGGTCGTTCAGCGGCACAGGAAGTTCCTTCGGTTTGCTTTTGGGGAAAAAGCTTACCAGTACAAGGTCCTTCCCTTTGCCCTGGCTTTGGCACCGAGGACGTTCACGAAGTGCATGGATGCTGCTCTGGCCCCCTTGAGGCTCCAGGGCATTCGTGTACTCAACTACCTGGACGTTTGGCTCATTTTGGCCCACTCCAGGGAGTTGGTGAGCCACCACAGGGATGTCCTCCTCTGCCACATTCGAGCTCTTGGCCTCAGAATGAACACCAAGAAGAGTGTTCTCACCCCTTCTCAACAGACTGTGTTCCTGGGAGTTCACTTGGATTCCGTTCAAATGCAGGCCCATCTGGCTCCTGCTCAGATTTCCAGCCTCAACGCATGTTTGGCCCGCTTCAAGCTAGACCATCATGTCTCTGTGAGCACTTATCGCAGGCTCTTAGGCCTCATGTCCGCAGCCTCCCCTGTGCTGCCCCTGGGGCTGCTTCACATGAGGCCGTTCCTTTGGTGGACAAAACTCTCAGGGATCCGCTCTGTGGGACCAGCCACTCACCTAGTAAGGGTGTTGCGCAGTTGCTTTCACACCTTTTCAATATGGCGGGATCCCCTCTTTCTCGAGAAGGGAGTCAGAATGGGTGCGGTTCACTGTCGCCAAATGATTACGACGGATGCATCTCTGACGGGCTGGGGCATGGTCTTCGAGGGCAGACCGGCGTGCGGAGTTTGGAAGGGAGAGTTCCTATCCTGGCACAAAAACTGCCTGGAGCTGAGAGCCGTTTTCCTGGCACTGATTCACTTTCTCCCCTCACTCAGGGGGTGTCACGTGATTGTCAGGATGGACAACATGGTGGTAGTATCCCACATAAATTGCCAAGGGGGTTCACGGTTGCGCACCCTAAACAGGCATGCACGCCGTCCTCTCCTTTGGACTCAGGGCAGGCTCCTCTCCTTGAGAGCAGTTCACGTCCCAGGAGTCTTGAAACTCGCAGCCGACTTTCTGTCGAGGCAGAAGCTCAGATTGGAGGAGTAGATGCTGAACTTCCAAACGATAGCCCAGATTTGGGATCTGTTTGGCAGGGCAGAGGTGGACCTCTTTGCGTCGCAGGAGTCATCCCAGTGTCCACTTTGGTTCTCCCTGAGTTCCCCAGCACCTCTGGGTTCGGATGCATTCGCTCACCTGTGGCCGGACCTGAGGCTGTATGCGTTTCCACCCATCAAGTTGATTCCGGCGGTACTCAGCAAGGTGAAGAAGAGCGGTGCCCATCTCCTGCTCGTGGACCCATTCTGGCCATCCCAGACGTGGTTCTCGGAGCTGATTCCTCTTCTGTATCGGCTTCCATGGGAGATTCCGATCAGACAAGACCTGCTCTCAGCTTCAAGGCAAGATCTGGCATCCTCGACCTGAGATCTGGAAGCTATGGGTATGGCCCATCGAGGGCCACCAGTTTTGACTTCTGATCTTCCTGGTGATGTTCTGGAGACTATCGCTAGTGCCAGAGCCCCTTCCAGGAGGAGGCTGTATTCTTCCAAGTGGAAGGTCTTTGAATCATGGTGTTTAGCCCATGCAACAGACCCAGTCAACTGCCTTATAGGTCCAGTGCTGGAGTTCCTGCAAGAGAAGCTTGCGGCAGGGGCGGCCGCTACCACCTTAAGAGTTTATATTGCGGCTATTGCCGCTCAGAGAGACCTGGATGAGATTCCCCTGGGAAGACATCGGTTGGTTTATGCGTTTATGCGTGGAGTTCGGCGTCTGAGATCAGCACGCCCCTTTGGGGTCCCTTCTTGGGACTTATCAGTCGTCCTGGAGGGCTTAATGGAAGCCCCTTTTGAGCCCCTGGAGTCAGCTCCGGAACGGATTCTGACTCTCAAGGTTACTCTTTTGTTGGCGCTAATGTCTTTAAAGCGAGTTGGGGATTTGCAAGCTCTCTCTGTCAGTGAAGTGTGTATGGACTTCGCCCCGGGTCTGGTCAAAGTAACCTTACGGCCTAGGCCTGGCTATGTTCCCAAGGTTTTATTCACATCGTTTCACTCTCAGGTGGTCACACTTCATTCTTTCCATCCTCCTCCTTTTGACTCAGGAGAGGATGAGAGACTTCACATGCTCTGCCGTGTTCAGGCTTTGAAGCTGTATGTGGACCACTCCAGCCATTGGAGAAAATCTCCCCAGTTGCTGGTATGCTTTGGTGCTGGCCGCCGTGGGCTTGCCGCATCTAAGCACAGAATTTCTCTCTGGGTGAGGGACGCTATTTCGCTGACTTATGGGGTGCGTGGTCTTTCTTCATCTCTCAGTGTTCTGGTGCATTCTACTAGGGGTGTGGCTTCCTCTCAAGCTCTTTTTAGAGGTGTTCCCCTAGAACAGTGGTTCCCAACCACGTTCCTGGAGGTCCCCCAACACTGCACATTTTGCATCTCTCCTTTGTCCGACACACCCATTTCAGGTCTTGGAGTCTCTACTAATGAGCTGATGATCTGAATCAGGTGTGTTTGATTAAGAAGACATAGAAAACATGCAGTGTTGGGGGGCCTCCAGGAATATGGTTGGGAACCACTGCCCTAGAAGATATTTGTGTATCGGCAGGATGGTCCTCTCCGCACACTTTTATCAGGTTCTATAACTTGGATGTTGACATGGCTCCGGGTTCCCGGGTTTTGTCCGCTTGAACCAGCCATGTGTGCTATCTGTTTCGTAGTCAGGTCAAAGCTACGCAGCTTTGAGTGAACCTATGAAAGAGAACGTCTCGGGTTACTCGGGTAACCCATGTTCTCTGAATAGGGAACGAGACGGTGCGTTGGCTGCCAAGCTCCTCACACTGCCGACAAGGGGCCTTTTTTGGCAGAGAAATCTGAGGAGTTGATGGCGCGTTTGCCAGTATAAGGAGGCGACGTAAGAACGTCGATGACAGCATCCGCGCCATCAGCCAATTAATTGGTGTGATTCTATAAGAGCTTCAGACAATTGGCACACCCAGAGGGCGTTCCCAGTGAGTAAAGCTGCACAGCGTCTCGTTCCCTATTCAGAGAACATGGGTTACCCGAGTAACCCGAGACGTTCTTTTGAACTTTCTATTCATCTGTGAATCCTGAAAAATAAAATGTATGACTGTTTCCACAAAAATATTGGGCAGCACAACTGTTTTCAACATTGATAATAATCAGAAATGTTTCTTGAGCAGCAAATCAGCATATTAGAATGATTTCTGAAGGATCATGTGACACTGAAGACTGGAGTAATGATGCTGAAAATTCAGCTTTGATCACAGAAATAAATTACATTTTAACATATATTCACATAGAAAACAGCTGTTTACATTGCAATAATATTTTACAATCATTTACTGTATTTTTGATCAAATAAATGCAGCCTTGACAAGCAGAAGAGACTTTTAAAAACATTAAAAATTATGATCAGTAAGATTTTTAATGTTTTTTAAAGAAGTTTCTTCTGCTCATTAAGGCTATATCTATTTGATCAAAAATACAGAAAAAAACTATTTTGTGAAATATTATTGCAATTTAAAATAACAGTTTTCTATTTTAATATACTTTAAAATATAATTTATTTCTGTAATGCAGCGCTGAATTTTCATCATCATTACTCCAGTCTTCAGTGTCACATGATCCTTCAGAAATCATTCTAATATGCTGATTTCCTAAAATTAATTATTATTTTTATTATTTGGAATACACACTATTTACCTGTTTAACCCAGTTAGTTTGTTAAGCAGGTCATCTGAGGTAAAATCTGGAAAATTGCGTGAGACAGTCATTTAGTGAATAACGGGGTTCAGCCCGAGTGAAAATCCTTGATTGACTCATGCCAACTGAAATAATCACAGATTATTGATCAGGTAAAGAAAAGTATACATAACTGAATACGAGACAGCAAAAATAAATCAATACATGTACAAAACTTGTGTCTTTCATGTTAATAATACATGATTGATTGCCACCTATCATCATCATTATCTTGAATGTTAATGCTGTTTTTATTTATCTTATATATGATTATGTTGTTTGTGAAGGAAAATCCCTAATCGTAGTTTTACTAATATTACACTGCAAAAAATGTTTTTCTTCCTTAGTATTTTTGTATAAATATCTACAAATTCTGGAATTAAGATGCATTTACTTGACAAGTAAAATGACTTACGATATTATGTCTTGTTTTCTGAAAAAATTATCCAAATTTTGTTAGTTTTTGCTTAAAACAAGTAAAAATATCTGCCAATGGGGTAAGAAAAATAATCTTGTTTAGCCTTTGAATTAAGATTATTTTTCTTACTCCATCAGCAGATATCTTTGCTTGTTTTAAGCAAAAACTAACACAATTTTGATAATATTTTCAGAAAACAAGACAAAATACCTTGTCGTTTTACTTGTCAAGTAAATGCACCCTGATTCAAGAATTTATAGATATTTATACTAGAAAACAACATAAATACTAAGGAAGAAAATAATTTTTTTGCAGCGTAAAACAAGCAGCAACTTCCCAGTAACACTTTTGATTTCCTAGGTATTTTATAATAGTGAATTATTGATTTCATTCCTCTCTAAACACTGAATTTGGATAGCCCGGTATTTTACCCCATAAATTTCCGTTGGTGGGGTTTTTTTTTTATGACTCACCTACTAATATATATATATATTCTCTGTTAGAGAGAAAGACGTCAGACAAAGACAGAAAGTCAGTGAGACCTGTTTCAGATGACTGGAATATCTCAAAAACGCACGCAGAACTAAAACGGCTCTCGACTAAAAGCAGCAGAATAAAACAGAGGACTTGCAGGAATACATTGACAGAACGAGGAAGGAAGCCAAAGCAGGTAAATGTGTTCAGAGCTCTGAAGAAAACCACATTTTGCTGCTGCTGCAGTGGCTTTACATTTCCTTCCTGCTCTTTATGGTTTAAATGTCTAAATCAGCCAGTGATATCTGAGACAGACTTCAGATAGCAGTTAAAAACAGGGAAAAAGAGCAAAGAGACTGATGTGACTGACTCAGTGTTGCCAGCATTTAAAGGTCACTTTTCTGAACTGGATTGGGAGGATGTGTGGGCGACGGAGGAGATGTAAACCGCACTATTCACACCTAGTTTGCATTTCTCATCACAATCCAGACCTATAGGATCTCATGCATTAGTGTTTCAGAAATGCATTGATGTAATGACTTTGTTTTTCTTCTCCACAGGTTCTGTTCCAGATCTGGACGTGATTGCGGCTCTAAAGCATCCCAGTTCAGGTTTAATGCTAATCGTGATAGGGGTTTGTGTTATTAAACACCTATGCTGTTAGCATTAGTCCTGCGCTGGCGACTGAACCTCCAGAAACCCTGAGGATCACAACTAAAAGTTCAGTTTAGTTGAAGATAACCGAAGAGTTGAATCGCACTCGCAGCTTCTGTCTGAACTGAAAGCAAATAAAAGGAACCTACAACCATTTGAATTCACTTTCATTTCCTTTGTTTGATTTGCTGGATGTGTTTGTCATGCATGTGAGTGAATGAGCTCGTTTTCCTCTTTTTTTCTCATTGAACGGTTTTTGCTACTTATTGCATAATATTCATTCTCGCCTCACCACATGCATCACATCTTCGCCAGAACAAAAAGCACGTGCATTTAAATGATATTTCAGCCACTGTCTGGCCCAGATACGAGTTGTGGTTTCTGTCTGTAAGCAGTTTAATTTATATCGAGCAGCGCTGGCGGTGGTTTAATGGTTCAAGAGCTCTTCTAGTAATCTAAAAGTTGCAGGTTTGAATTCTCAAAGAAGTGATTCATAAAAGACCCCCGGTTTGTCCTCGGCGGGACAGTCCCTGGAGTAAATATAATGCAAGAAAAGCACCTTTCCATTGCCAACCCCTATAAACAATTACCACAGTAACTATAAATATAGCATGCACTCTTAAAAATAAAGCTTACGTGGTAATAGAAATATCACTGAAGAACTATTTTGGGTCACAAAGAAACGTGGTTATTAAAAGAGCATTTTTTTAAAAATCCAAAACCTTTTTCCACTTTTTTTGGCAATGAAAATGTTTCATGGATGTCAGTGCAGTGTTAGTTTGCTACTGTAAAGTCATAAATCTGTAGAGAGTTTGTATCATTTGCTTGATGTTAAAATGCAATTTAACTTTTAAGATCTTATGGATGTGGTTTTTCTTTTGTGTTGCACATATTTGTTGTGTTTGTATATTTTGTTTTATATTGTTCTTTGTTCGAAAAATAAAAGAAAAAGAAAGAAAAGGTAGATGCAAATTTGTAGCTTACAAGAAATTAAATCTTAGTTAAAAAGTAGAATAGCAATAAATCAGCTGTGGTTAATGTTTATTTGTACATAAATTACATGCCATATCATAACTTAAATATACATTTTGAAGCTGCTACTTTTTTAAAATGTAATTTACTACATAGAGAGCACATCCAAAATAACAGTTTTTGTTTACATAATATATATGTGTGTGTGTATTGTGTATATTTATTTAATGTATATATCAATACACACACACACGTCCATGTATATATTTTGAAAATATTTACATGTATATATTTACAGTCATATAACTTCTATCATGTATAAATATATTTAATATATAAACGTAACATTTTTCTTAAATATCTACATGCATGTGTGTGTATTTATATATACAAAATAAATATACACAGTACATATATTATGTAAACAAAAACTTTTATTTTGGATGCGATTAATCGTTTGACAGCACTACATGTAAATATTTTATATTTTAATTTTGTTAATAATGACATAAAGATATTTAAAAAATATTGTATTTTATATTATTTATATACATTACTAAAATGACTGATTCAAACTAGGTTTCAAAATGGCTTTGTGCATTTTATTTTATTATTTATCTTATTTATTTTTATTTATTGCAATGATGCCATAGAAAAACTATTTTGATGCATGTAATTTATTTAAACATATAATGCAATATTTTACAACAATAATGCCTGTTTGATATTTGAATAAGTTTAATGAGAATTTTAAAAAACTGAGCAACTTGTTAGCAAATTACTCCTTTTAATTCCGCAGTAAACTGAAGGTTGTATTTGTGTCCTGAATGCTGCTGTTCTTTTAGTCTATGTATATTTTTCTAGAGAATCTGATGTGCGTTAATAAAAATACTTGAAGTGTTTATTATTAGACACTCTAGAAATCCCCTTTAAGTGATTTCACACACAAGAGAGTGTACAACTGACCTGTTCTTCTAACAGCTATCATAATAAATACATAATAATACATTGTAAATGTAAAATTAAATTAAACACGAAGTATTTTAGAGTGAACTCAAAGCGGAACTCTAAACGCGCTGCGTCAGATCACACGGACTGTTTTTATCGCTGCAGCCGGAAGCTGCGGAAGCGTGTCGCTGATCTCTGTCAGTTAGCAGCTTTATTTAGCTCGTTTTCCTCTGTACTTTATATTTATCGGTTTATATTGCGGAGGATATTTTTGTGTGATGCTCATGGCTGTCTGTCAGATGCTTCAGCGCCGTAAGTGGATCATGATAAACACTAAAGATCAAACTCTGACCTTCACACACACTCACTGTTCAGTCTGTCAAAGAAAACCAGCTTCTCATTTATCCTCATTAGATTTTACTGTAGGTTATGCACACTAATAATACCGTGTAATACCATGTTTTACATGTAATGCCACAATGTTTGATGCTATGATTGTAGTATGGTGTGTTAATATGGAGCACAAAACCAGTCATAAGGGTCAATTTTTTGAAATTGAGATTTATACATGATATGAAAGCTGAATAAATAATCTTTCCATTGATGTATGGTTTGTTAGGATAGGACAATATTTGGCTGAGATACAACTATTTGAAAATCTGGAATCTGAGGGTGCAAAAAAATCTAAATATTGAGAAAATCACCTTTAAAGTTGTTCAAATGAAGTTCTTAGCAATGCATATTACTAATCATAAATTAAGTTTTGATATATTTACAGTAGGAAATTTACAAAATATCTTGATCTTTACTTAATATCCTAATGATTTTTGGCATAAAAGAAAAATGGATAATTTTGACACATACTATGTATATAAATATACCTGCGCTACTTAAGACTGCTTTCGTGCTCCAGAGTCACATATTACTCTTTTATTTTACTTTCAATCAAATAAATGCAGGCTTGGAGAGCAGAAGAGACTTCTTTAAAAAACATTAAAAGTCTTACTAATCCCAGACTTTTGCGTGGTAGTGTATATATATGTATATATGTTAATCTGTATTGTTAGGTGTCTGTAGTGAAAGACTGAATGTGTTGCAGGCCTGGCGTCGAGCGCAGCGGCTGCGCGCCTCTCGTCTGCAGACCTGCGCAGTCTTCGCAGCGCTCTGTTCTCTAAAGAGCAGGCGCGTCAGAGATCGCTGTATCCGCGGACGGAGAAGATCGAGGTGACGGTACAGGGGCCCGGGCTTCAGGGGACGCTGCTGGTTATGAACAGAGGCGCGTCGACCCCATACAGCTGCACACGCCGTGAGTGTCTGCTGCTCTGTTAATAGTTCAGCCAAAAGTGCTGGAAATGTGTTCACCCTCAGTCCATCTGAGATCAGGATGAGTTTGTTTCTTCATCAGATTTAGAGAAATGTGTCACTGCATCAATGGATGCTCTGCAGTGAATGGGTGCCGTCAGAATGAAAGTCGTGACGTATTGTCAAGTACGGTGACCCATACTCGAAATTGGTGCTCTGCATTTAACCCATCTAAGTGCACACACACAGCAGTGAATAGTGAACAAACACGCGCACACACACACACCGTGAACACACACCCGGAGCCATTGCTCCAGCGCCCGGGGAGCAACTGGGGGTTCGGTGCCTTGCTCAAGGGCACCTCAGTCATGGTATCGAAGGCAGAGAGATTGTGTTCATTCACAATCCCCACCTTCAATTCCTGCCGGTGCGAGAATCGAACCGGCAACCTTCAGGTTACAAGCCCAACTCTCTAACCATTAGGCCACGACTTCCCCCCCTGAGAGTCCAAACAGCTGATAAAAACATCACAATAATCCACAAGTAATCCACAGCACTCCAGTCCATCAGTTAACATCTGGAGAAGACTAAAGCTGAAACAAATCCAGCATTAAGACTGTTTTAACTTCTTTTAACTGTTGCTGCTTGTTAAAATATGAGTCCATAATAATGCTTCCTGTGGATTACTTGGACTCTCATTCTGACGGCACCCATTCACTGCAGACCATCCATTGCTGAGACACTGATGCAGTGACACATTTCTTCAAATCTGATGAAGAAACAAACTCATCCTGATCTCTGATGGACTGAGGATGAACACATTTTCTGAATCCTCTCGTGGCGTTGACTGTGTGGTTAAAAAATTAGTGATTTGGGACACATGTTTTGGCACCATATGTGACCACAAAACCAGTCATAAGAGTCAATTTTGTGATATTGAAATGATACATCATCTGAAGCTGAATAAATAAGCTTTGCATTGATGTATGGTTTGTTAGGATAGGACAATATTTGGCTGAGATACAACTATTTGAAAATCTGGAATCTGAGGGTGCAAAAAAATCTAAATATTGAGAAAATCTCCTTTAAAGTTGTACAAATGAAGTTCTTAGCAATGGATATTACTAATCAAAAATGAAGTTTTGATATATTTACAGTAGGAAATTTACAAAATATCTTCATGGAACATGATCTTAACTTAATATCTTAATGATTTTTGGCATAAAAGAAAAATGTATAATTTTGACCCATACAATTTATACAAATATACCTGCGCTACTTATGACTGCTGTTGTGCTCCAGGGTCATATATTTATGTGCCATATGAATCAGATCTCTTGAATGATTGTTTTGAGTGTTTACTTCTCATGTGCCTCAAATATACAAACTGCAGCAACAGATTCAAGAGTCCCATCACAGAAAAAACACAATAAACTTGTTTTTAATATCAAATGTGTGTCAGATCTGACGGAGTGGCACATGAAGAGCTCTGCTCTGGCTCTTGTGGACGGCCAGCCGTGGCACATGCACCGACCTTTGACCCACTCCTGTGACCTCACCCTCCTCACCTTCAAAGATGAAGACCCTCAGATAGTCAACCAGGTCGGTGTGTTTCTGTGCTGCAGGAACAGTGAGCAGCTTCTAACACTGTGTGTTCTGAGACGACATGAATCTGTGTGTGTGTTAAACCTGAATACACACAGACTCATGGGGACTCGTGTCATGGTGGGATCTAAATTGAGGTCCCCACGGGTAAAGAAGCTTATAAATCACACAGAATAAAGTTTTTTGAAAATCTAAAAATGCAGAAAGGCTCCTGTGAGGGCTAAGTTTAGGTGTAGGGTTGGTGTAGGGCAATAGAATATACGGTCTGTACAGTAGAAAACCATTACGCCTATGAATGTCCCCACAAGAATAGCGAAACAAGTGTCTGTGAGTGCGTGCGTGTGTGTGTGTGTGTGTGTGTGCGTGTGCGCGCGTTTTTGTGACAAATGAGGACATAAATTTGTATAATGACACAGGTATGACAGGTATTACAAGGTGAAGGTGACTTTTCAGGACATTACCTCATGTCCCCACTTTTCAAAACGCTTATAAATCATACAGTGTGAGTTTTTTTGGGGAAAGTAGAAATGCACAGTCTCCTGTGAGGGCTAAGTTTAGGTGTAGGGTTGGTGTAGGGCAATAGCACATACAGTTTGTACAGTATAAAAACCATTACGCCTATGGGATGACCCCACTTTTCACAAAAACAAATGTGTGTGTGTGTTTCAGGCGTACTGGCGCTCTTGCGCGGCTCTTCTGGGTCATGTGCTCGACGGAGCGTTTAAGGATGAGTTTAGCGTCGAGCTGCTGAAGCTTCCTGAAGTACCAGGTACGATCAGAGATTCCTCGTCCAAACACTCACACTTGCAATCTTTGCACTTGATCACTTATATGACGTCTTTCCTGTATTTGGCCCAAGTGAGGATGAAGATCACAAGTGTGTCAAACTTTTCATTACCTGATGGGACACACTTAGTGTTGTAAATATGCAATATCCTATAACATGACAATTTAATTTGTGGTGCTTCTAATTAAGTGATGAAAAGCAGTTGCAAATGTTGTGCAAAATAAATATCACCACTACTCATCTTTGCACCAATAAAATGTGCAACACTTTGTTTTTCTACCAAATTATGTTATAATATGTAATTATTATATTAATATTTAACTTTGCATTGGAAAGGTTTCTGTGACCTCTCGCGAGAGCTTGGCAAAAATCTCACGATTTATTCCAAAACTTTATTATGATGCATGATGGGATACACTAAGCCTGGAATAGCGCTCCAGAGCGGAACGGCCTCCTTTCCGTTAGCATTAGCCGCCACGCTCTTTTGGCTAAAGGTTGCAGGCTTGCCTTCTAGTGGCTTTGGTACGACTGAACCCTGTGAACTCGCAGCTGTGTTAGGCACGTTCAGATTAGTGTTAATTTAGGGGTCATATGATGGTGCTAAAAAGAACATTCTTAAGTGTATTTGGTGTAATGCAATGTGTTTACGTGATTTAAAGTTAAAAAAAAAAAAACACATTATTTTCCACATATTTTACATTATTTTATCTCCTCTAAGCCCCGCCTTTCTGAAACAGGTTGATTTGTACATTGATGTAAAACATTGAGGTGTGCTCTGATTGGCCAGCGATCTAGTGTGTTGTGATTGGCTGAATACCTCAAGCGTGTGACGGAAATGTTACGCCCCTTACCATAATATGAGGCTGCGTCCCCGCGACGACACAAAAACATTAAAAGCCATTTCAAACGAGGCATTTATTGCATCCAGTGGGGACATAATTACTGATTATAATGACTTATACTGTCTTTTTACGCGTCACGTTGCATCGTGCGTGTAAACATTACCACGTCTGCATTTGTGATCGGAGAAACACAAACAACAAGCACTACGTACACTCGCGTTTGAATAGTAAGTAGCAAATTCTTTAAATAATAAAACGCAACGTTACTTACAGGCTGTGAGTCAGAAGCGCCAGACTGTCCTTGTAATAATGTTGGAACTGCCCCACTTTTGAGTAAAAGTCTTTCTACATGTAACAGCCGTGGTGTCCAGCAAGCCAGTAAACCTCACTCCCCTGATCTAGTGACTCTTAGCGCCCGTCCCCCGTGTTTAGACCGCGGTTCGAATCTCGCTCGGAGCGGGGTGAATAGGACCGGTTACACACAACCGGCCTTTTACTCTCCCATGTTCAGAAAACAATCCTCCGTGAAGTATTGGAAACTCCAATATTTGTGTTGTACTGCTCTGAGACAGTGTTGTAAATAAAACAGCCACAGATTTCTTGTTATGTCGTCTTTACTCGCATCCAAACACACAGCACCTCTCCACGACATGACGCCGGCGCAAGCAGCAACACTAGAGCGAAAAAGTTACACCTTCTTTCTTTGCGTATATATTTGGGCGGTGTTGTGTAAATCCTCCCACATCGTGACGTAGAGATGTGGGGGCGTGTTAGAACGAGCCGTTTTAGGGGGGTGTGGCTGACTCTTAAATTTAATAAAGAATATCTCTTTGGATTTGAGACTTTAGTCTTTGCAACTTTACAGATCTTCTTTATGCACCAAGAGCTTGTAACACTCCAAAGAAAAAGGAAAAATTTAAATCGCATCATATGACCCCTTTAATTTCGTTAACGAAAACCATGACGAAAAATGTGTGTTGACGAGATTTTTTTTATCATGACTAAACTAGACGATTGCAAGACGACAATAAGGTCAATAAGCGATAACTGTGACTATATGACCATGTAATTTCATTGACTATAAAAGACGAGGCTAAAATTAAAATAATTCAAAAAATAAAAACTTTACCAATATCTCTTTTTATTTTCATCAAGAAAAGGAGACAAAATATTAATAAATGCACTTACTCAACCGCTGTTGTTGTAATAGAGAAACATAGGCTATTTGTTTGTTGATTTTCTTTTGTTTTTATTTAATATGTGTTTTATTCTTTGTAAAGCACTTTGGTCCACCTCCGTTGTTTAAATGTTCTCTATAAATAAACCTTGTGGTTGTTGTATTGCAGTTTGGAGTTATTGGAATTACTATTATGAATTTCACTGTTATAATTCTTGATTGTTTTACCAGTTTTCATAATGTAGACAGAGAGAGTGTATAAGTCTTTGATATTAATAATATTAATTATATAATAAATAGCCTGTAATAAATCAGTAAACTAGATGAAGTAAAAAAATAAAATTAAATTAAAATACCTGTATGAGCCGACATTCTGTTGATTTGTGTTTATTGGTGAAGGTGCAATACCTGAAATGCAAAAGTAAATTTCTCAAATGACAACAATCATTACAATTATAATTTTGAGCTAAAATCAGGGTTTAACCAATATACAGCACCTTTATAAGCTTTTAGTGACTAAAACTAGACTAAAATATGACCCTGGACCACAAAACAATTTTATGCTGAAATTTTAAGCTGAATAAATAAGCTTTCCATTGATGTATGGTTTGTTAGGATAGGACAATATTTGGCTGAGATACAACTATTTGAAAATCTGGAATCTGAGGGTGCAAAAAAATCTAAATATTGAGAAAATCACCTTTAAAGTTGTTCAAATGAAGTTCTTAGCAATGCATATTACTAATCAAAAATTAAGTTTTGATATATTTATGATATATTTAAATTAAAAATGGCTGCCAGAATTAACACTGGTTCAGATGATCTTTAGTCCTTATGTGTTGTGTTTGCAGTGACCGCTGGCGCGTTCTGTTGTGATTTGGTTCTGGACTCTCGTTTGGACTCCTGGACACCTACAGAGGTCAGAACCGCTATTGACACGCATCTCAAATGCTGATGAATTATTTTAATGTGTCTGTGTGATGATCAGTGCGGTTTTGTGCATGCACGTGTGTGTTTGTGTATAAATACACTTTTCTGAATGCTTCAATCAGATACTTATTTTTTTTATAAAGCCAAACTTCACAGGTTGATTGACAGGTGAGTTTGGATCTGATCTCATTAATTTTTACTGCTCTGAAAGTGGTTTGTGTTTGGATCACAAAGCGTTTCAAACCCAGTTTCAACTCTGTTTTTTTTTTTTTTAATTTTTTTTTTTTTTATTAGGATTCTATATTTTTACCCTTAAATTGATTTCCAGGGGCATTTTTACCTTTATAAGGGCATTTTTCTATCTAACCTTACTAAATGTATTTGTCATGTTTTATGCCAAATTCTTACATTTTATCAGTAAATTTAAGAGATTCCCAAACCATGCCATATCACAAGAGGAGGGTAAAAATATAGGAAAAAAATATGCCTTTGCAGCATATCTTCATTTCTAATTCATATTTTTACTTTAACATTTTTTGTAAAATTTTTGCATTAAAATAGAAAAGAATTCCTTTGTACCTGTTGGAATCATATTTTTTAAATGACTAATAATAAATGTGTGTTTTTAAGTGTGTTGTGCTGCTGCTGTATGTGTATGTATACTGCTGTCTTTATAAAAGATTGCCTTTAAGGACAATAAATTTAAGTTAAAGATGTCAAGAAAAAAAAATTATTTCTATTTTTGAGAATTAAAATTTAATACGTTTTACTATAATATAGTTGGATATAGTGCAAAACTTACTTTTGGCCAGGGGCCCTTTTTTTTGGCTAATTTTCGTTTTCATATTAAAAAGTTTGGACACTTCTAAACTAGAACAATAAAAGAAACTAATGATGTGAGCAATCAAATTAATCAGTATCAGTAATGAAACACCACTGTTTGTTGCTTGACTCCAAACAGTTCTGCTTTCTATTTGTTTGGAACTATTTTCATTTGTGAAATGGAGCAAAAACAGACCGTATCAACAACATTGAGTCTAAAATTTCTATATATTTCTATAAATTCAGTATTGCGTCTAAAACTCTTAAAAAGTCTTTACCTCTTAATGATTTTATACACTAGTTTAAAGACCCTACTCAATTGTCAAACATATTTTATTGGACTGTCCAGCTTTTAATGTACGTAGAAAAGTCTTTTATGAAGTGAACTCACTTAAAGAGTTATTTACTGTAGTATAATTTTGCCAGAATTTTTTTAAAATTTTTTGTTAATGTAAAAAATCTTGTGTAATATAACTTGTGTTTTTCTGTTTGCTGGTTTTTATTGTATTTGTTATACTTTTTTATTTATTTATTTATTTATTTATAGTTTTTGCCATGAAAATAGCCTAGGATGCTGACATGGCATATTGTCCTATCCTAACAAACCATACATCAATGGAAAGCTTATTTATTCAGCTTTCAGATGATGTATAAACCTCAGTTTCACAAAATTGACTCTTATGACTGGTTTTGTGCTCCAGGGTCACAAATAGTATAATACAAATGACTAATCATTTAATGAATCAATGAAATGGGTATATAAATGATTTGAATGATTATTATAAATGATTATATGATTAAATTGAATAATTAAATGATTAAAGAATGGATAAATGAAGGAAGTAGAACACAACAGGAATGTATGGTTGCTCTCTGGAAGCAGACCCACAGAAAACAAAGAAAGATTTGTGCGTTTGCTTTATTCTGACGATCTGTTGCAGGAGAATCTGCGCAGTTTGACGCGTGACGCGCTGCAGATGGTTCACAAGGATCAAGTGTGGGAACCGCTGGAGGTTTCATTGTCTGTAGCGCTCGAGATCTTCTCTCACAGCAGGTACAAGAAACACACGAGACACTCTTCAAATGGGTTTCAGCATGTGATATACTGTAGATCTGCGTAGACAATATTCGGTAAATCTGCCTCCAGTACAGGGTTCTTAATTATTGTTAACTAAAACTGAAACTCAAATCTTAAAAATACGTTTTCTTTACTTGAAATGAAACAAACATTAACTGAAATAAAGTATAAAAAACTAATTTCTCAATATTTCTGATTTTCGTTTAGTTAAAGTTGAAGTACTAAAATAACTACAACTAAATAAACTAAAACAATAATAATGTTGTGGTTTAAAAAATATTTAAAAACAAAAAATAATAAAAATGACAAAAATACGCAACAAAATTATTAAAACTGAATGAAACAAAAGTATCACTTATGCAGAAAGACACTTCCTTCCAGGGTTAATATAGATAAAAAAAACAAAACAAACAAAAACATTTTTGTTACTTGAAATAAAATAATTGTTAATTGAACTAAAATACAAAAACTTAAATTTTATTTTTTTATTTTTCAGCTAGTTGCCAAGGCAACATTTCTCAATCTCATTTAGTTTTCCTTGATGTACTAAAATTAACATAACTTTTTTTTGACATTTTTTAAAAAACTAATAAAGATTACACAAAAAAAAACAGTAAAATTACTAAAATTTCAACTAAAATGGACATGAAAGCAGAAAATATAAAAAATAAAATCAAAATATTAACAAAAACTATAAAAGCAGGGCTCGACAATGAGTGCCCGATGGCCGGATGCTCGTCGTCACAAAAGTTTATCATTTGCATGCGTTTTTAAGCCTTATTAAAAATTCAAGCGAAGACTACTCTTTTCACTACTCGCGCTGTGTTCTGTGTAAACACACAGCCTCGTCTCTGAAATGCCGTGAATTGAGTTTCTTTCCACGTCTTTCTTGCGCCTGAACAGGCAAATACATGCAAAAGTATCAAAATACCCATCTTGGCAAGTAACTTTGTAGCTTTAACAATGATTAATCTATATTTAGTTTATACAGTGGAGTACAGATACCAATCGACCAGACATTTTTATTTATTTATTTTTTTCAGTTTTATTTCAGACTATCATATGTTCCGTGCTTGCACACAAACTGCACTGCAGTCGTCGGTAACACTTTATTTTAAGGTGTCCATAATACAGAGTAATTACCTAATTAAGTACTTAGTAGCAGCCGTTGTACTTACATAAAGCACAATGTACTTACCATGTAACTCAGTTATGGAACAGCCAGTAATTACAGTTTGTAATTATGTAGATGTAATAGACAGCTACTGTTATACTTGTGTAACTGACCGAGTCTGATACACAGCTACTTATGTAACCAAAAGATTGTTACATATGTGTTGCAGACTTTATACAACATAATTACACAGACATAAGCTACTTAAAATAAAGTGTATCAAGATTGTACTTAAGTGTACAAGTAGCTGTGTATCAGACTCGGTCAGTTACACAAGTATAACAGTAGCTGTCTATTACATCTACATAATTACAAACTGTAATTACTGGCTGTTCCATAACTGAGTTACAAGATAAGTACATTGTGTTTCATGTAAGTACAACGGCTACTACTAAGTACTTAATTAGGTAATTACTCTGTATTATGGACACTTAAAATAAAGTGTTACCCAATCATTTTCCAAAATGCCATTTGTGTGGAAATATTATGTTATTATTATATTTAGCCTGTAATCGGTGGTTAACAAAGGCCAGAGACACTGAAGACAGAAGCAAAGAGGAGCAGGATCATTACGATGCGTGAAATATAAGAAGAAAATCCTAGATATTGAATTTATATGAACGTGGAAACTGGCTCTTTTTCAGAATAGTTTACATGCCGTTTTCTTTTCATATTGCTTCTGTGTAATGAATTTAAATTAGTGTTAATACCCGCTGTGAGACGTTTTATGTAGCATAATTTCACAAAGCTAAAGCAAAGACTATAGTCAGACCATTCTGTTCTTGCTTCAGATTTTGAAATTATACAGTCCAATACTAATCAAAGATTGCACAGGGGGTTTTTTTGGATCGATACATGATTAAAAATGCAGTGGTTGCCTCTAATCTCAAATGGCTATGAAAAATCAAAGTGCAGCACAGAGTGAAGAATATACAAATGTTATTTTATATGTGATTTTTCAATTTCTGTACCTCAACTCCTACAAACATGAAAACCTAAAGCATCATTTCATTTCTAACTTTTTGTGCTTTAATTGTGCTATTACTTGTAATTTGTTAATTTGTTCTTATTTACTGGCTGTCACTTGGCTTTAATAATGTTTGAACTTTATATGTCAGGTTAGTAGTTTTTGCTGTGGTATTGAAATTGAGAGTCGTAAAATTTATTTGGTATCTAAAGTTTTGGTGTCATATAAACTTATTTATTAGCATACCATTTATTAGAAGATAACAGATCAAAAACAATGATAACAGCAACTATTTAATTTTTTTGTGGTTTGATTAGATTTGTCTTGCTGTTCAGATTGCAGACAACTAAACTTGATTTTGTTGAGGAATTGATTGGATGCAGAAAAATGAAAATACTGAAGAAAATGAAAGATTATGAAAGCGTTTTTTTAATAACACCACTCATTCACAGTAAGAGTAGGAATATTACAGTAGATAAAACACTCTTCATCTGTTGAACTACAGTACAAGACTCAGTAATGTGTGGTGATTGTGTTTGCTCAGGTGTAAACAGGAGGAAATTGAAGAAAAAGCAGCTCAAAGTCAAAACGGAACAGTGTCGTTATACAGGTGTGACACACACACACACACACACACACACTCCTATCATTTTCAGTACTTTCCACAGGCATGGTGATTTTTATACTGAGCTGATGACATTTTTATCTCCTAAACAAGCATCACAGAAAACTTCTTGCACTTACATGTATACATACATACTAACACATAAACATATATATATATACATACATACATACATACATACATACATGCTAAAGTAGTGTAATATGTTTATGTCAACATCATCAGGACATTTTGTCCTTAGTGTGCACAATATTAGAATGATTTCTGAAGGATCATGTGACACTGAAGACTGGAGTAATGATGCTGAAAATTCAGCTTTGATCACAGAAATAAATTACATTTTAAAATATATTCAAATAGAAAGCAGTTATTTTTACTAGTAAAAATATTTCACAATTTTACTGCTTTTACTGTATTTTGGATCAAATAAATGCAGGCTTGGTGAGCAGAAGAGAAATCTTTAAAAAACATTGAAAATATTACTATTCAGAAACTTTTGACTGATAGTGTATGTCAAAGCAACACACACACACAGACAATCACTCACACACACACACACACGTGTTTGTTTTTGTGAATTGTAGGAACTCTCCAGACGTAATGGTTTTTATACTGTACAAACCATATTATCTATCGCCCTACACCAACCCTACACATAAACCTACCGCTTACAGGAAACTTTCTACATTTTTACTTTCTCAAAAAAAAAAAAAAAAAAAACTCATTCTGTGTGATTTATAAGCTTTTGTACCCATGGGGACCTCAATTTAGGTCCCCACCATGACACAAGTCCCCATGAGTCTGTGTGTATTCAGGTTTAAATCCCCATCAGGATATATAAACCTACGCACACACACTCACTCTTCAGCTGTGCTGTGTTGCTCAGGTGTGGAGATCATGTGACGGTGAGCGGAGGTCCTCTAGTGTCCAGTACCGGTCTGGTCTCTCAGTATGAGGTTGTGAGTGTGCATACGCTGGGAGAGAGCGAGTGGGGCGTCCGGCGCCGGGCTCAGGGGCTCTCGCTGCCCCTCAACCTCACCGTACGTTCAGCTCTCACTATTACACTCAATCATTCTGACACTGAACTCATGCACATGTAAGAAGAGCAGAGAACTCAGTCATTTTTTTGAATTTGAATTTTATTCCTTGTCTAGTGCTTTAGTAAGCATGTTCCTGTATTATTTGTCTTGTAGGCTCATCATAAAGCGTGGAAGATGCTGCGGAAAAGAGCAGAAAGACTAGTAAGAAATGTGTTTGTGTGATAATTCAGTTAAACAAGTTAAGATGACATTATATGAAAAAACAGTCATGCACTGCTCAGTTTTGAAATTTTGGGCTATTTGGCTTTTCCTTTTTTTTTTTTTTTTTCAAAATGTTTTTTTTTTTTTTTTGGTTATTTTATTCCACTTTTTCTGTTTGCATTTGATCTATTCTCAGTTTTCAGATTTTGCTTTATTTTGCTTCCATATCACGTCTCTTCTTTCAGACTAGAGGAAAGAAACCGTGCAGAATACACATTTAAGTGTTTGTTTTACTGCACTTTCTCTATTTGTGTCTGTAGATTTTTAGTTCGTTCTTTTACAAACAGCAAACTTTACAGATTTATTCCTCTCTATATTCTGAAGCTTTGTTCATATTTCAGTCACACTGTTTTCTACAACATTTCACTCCTAAAAACATGGTGGAAATATGTTTGTTTTCTGTCTGTTGACAGTATTTTCTGATTTATGGAGTGATAAAAAGAGAAATCCAAAATCCCCTCTGGTAAAACCTTGAACTCTAATATGACAACTAAATCAAACAAGAATTATGAACCTGGATTTATCCAATCTTCAGATTTATGTGCTGGAAATGTATGCAAATTAGAGACTAAGATATTAAAGCAGTGATAACCTTTAAAGAATATTAAAAATATACCGACTAATCTTTATGTACAGCATAAGTTAATATTCCAGCTCATTATTTATATTTGATTATTCTCTCTTCTATAGGTGGAGATTCCCTCCTCCTCCTCAACAGTGACTCCTCCTCTCACAGCAGAGGCCACACCCACTGCCCCGCCCCCTCTGCAGTAATCCACACCTCCTCACCCAGCGTTCAGTGTTTCTAATATATTGTTGAATAAACATGTTTGTAACATGTAGAAAGTCCACTTTTGTTTTATTGTATTTGTACAAGCGTCTCACATTACTGACAAAAACCTCATGAATAATTCCAGTGATTGACATGATACTTTCTTTTTGCTTCCAACAAATTAATTATTGCAATTTAATCACTGGAAATCACCAAATTGGTTGCTATAGCAGATCACATGAGTCTATATCATTAACCCTCATAATGCATTCATAATTTGTATAAATTTTGCATTCCTTATTGTGTCTGCTCAGCAACTTCCCATTAGTGAATGAATGTGAAAAAAACCAAACAATACTGATGAGAAATTTTATTTAAATTTATAAGAACATATAATCTGAGAATTACCAATATTAACCCCAACAGGATTAATAGAATTTATTCAAATTTCTATGAATTTATAACTCAAGATTGCTCAAAAACAGTCCAAATTAATGAATCCTACATATTTATTTCTACCAAAACAACATAAATATTACTCTGAAAAGTTTTCAAACTAAATACATTTTACTTGAATAAACTTTTACTTTCAGTGGAAAAAGTGATGAGTTTTTCATGCTGTAATCATTCGTCAATATGTGTACGTATTCATTTTTATCAACAAAATACAGTTCAAAAATGTGTGAGATATGGGGAAAAGAGTTAATATATTTTACAAACTTTTTTTTGACGCTAATATAACTTCATAAATAATATTACAAAATGTATTTTGACACCTAATGGGACTCCATACAAAACTTGAACAAAAAGTGCAACTTAAAAAAAAAAAAAAAAGTTTATATATCTTAAAAAAATAATCAAATGATGTGTAAGCTCTTAAAGCATTTGCAAAGTTTTGTTCACTTACTAAAAATATGCATTGTTTAGAATTTTTTATGTCTCTTCCAGGTCAAAATGGTGAAGTCTCTTTCTGGCGTGCTGGAGCACATGAAGTTGTGTTTGCATTGCTAGAAGTGTTTGCGTTCACGTTTAATCGCATTTGTGCAACAGCCAGAGCATGTGGATCCATCTCTGCATCTGCTGCGTTTAAACCCTCAGAGGAGTCGCGCTGCAGCCTGCGTGTGTGTGTGTGTGTGTGTGTGTGTGTGTGTGTGTGTGTGTGGGAAAGTTTGATTTGTGTGTGAGTGTGTGTAAAATAAGCAGTCAGCACTTTGTCAGGGTGAAGACAGGCAGTGTTGTAAAAGTGAGTGTGACTGTCAGGATTGTTGCAGCTGCTGCGTCTGTCGGATGCATGCAGACAGGTGCTGTGTGTGTGTGTGTGTGTGTGTGTGTGTGTGTGTGTGTGTGTTTAAATGCCAGAGGAGCTGACCGCTTGAGACTGATTATTTAAGCTGAGACACAACAGACAAAACCAATGTTTTTCCATGCACTGCTCAGCTTTGAGATTTTGGTCTATTTTGCTTCCTTATGTCAGACTAGCAGAAAGAAAACAGGAAAAAAATATGCATTTAATGTTTATTTTATTACACTTTATCTATTTGCATCTATAGATTTCAAGACAACATATGCACTGGTCAGATTTGAGATTTTAGGCTACACTCTTAAAAATAAAGGTGCTTAAAAGGTTCTTCACAGTGATGCCATAGAAGAACCATTTTTGGTTCCACAAAGAACCATTCAGTCAAAGGTTCTTTAAACAACCATCTCTTTCTTACCTTTTTATAATCTGAAGAACATTATTTCACCACAAAGAACTTTTTGTGAAACAGAAAGGTTCTTCAGATGTTAAAGCTTCTTTATGGAACCGTTTAGACAAAAAGCTTCTTCTATGGCATCGTGAAGCAGCTTTATTTTTAAGAATGTATTTGGCTTTTCTTAACTTGTTTTTGGCAAAATAGACTTTTAAGTGCTTATTTTATTGTGCTTTATTTGTGTTTTACTGTTTTATTCTTAACTTTATTCAGTTTTGCTCCACATCTTGTCTCTTCTTTCAGTCTAGTGGAAAGAAAACATCTAAAATACACATTAAGTGTTTGTTTTATTGCACTTTCTCTATTTGCGTCTGTAGATTTCAAGACACCATATGCACTGGTCAGATTTGAGATTTTGGGCTATTTGACTTTTCATAACTTATTTATTTATTTTGTTATTCCACTTTATCTATTTGTGTTTTATTTATTCTCCATATCACGTCTCTTCTTTCAGACTCTTCTTTTTGCACTTTGTCTATTTGCATCTGTAGATTTCAATCTTTAAAGTTTTTTCTTTTACAAACAGCAAACTTTACACTTTTATTCCTCTCTATATATCTATATACTGTATGTTCACCTGTAGTGTGTTAACTCGATGATATAAACTTCTCATAGCAGAGTGAGATCAGATGTTAAATGTGTTGCATTCAGTCTCGTGTGTTGAAAAGAACTGTGTGATGTAAAACTTGGAATTCATCTGGAGAGAGAGTGTGTGTGTGTGTGTGTGTGTGTGTGTGTGTTTGTGTGTTTGTGTGTGTGTGTGTGTGTGTGTGTGTGTGTGTGTGTGTGTGTTTGAGTGTGTGTGTGTGTGTGTGTGTGTGTGTGAGAGACACACCCAGACCCCTCACACACACACACACACTCTCTCTTCAGTTGAATTCAGACCAATAGAGATGTTGAATAGAAGCTACTGTGAGCTTCTGAACTATGACAGATATGCTGTATTAAGAATGTGAAATCCAGACAGTACAGTCATCAGCAGCCTGGAATGAGAGTCTCAGTCTGTCCAACACATTTAGTCACCACACAACTATAATGCAATAAAATCAAATCAAATATATCACATCTCACATTTATTTACTCTGGTTAGCATGGCACTTTGTGCATTTTCATCATCTCAATATTCATCATGTGTCAGTAAAGTCATTGCTGTTCTTTCCATGATTGACTGGACTAATCATCTCATTTCATGTTTAATTAGAGTGAATCATTAGGGCTCATGTTAGTTCAACCTGCTCTGATCCACATAAAGAGACTTTTATTTGACAAATAAAACCTGGTTTGTGTCCATTAACCTTAAACGATCAGAAAGTCGACTGAAAGTTGTGCTATATCATCTTCAGTTTGGAAGTAGTTCATTAGTGCCACAAGATAACAACAACAAAAAAATAAATAAATAAATAAAATTAAAAGAAAAAACTGAAACAGGTGATTGCGACTTTATCTCACAATTCAGAATTTGTTTCTCTTTTGTCTTTTTTCTCAGAATTGCAAGATATAAACAATTTCAATAAATAAATGTAGAATTGCAATATAAATGCAATTTTGCAAGATGCTAACTGAGAATATTTTGTAATTCCAAGTTAAGGTCACACAGTTCTTTTCTCAGAATTGCAAGATATAAACTAAAAATTGTGAGATAAAAAGTCACAATCGCTTTTTTCTTTTTTTTTGTGACATTTAAATTCACAATTCTGGGAAAAACAGTCAGAATTGTGAGGCAGGCCTAACTGAGAATTTTTTTTGCAATTCCAAGTTTGCATCTCACAATTCTGACTTGTTTCTCAGAAATGTGAGTTTATAACTCGGAAAGAAGTCCGAAATGTGAGATAAAAGTCACATTTTTAAGGATGTATTGTATGAATTTAATGAATGTATAAAAACGGAACGTGTATCAACAGTACAGTGAGAATCACAACAAACCATGTTTACACAAAGTAAAATAGTTCGTTAGAAAACTCTACAGTATTTATGGTTGCCAGGCAACGTCGCGCATTAATACAGAACGGCTTCAAACGTGCATTCTCCAGTCAGTACAGAATTTAGATTTGATTATCATACAATTATAAATTATCTAAGATCAACATACTTTCTTCCGCCAAGTAATATAGTTCATTAGTCTGACTGTAGACTGTTAGGTGGCGCATTAATACACTGGCGTGCGGTAACAGGTGTGTGAGAACAAAAATGGGCTTATCCAATCAGATTTCAGTGCTGGAACTATATTTTTGATAATGATTGTTATGGTGTAAAAACTGAGTGAAATATGTCATTCGCACTACTTTCAACAGTCGTTTTTATATTAGAATCACAATATCTGCCCTTTTGTTTTGGTTAAATGGTAATAAGTGCGTGCGTGTGTGTGTGCACGTGCGTGCGTGTGTGTGCGTGTGTGTGTGCGCGTGCGTGCGTGTGTGTGCGTGCGTGCGTTCGTGCGTGCGTGCGTGTGTGTGCGTGCGTGCGTTCGCGCGCGCGCGTGTGTGTGCGCGTGCGTGCGTTCGTGTGTGCGTGCGTGCGTTCGTGTGTGCGTGCGTGTTTGTGTGTGGGTGCGTGCGTTCGCGCGCGCGCGTGTGTGTGTGTGTGTGTGCGCGTGCGTGCGTTCGTGTGTGCGTGCGTGCGTGTGTGTGTGCGTGTTTGTGTGTGTGTGTGCGTGTGTGTGTGCGTGCACACACACAGCGCATTTAGTCAGTCTGAGTTTGTGCGAATCAAAGTCGGTTCATATTCTCTGGACAAACGCGTTTATTTGAGCTTCGCTCGAGTTTGTGGATGAAATGTTTGTGTCCGTGGCTTTGCTGATTTTAATTCAGAGTAAGTGCTTTGTTCCATGTGATCTTCTTAAAGTCTCATGATCTCCAGAGAATAAGATTAGCTGCTCTCAGTAAGTGCTTCTGTATACTTTCTTCAATTAAATACTATATAACTCATCTGTACAGGTGCAAAAGTTTTCCATTTATTAGGCTAAAACGGTGAATACCACGTAAATACCATAGTACTGGAATATGGCAGGCATTGGTTCCCTTGGTAAGGTTAAATCAGAGTAGATCTACTGTACTGTCTCATCACCACAGGGCTGAAGTCACAATTTTAAACTCTTAAGGTTGTTGTTGTTCAGTTAATAAAATGTGAATTTAGATTTGAATAAATTATATTAATTATAATGAATTAAAACAGTAGTGATTTAGCTGCTCTGATTTTAAGTTTAAATATTAATATCTCATTATCTGAAGTAAACAAGATGAGCTGAGAATATTATCATAACCATGACTAGTGACATGGTCAGTGTAACTAGCTCTGCTAGTGAAACTTGTTTATTACCTAATTTAATTTTTAATTTAATTTTTTTTTAATGTTTTATTAATCTAAGTTTTTCTACATTTAGTTAAATTTAAGGTTCCAAAAGTAATGGCAAACCTTGGAAAAAATATTTATTTATTTATTTATTCATTCATTCATTCATTCAAAATTTTGTACCGAAAATTCATAAAAATGTAAAAAAAGAAAACAACAACAACAACAATCATGGATTTTTCCATAATGAATAGTTTTTTTCTTCTAGTTACATCAGGAGTTTTGGGAAACCTGTAGATCAGTGTTACTTTTAGTATCATTGAAATAGTTTTTGTTAATATTTAGAACCAAATTTTATTTTAATATTTTCCATTTTCATTTTAATTTCAGTTCAGGTTTTAATCATTTTGTTGTTGTCATTTTTTTAATGTCTATATAGTTTTTCTTAATTTTTATTTCATTGACAATTTTAGTTATTTTGGTAGATCAAGTTAAATTAAACAGAAATGTTGGTTAACTTGTTTGTTTTTACAGTTTTTTCTTTTCTTTCTTTCTTTCTTTCCCTTTTTTTAAGTTAAATAACCCTGTAGGTCAAGCATTTGGAAATGCAGACACAATAGATATGATCCTCCAAGTGTTTTGTTTTGTGTAATATGATGGTGTGTGTCCAGGAGGGCAGATGTAGATAGGGTGGTGTTGTGAGGAATGTGTGTTTGGGTGGTCATGCGTGTGATGCTGAGCGTGTTTGTGAGGCTTCAGATGTGCAGCGTGTCTCTGCTTCTGCATCTGTTGATTCTGGCTGAGTTTGATGCTGTGTTTTACTGTAGTTCTGCATCTCATGAGATCTCAGAGCACTTGTGATGCCAGGACTCTGATCAAATGACGTGTGTGTGTTTTCGGTGGGGTTGTCTGTACCAGCTGTTGCAGGCAGGGTTACACACACACACACACACACACACACACACACACAGAGTGTCTTTGTTCTGTCGGGGTCTCTTGTGCTCCACAAACTCACAAACACTGACCCATCAACACCACAATCAGTCAACACTGGGATTCACAACTGAGTGGTTGTAGTTTTTGTAGTTGTATCTCTTTAAATCGGAATCAGAATGAGCTTTATTAAAGCTCTGTTATGAGTTTTAATAAATGAGCTTTAATAACGCTTTATCTTAACCAGTTAAAGAACATGCTTGCCTTATATTTCACCCCAAAATGACAAGAAAGAAACAGTGTTATTTTGGTATCATTGAGATGCTATTTTTATTAATATTTTTAATTAGTTTTTAGTTATATATTTATATATTATATTTATATTTTTGATTTTCATTTTAGTAATTTTGTTTTTTGTCTTTTTTGTCAGTTTTCATTTATTTTTAAATCAGTTTTAGTAATTTAGTGGATCAAGTTAAACTATCTTTGCAAAACATGTTCTTAATTCATTTTATTTTGTTTCAGCTAATGTTTATTTTTATTTTAAGCAATTAATTTTTTTTCTGGAAAGGACGACGTACAAGAAAGAAATTGGATTCTTGCATATTCAATAATTTATGCTAAAATTCTTGTATTGAAGTCTTACTGTATAACTGTATTACAAATGAGAAAAATAAGAAATCCTTTAATAATATTAATATTTATTATTATTTTTAGATATAATATTTATGTATAATATAAAATGTTTTATTTATTTTTATATCAAAATAAATTTAAATTATTATAATTATTCACATTATAAAATTAAGGGCCATATTACAGTAATAGGGTAAATGTCTTGAAATGTTACAATAATTAAAAATTATATTTATTATTACTCATTATAATTAATAAAAAAAATGATCCATTGTTCCATTGTCTTTATGCAATTTCTTTTTTGTTGTTGTAGTTTATTGTGGTGAAATGATTCGGCCGGTGTATCTGTATGATAATCTCCTCATACTTCATTTGCATTAGTTGTTAGTGTGTTTAAGAGCTGTAAAATATGAGTCTGAATCAGCAAGCGAGTGTTTATGTGCTGACTCAGGACACAAGCAGTGACAGGTGTAGGTGTGTGTGTGTGTAGGTGTGTGTGTGTGTGTGTGTGTGTGGGACAGTTGCTGTCAGGTCGTTTTATCAGACTGGACACAGTGTTTTCATGTGCGTCGTTGATTCCCGTCAGCACACAATGCCTCTCTCAATCCCTCCTCAAACGCAGAGGGAGGGAGAGGTGATAAGACACAGCTAGAAATCTCTGCAGACCAGAAATACAGATCCTGCCATTATTTACTCTCCCTCATATCGTTACAAACCCGTATGACTTTGTTTCTACAGTGAGACACAAAAGGAGATGATAGCAGAGTGTTCGTTGAGGAGCAGCGTGAACAATCTGCTAAACATCTCCTTTTGTGTTCCACAGCACATGAAAGAGAGTAAATGATTTTCATATGAATGTCTGAAGTATTCATCATATGTAAGGATGATTGACAGCAGCTTATGAGGTTTGATAAGATAATGATGTACAGTCCTGACACCAACCATCCCGTTTCATACTCCACAACTGGAATAATACAGATATGGAGGAACATCAGCATTCCTTCTGTGTGATTTAATGGATGTTCAAACAGAGACATGAGCTCAAAAACACGCGTGTGCTGACAGAAGCCTTCCAGACAAACCTCTGCTGTTAATGTACACTAAAAAACGGATTTCATTAAATTGAAATAAAGCTGAAATAAAATATAAATATTAAATTTAAAAAATTACAAATGTTGCCTTGGAATTAAATAAAATGAGTTTAAGTACTAAAATCACTAAAACTGAAATAAAAAATAAATGAAAGTTAAATGAAATATTTAAAAACACAAAAAGTCCTAAAAATGACAAATGCACATAATCAAATTCTTAAAGTTTGAACTCAAATTAAAATGAACGCTAAAAAAAAATATATATATCACTGATGTTAATGTACACTACCAATGTACAGAACTACCAAATTTCGCCATAAGTTAAATATATTAAGTTTCTACAATATATAAATATATTGTAGAAACTTAATTTCCTTTAAATCTGCTTTGCAACGATTTGTATTGTGAAAAGCCCTATACAAATAAACTTGAATTGAATTGAATTGAATTGAATTACACTAAAACTGTAAGTAACAGGTTTCATTAAATTGAAATAAAGCTGAACTAAAATATAAATATTAAATTTAAAAAATTACAAATGTTGCCTTGAAATTAAATAAAATAAGTTTAAGTACTAAAATAACTAAAACTGAAAAAAAAAGTAATAAAAATGACAAAAGCGCATAATCAAATTCTTAAAATTTTAACTAAAATTAAAATAAAAACTAAAAAATATTAATGAATACTATAATGTAGTATTTAAATAATACTGTTAGTATAGTAGTATATAATATAGTACATGAAAAATGTACTATATAGTATCACAGTGCATAAAAAAACTACCATGAGTTTTCACCACCATGAAGTTCTTAAAATACCCATGTAAATGTCATTTGTACATGAATTTTAACTTTAAAGTGCTAGCCTATAGTATTACCTTGTGATACCATCACTGTACTATACTGCCACAGTACAAGAGGTGTAATGGTATTACTGTGTTTTATTGGACATGATGTACCATGGTTATACTATGAAGCTGAATGATCTCCATATTCAAGTATTAAAAAAATGGTACTCTAATGTACTAAAAAGTAGCATTTACATTACCATGGTGTTCTTAAAATACTCATGTAAATGTCATTTTACATTAATTTACACTTTAAAGTACTATAGTATTACCATGTGATGCCATCACTTTACTACGGTACTGCAACAGTACAACTTTTAAGGCAAAAAAACATCAAGACCCAACACTAACCAGTAAGTACCATGCTTTTACCAAATGTTTTTGGACATATCATTATATTTTGAAATATATCCGCACATATCATATTCAGGTCTTAAACATAATCTAACATACTTTCAAGAATACAAGATAAAGCATTTTTGTTAGTAAATGATGTGGTTTGTGAGGTTGTGTGTGATTTGTTCAGTTTGACTGAAAGGATTTTGTGATTTGTTGTGATTTTTTGAGACTAAAACCATCAGGATAGGTAAATGATCCCTAGATCCCCGTCTCATTCTGATCCAGCTCGGGTTTTGATTGGCACTTCCTTTGAACACCTAAAAAACAAGGACAGATCAAGTACTGTAATCAGCAACAGTCCTGTTTTTAATGATTTTGTCAGGAAACAACAATTCCAAGAAGCAGGGTGTCCGCGGGTCCTTAAGTTTTAAAAAGTCTTAAATAACGTTTTCCCAATATAAGGCCTTAAAAAGTCTTAAAATGTCTTCAATTCAGATTTGATGGGTCTTAAATATTTTTGGTCGCATTCCCGCTAAATTTTCTTAAGTCTGACGGAACCGCGGTCAAGCCAGCCGCAGTTCAGGAAAACACGGTCAAGCCAGCCGCGATTGAAATTATAGTGCGCGCGTATTACTATGATTACGGTAATTTCGGGAACAACACAGAGGGAACGCGCTTTCAGAGCGCTTTTCATTCTAGACGCCCAGAATTGAGATATGATGACATTTTTCCTTTTTTTTTTTTTTTTTTTTTTTTTTTTTTGTTTGTTTTTTGTACATCTGCTTTAATGTTCGTTTTGTTTATTGGTCTCTGATGTTTCTGTATTAGGCCTACTATATTCTTCTATTTCATTGCAAGATTCGAAGAAAAGGAGATATGGGACATTAATCGATTTAGAGGGGTATTAACACCCCGTTTTCTTATAGGGGACGTCCCATGCTTTATGCACACCTCATATGAAACCATTTTATTGCAGCGTTTTCAAGATATGGGACATTATTCGATTTAGAGGGGGTATAAAGACCCCATTTCTAATAAGTACAAGAAATGAATGGTCATTTCTTATATGGGACGTCCCATACTATATGCACACCTCATATGAAACCATTTTACTGCAGCATTTCCAAGCAATGAGACATTATTACATTTTGAGGACTATAAAGACCTCATTTCTAATAAGTAGAAGAAATGAATGGTCAGTTCTTATACGGGACATCCCATATTATATGCAAACCTCATATGAAACCATATAACTGCAGAGTTTTTGAGATATGGGACATTATTACACTTTAGAGGACGCTAAAGACCCCATTTCTAATAAGTACAAGAAATGAATGGTCAGTTCTTATACGGGACGTCCCATACTATATGCACACCTCATATGAAACCATTTTACTGCAGCGTTTTCAAGACATGGGACATTATTCAATTTAGAGGGGTATAAAGACCCCATTTCTAATAAGTACAAAAAATGAATGGTCAGTTCTTATATGGGACGTCCCATACTATATGCACACCTCATATGAAACCATTTTACTACAGCGTTTTCAAGATATGGGACATTATTTGATTTAGAGGGGTATAAAGACCCCATTTCTAATAAGTACAAGAAATGAATGGTCAGTTCTTATAGGGGATTTCCCATACTATATTCACACCTCATATAAAACCGTTTTACTGCAGCGTTTTCAAGATATGGGACATTATTCGATTTAGAGGGGTATAAAGACCCCATTTCTATTAAGTAAAAAAAATGAATGGTCAGTTCTTATATGAGACATCCCATATTATATTCACACCTCATATGAAACCATTTTACTGCAGCGTTTTCAAGATATGGGACATTATTCGATTTAGAGGGGTATAAAGACCCCATTTCTAATAAGTAAAAAAAATGAATGGTCAGTTATTATATGGGACGTCTCGCACTATATGCACACCTCATATGAAACCATTTTACTGCAGCGTTTTCAAGATATGGCACATTATTCGATTTAGAGGGGTATAAAGACCCCATTTCTAATAAGTACAAGAAATGAATGGTCAGTTCTTATAGGGGACGTCCCATACTATATTCACACCTCATATGAAACAATTTTACTGCAGCGTTTTCAAGATATGGGACATTATTCGATTTAGAGGGGTATAAAGACCCCATTTCTATTAAGTAAAAAAAATGAATGGTCAGTTCTTATATGGGACGTCCCGTACTATATGCACACCTCATATTAAACCATTTTACTGCAGCGTTTTCAAGATATGTCACATTATTCAATTTAGAGCGGTATAAAGACCCCATTTCTAATAAGTACAAAAAATGAATGGTCAGTTCTTATACGGGACGTCCCATACTATATGCACACCTCATATGAAACCATTTTACTGCAACGTTTTCAAGATATGGGACATTATTCTTTTCAGAAGGGTATAAAGACCCCATTTCTAATAAGTACAAGAAATGAATGGTCAGTTCTTATACGGGACGTCCCATGCTATATGCACACCTTATATGAAACCATTTTACTTCAGCGTTTTCAAGATATGGGACATTATTCTTTTCAGAAGGGTATAAAGACCCCATTTCTAATAAGTACAAGAAATGAATGGTCAGTTCTTATACGGGAGGTCCCATAATTTATGCACATCTCATATTAAACAATTTTACTGCAGTGTTTTCAAGATATGGGACATTATTCAATTTAGAGGGATATTAAGACCCCATTTCTAAAAAGTACAAGTAATGAATGGTCAATTCTTATACGGGACGTCCCATGCTATATGCACACCTTATATGAAACCATTTTACTGCAGCATTTTCAAGATATGGGACATTATTCGATTTAGAGGACTCTAAAGACCCCATTTCTAATAAGTACAATAAATCAATGGTCAGTTCTTATATGGGACGTCCCATACTATATGCACACCACATATGAAACCATTTTACTGCAGCTTTTTCAAGATATGGCACATTATTCGATTTAGAGGGATATTAAGACCCCATTTCTAATAAGTACAAGAAATGAATGGTCAATTCTTATACGGGACGTCCCATGCTATATGCACACCTTATATGAAACCATTTTACTGCAGCATTTTCAAGATATGGGACATTATTCGATTTAGAGGACTCTAAAGACCCCATTTCTAATAAGTACAATAAATCAATGGTCAGTTCTTATAGGGGACGTCCCATACTATATTCACACCTCATATGAAACCATTTTACTGCAGCGTTTTCAAGATATGGGACATTATTCGATTTAGAGGGGTATAAAGACCCCATTTCTAATAAGTACAAGAAATGAATTGTCAGTTCTTATAGAGGACATCCCACACTATTTGCACTCCTCATATGAAACCATTTTATTGCAGCATTTTTGAAATATGGGACATTAGTACACTTTAGAGGACTCTAAAGACCTCATTTATAATAAGTACAAAAAAATTAATGGTCAGTTCTTATATGTGATGTCCCACACTATATGCACACCTCATATGAAACCATTTTACGGCAGCATTTTTGAGATATGGGACATTATTACACTTTAGAGGGTCTAAAGATCCCATTTATAATAAGTACAAAAAATTAATTGTCAGTTCTTATATGAGACTTCCCATACTTTATGCACACCTCATATAAAACCATATAACTGCAGCATTTTTGAGATATGGGACTTTATTACATTTTGAGGACTATAAAGACCCCATTTCTAATAAGTAGAAGAAATTAATGGTCAGCTCTTATACGGGACATCCCATACTATATGCATACCTCATATGAAACCATATAACTGCAGCGTTTTCAAGATATAGAACATTACTTGAATTAGAGGCATATAAAGACCCCATTACCAATAAGTAGAACAAAATAATGGTCTGTTTCCATAAGGGACATCCCATACAGTATGCATACCTCATATGAGTCCATTTTACTGCAGTATTTTTAAATATATGTCATTTTTATATTTTATACACGTATAACGACATCATTTTGTAATAATTAGAAAAATTGAATGGTCAGTTTCTATAGGGGACGTCCCATACAGTATATATAACTCATATCAGTCAATTTTACTGCAGCGTTTTTGAGATATATCACATTATTTGACTTCAGAGAACATCAGGTTACCAACAGGTGATAGAAATGGAGTAATAAACCTTGGGAGAAACCAGGCTCAGTCGGGGGGCCAGTTTTCCTCTGGCCAACAGCAAACAGAGATTGATTTTGATTCAGGCAGCATTACTACGTCATAAGTCCGACTGGGGTCGCAACAGTCAAAATATTTAATCCAGTTCCATCTAATTGAAGATCCTATTCATCACGTTTGTATGGGAGGGTTTTTTGGGAATCTGTGTCACTGGTTGTCGTGTCGATGAGGCCTTCACACAGGGGATGATCTAGTTGACACAATCTCTGCTGACACTTCAGGGCTGCATTGTTGTCGTGTCTACACACAGGTCCTCCATCTGATCTAGATACGGCCCAGATCCAGCCGACCACGGTAATCCTTGGAATAACAATCAAAAATACTAATATCAGCGTAGATGGCATTCTTCTTCTGATGTAACGAGTAAATCTGGTGTTATAGGAAGTGTTCCTGGTTCTGGCTGACCTAATTTATGCATTAAATTTATGCATTTAGCAGACACTTTTATCCAAAGCAACTTACAGTGCATTCAGGCTGTACATTTTTTATCAGCATGTGTGTTCCCTGGGAATTGAACCCATGACCTTTTGCGCTGCTAACGCAATGCTCTACCACTGAACCACAGAAACACCTCTAAAGTTAGGCTGCATAAATTGTTATGCAGCCTAACAATCCTTTTTATCAATTTAAATTGATAATGTGTTATGTGTATGCCAGGTTAAAGATATGTGTTTTTAGTCTAGATTTAAAGTGACAGAGTCTGTCTGATTCCTGAACAATGCTAGGAAGATTGTTCCAGAGCTTAGGTGCCAAATAGGAGAAGGATCTCGTAGCAAATTAGCTCAAAAAGGGAATTGTATATAAATAATTACAATTAATTATGATTAATTACAATTATTTATATCGGCTGACAGTAATAACTGTCGCAGAGTTAAATTGCCATAAACTGATCTGTTCGTCCAGCGAACATTCAGTGTAAATTCATATCAACTCTAAGAAAGGATATTTCCGTGGCCACAGAAAATATCTTCCTATTAATGCATTAGAGCATGTAGCAAGGGTCAAAATCGTAAAGGGACATTAATATGCAAGGCAGAATCAGAAACTCATGTTATTTTATTAACTAAACGCTAACACACATATCTAATCTAAACAAACAACGAATAACATACACTCAAACATACAATCGCTCATTAATTAAAAAGGGTTAATGAGAGTTGATGGATGAAACCATCAGGAAAACCAGAGAATGCAGTTATGGAAAAAGTAATTTAACCACCTGAGTAAAACCATCAGCGCCGTTTATAACGGGGTCTATAACTTATACTAAACCCCTGTTTCGTTTAGTTAAAAGTACTATACTTGCACTTCCTTTGTGTCCGGAATGCGGTCTCGTTGAAAAGTCTTGATGGTTTCAAGGTTTTTGGATTCGTGATCACGTTCTTCCGGGTTGAAGAGTGATGAATTCCAAAGATGTTCTGAGGTAGAAATGACTTCCAGGTAGAGAGTGGAAAAGAGTTAAGAAAGGAATCTGCTGATGTCCGAGGAGCTTTGATTGAATGGAAAGACTAGGCCATCAGCCTGGCACGATAACTTAAGGATCCAGAAGAGTTCCAGCTCACATCTTGCTCATCCTCTTAGGGTCTAACAGATCCTAGACTGGGTCTTTGTGGTCAAGAGTCATCCCCAGGCTGGGGAGCTCACCCATGGCTCTATGTTAGGGGCCGACCGGGCTCGCCCGCAGAAAATAGCAGAAAAGCTTTTTCTTGCAGCAGAAGTTTTAGAAGTGAGGTTTTCAGAAGAAGAGGGTCGGACCTGTGAATGAGACCTTTATCTGGTATAGAGGTCACACCTCTGGGGAGTCAAAGAGCCAATGGGCTCCCTTCTCTTTGGAGGGAAGGTTTTACGACTCTTTGTCTCTGAACATGGGAATTTGCATGGGGTTGCTATTAAAGAACTATTAAAGATTCTTAGAACACTAATATGTTGCATAGGTATCAACATGTAATATACACTGTCATTTAGATCATCCGAAGACGAATTGATAGAGATCAAACATGATATAAGTGAGGTAATATTAACTAGTGATCTATCATAAACATGCATAAAACAGGATACAGTACAAAAAGACAATATACACGAACAGTAACAAAATACACAATGACCTGAGGATATGTGTGTTCATTCAAAGAAAGGTTTTTCAATGAATTAATTAGAGAAGAGTCCATTTTTATGTGCATTACATGTCTCTTTCCTAAGGGAAAATGAGGTCTGCCTGCATTCCTTTGACCAATAAAACTAGTGTTATCAGATAGGTTGCCATGGCACCGGGGGGGCCTGGAGTCATCACAGACATACCGGCACTCAGAATGTGTGTGGGGTGAGGGGTCTTTGGTTAGAAATTAATCTAGTAACTAATTTGATTTGTTAAATCTGATGAACAAATGTGTGTCTGATTGGTCCAAATGCTACAATCTAGTGCCTGCGGTAAAATGGACTCAAAAGAGGTATGCATACTGGAAAGGAAAGGAAAGGAAGTGACGTGTGGCCAAGTATGGTGACCCATACTCAGAATTTGTGCTCTGTGTTTAACCCATCCAAGTGCACACACACAGCAGTGTGTAGTGAACACACACACACACACACACACACACACACACACACACACACACACACACACACACACCCGGAGCAGTGGGCAGCCATTTATGCTGCGGTGCCCGGGGAGCAGTTGGGGGTTTGGTGCCTTGCTCAAGGGTCTCACCTCAGTCGTGGTGTTGAGGGTGGAGAGAGCACTGGACATTCACTCACCCCTCCTACAATTCCTGCTAGACCTGAGACTCGAACCCATGACCTTAGGGTTACAAGTCTGACTCCCTGTGTGTATGGGACATCCCCTATAAGAACTGACCATTCATTTCTTGTACTTATTAGAAATGGGGACTTTAGCGTCCTCTAAAGTGTAATAATGTCCCATATCTTGAAAATGCTGCCGTAAAATGGTTTCATATGAGGTGTGCATATAGTGTGGGACATCACATATAAGAACTGACCATTAATTTTTTTGTACTTATTATAAATGAGGTCTTTAGAGTCCTCTAAAGTGTACTAATGTCCCATATTTCAAAAATGCTGCAGTAAAATGGTTTCATATGAGGAGTGCATATAGTGTGGGATGTCCTCTATAAGAACTGACAATTCATTTCTTGTACTTATTAGAAATGGGGTCTTAATATCCCTCTAAATCGAATAATGTCCCATATCTTAAAAACGCTGCAGTAAAATGGTTTTATATGAGGTGTGCATATAGTATGGGACGTCCCGTATAAGAACTGACCATTCATTTCTTGTACTTATTAGAAATGGGGTCTTTATACCCCTCTAAATCGAATGATGTGCCATAACTTGAAAACGCTGCAGTAAAATGGTTTCATATGAGGTGTGCATAAAATATGGGATGTCCCGTATAAGAACTGACCATTCATTTCTTGTACTTATTAGAAATGGGGTCTTTAGAGTCCTCTAAATCGAATAATGTCCCACATCTTGAAAACGCTACAGTAAAATGGTTTCATATAAGGTGTGCATATAGCATGGGGCGTTCCGTAAAAGAACTGACCATTCATTTCTTGTACTTATTAGAAATGGGGTCTTTATACCCCTCTAAATCGAATAATGTCCCATATCTTGAAAACGCTGCAGTAAAATAGTTTCATATGAGGTGTATATATAGTATGGGACGACCCGTATAAGGACTGACCATTCATTTTTTGTACTTATTAGAAATGGGGTCCTTATACACCTTTAAATCGAATGATGTGCCATATCCTGAAAATCCTGCTGTAAAATGGTTTCATATGAGGTGTGCATAAAGTATGGGAAATCCCCTATAAGAACTGACCATTATTTTCTTGTACTTATTAAAAATGGGGTCTTTATACCCTTCTGAAACGAATAATGTGCCATAACTTGAAAACGCTGCAGTAAAATGGTTTCATATGAGGTGTGCATAAAATATGGGATGTCCCGTATAAGAACTGACCATTCATTTCTTGTACTTATTAGAAATGGGGTCTTTAGAGTCCTCTAAATCGAATAATGTCCCACATCTTGAAAACGCTGCAGTAAAACGGTTTTATATGAGGTGTGCATATAGTATGGGACGTCCCGTATAAGAACTGACCATTCATTTCTTGTACTTATTAGAAATGGGGTCTTTAGAGTCCTCTAAATCGAATAATGTCCCATATCTTGAAAATGCTGCAGTAAAATGGTTTCATATGAGGTGTGCATAAAGTATGGGATGTCCTCTATAAGAACTGACCATTCATTTCTTGTACTTATTAGAAATGGGGTCTTTATACCCCTCTACACCGAATAATGTCTCTTATCTTGAAAATGCTGCAATAAAATAGTTTCTTATGAGGTGTGCATATAGTATGGGATGTCCTATATAAGAACTGACCATTCATTTCTTGTACTTATTAGAAATGGGGTCTTTAGCGTCCTCTAAAGTGTAATAATGTCCCATATCTCAAAAATCCTGCAGTAAAATGGTTTCATATGAGGTTTGCATATAGTGTGGGACATCACATATAAGAACTGACCATTCATTTCTTGTACTTATTAGAAATGGGGTCTTTAGAGTCCTCTAAATCGAATAATGTCCCATATCTTGAAAACGCTGCAATAAAATGGTTTCATATGAGGTGTGCATAAAGCATGGGACGTCCCCTATAAGAAAACGGGGTGTTAATACCCCTCTAAATCGATTAATGTCCCATATCTCCTTTTCTTCGAATCTTGCAATGAAATAGAAGAATATAGTAGGCCTAATACAGAAACATCAGAGACCAATAAACAAAACGAATATTAAAGCAGATGTACAAAAAACAAACAAAAAAAACAAAACAAAAAAAAAGGAAAAATGTCATCATATCTCAATTCTGGGCGTCTAGAATGAAAAGCGCTCTAAAAGCGCGTTCCCTCTGTGTTGTTCCCGAAATTACCGTAATCATAGTAATACGCGCGCACTATAATTTCAATCGCGGCTGGCTTGACCGTGTTTTCCTGAACTGCGGCTGGCTTGACCGCGGTCTGACGGACCTAATGCTGCATTCACATGCTATCGGAATTATCGTAAATACGAGTTTTTTAGTGGGAAATTGGACATGAACTTGAATGGCCACTCGTGTTTATGATAATTCCGATAGCACGTGAGTGCAGCATGATGACTGCTTTACAATCATTGCACAGACCTAAGATTTTTTGTTTCTTCCCCCGCTGTAGTTACTGCGACAGTATTGCAGTAGCAGAATACAGGTCGAACTACCTTCTTTGTTTATATAATACTCTCAAATAAATAAATAAATTTAAATAAAAAATGCAGGTCGAGCTACAGCTAGCTGACCAGACTTCTAGCTAGTTTAAGAAGGTTTTGTTTTTCTTTTTTTTTCTTTTTTTTTTACCAATAGCCTTATTAAAACTTAAGTGACAAAAAATAACCAGAGAACTATCGTAATGCGAGAATGATTCTTCTGATTTTATTACATTCAGCGTAAACAGCGATTGTTAATGGATAGTGTATTTCTGGTATCAAGATCTCTTTGTGATTGAGGTCTAAAGTTCTAAACAAATGAGCATAACAGCACACATAAAGAAACCCAGAAGTAACACTGATATATAAATTCATAATGCTTAGTTTATTCATAACATGACATAGACCTAGTTAAGTAACATACCATGACAATGGGGCTATTTTGCTGAATATTTTCACGATTGCAAATGTTACATTAATTTTAGTTCAATAAACAAGTAGTTAAGTAGTCAAGTAGTTATTATGTTACTTACATTTTAGACACAATATTTACTGTTTTGTTCTATTTCACCAACGAAAATTGTTCCAAACAAAGATCACAGCAGAAGTATTGCGCAATCTCCAAGCTACACTCTTACTGAATGATTCAGCGATTTGAATGAATCAGATGAATTAATGACTGACTCACTCATTAAGTGACTTACCGCCACCTACTGGTAGTTTATTAATAAAAAGCATGCATTCCCCCCCCCCAACATTTCTTATTTGTATGTTCATAAATATATTTAAAACATTAATCTCATAACGTTATTTATTGCAGTGTAAATTATTTAATCTGACTGGTAACAGCCCTATGGTGTATATTGAATTTATTGATTAATTGTAGTAATTTGACATGAAAGATGATGCATACATTTAAAAGGTTAAAAAACAGGCCTTTGTAAAGATAAATATAAAAGCTGATAGAACACTGAAAATATTTCTTCAGAATAAATTGTTTACACCACCAAAAAGCTCAGTGATGTGGTAACTTTTGTGGGGATATTTTGTTTGGATTATTGCCTGCTGGTATGAAAAGTTCACTGTATACTGTAAAAATAAGTATAATTTATGACAGCAATGATATTTTGTTTTCTTTTTACATTAAACACATTAAATATTACATATATGTATGTAATATAATGTGTATTTCCATTACAGGTTTAGGTCTTAAATTTCATATAAGGTGGTATTAAAAAGTCTTAAATTTAACTTGTTCATATCTGTAGAAACCCTGAAGAAGTGTTTACGATGCGCAGTTTCCGCTCACGTCATTATCAGCAACTGGCACTTTAACTAGGAATTACACACTCATTTATCTGGAAAATTGCAATCTGAAAGTGATTCATATGAATGAGAAAGAAGAGGAAGCTGATCTTGTAAAAGTCATCACAACACACGTCTGATCTGGAAACCTGCTTTAGTTTGGTCACTCGTGTCGTGAACTTGATCTCTATGGCTTGTGTTCTTCATTATTGCTCTCAGTTTTACTCTAACGATGCGTGGGCTGAAAAAGGAAGGCCAACAATGACTGTCATGTTATTCAGTAAGGGAAACACCTGGTTCCTTTTCCTGTAAAGAAATCAGAATCCAACTTTAACCGCAAACGCACAGGCGAACAGAAGCTGGACCTTTGTGTCTGTTCACTACAGAAATGATATCAGTTATGTTTAGAAACCCATATTCTGCTTGTTCATCCTGCTGGGAGTCTGCGAACACAATCCTAGAGCCACCGGAGTGCTGTGCGTTATTCACAACAGTGAGAGTTTCACTCTTCTTAGTCTACATTTCAATTTGCACACAATATTCCTGTACATAAAACTATCTTTTATTATATATCTGTACATACAATAGTCAATTTGTATATTTTTATTCCTTATTTACTTGTTCTATTTTTTTTAATCTTTTATTATCTGTGTTTTTGTTCTGTCACTGTCATTCTGTTGTACTGTGGAAGCTTCTGTCACGAAAACAAATTCCTCGTATGTGTAAACATACCTGGCAATAAAAGCTCATTCTGATTCTGATTCTTAAGTTGCTATGTGGCATAGCAACACCCTAACAACCATATAGAAGTGCATTAACAAGCAACGAGGGCATCCTAGCAACCGCATAGCAACATATCAGAATCCACCCATACCACCTCAGGAACCACATAGCAACACCCTAGCAACTGCAGAGGAACACAGAAAAACACCCACAACACCCTAGCAACAACTCAGAGCACTATAGCAACCATACATCTGTGCCCTAAAAAACATCTAGAACACCCTAGCAACCTCATAGCAACAAACTAAAAACAACTTAGAACACCTCAACAATCATATAGCAACACCCTAGCAACAACACAGAACACCTTAACAACCATATGTCAATGCCATTGAAAACAGCTAGAACACTTTAGAAACCACCTTGCAACATATCAAAACCCACTGATACCACCTTAGCAACCTCATAGCAACACTCTAGTAACAGCATAGTGACACACAAAAAAACACTCATAACATCCTAGCAACCACATAGCAACACCCTAGAAACAACTCGGAACACTATAGCAATCATATATCAGTCCCCTAGAAAACACCTAGAACACTTTAGCAACCTCATAGCAACATACTAAAAATCACTTATAACACCCCAGCAACCATATAGAAACAGCTTAGCAACAACACAGAACAATTAATAACTGTATATCAATGCCCTAGAAAACACATGGCAACATATCAAAACCCACTTATACCACCTCAGCAACACCTTAGCAACTGCATAGCAACACACAAAAAACACTCATAACATTATAGCAACTGCATAACAACACCCTAGCAACAACTCAAAACACTACAGAAACCATATATCAATGCCTAGCAAATGTCTTTGAAAACCCTGGCAACCCCATAGCAGCAACACGTAAAAATCCACTCATCATAACACCCTAGCAACAACTCGGAACACTATAGCAACTGTATAGATATGCCTTAGTGAACACCTAGAACTCCTTAGAAACCACATGACAGCATATCAAAATTCACTCATAATATCCTAGTAACTAAATAGCAACACCTCAAAAACTATAGCAGTCATATCAATGCCCTAGAAAACACCTCATAGTAACATCCTGAAAATCACTTGTAACGCCTCAGCAACCATATAGCAACAACACAGAGCACTATAGCAACCACATGTCCAGACAAACACCTAGAACTCCCTAGCAACTGCATAGCAACATATTAAGCCCACTCATAACACTGTAAGCAACCACATAACGACAACTCTGAACACTGTAGTAACCATATTTCAGTGTCTTAGCAAACACCTAGAACTCCCTAGCAACCACATAGCAACATATCAAAACCCAGTCATAACACCCTACTAACCACATAGTAACACCCTAGCAACTACTCAGAACATTATAGCAACCGTATAGATGTGGTCTAGCAAACACCTAGAACTCCTTAGAAACCACATGACAACACACTGACAGTGTATATACATACACATAGCAGGTATTTTTCACTGTGTTGTTCTGTTTAAGGCTCGACTGTCGTCCCTGTCACCGTCACCAGCCGCAGTCCTGGAGTGAAAGTGCATGAGTTCTCGGGTGAGTGTGTGTGTGTGTGTGTTTGTGTCATTATGGAGATGTCAGTCAGATGATGTGCTGTAACTCTATCACATCTGCTGTCCTCCACAGATGCTGAGCTCTCCTGTGAGTTCAGGACCGAATACGACAAGAATCCTCGCATCGAGTGGAAGAAGATTGACAATGATGTGTCCTTTGTTTATTATGACGGCAGTTTCGTCGGTAACTGATGCTTGTGACCTATCAAATGAGAAATGAAATTAGTAACTGCTTAGAACACCCTAGCAACCATATAGGAATGTCCTAGTAAACACCTACAATATCCTAGCAACCACATACTAACATATAAAAACCCATACCACCTCTGGAACCACATAGCAACACCCTAGCAACCACTCAGCACACCAAAACAACCATATATTAATGACCTTAACACCTAGAATATTCTAACAACTGAATAACAACATATCAAAAACCAGTTATACCACCTCTGGAACCACATAGCAACACGCTAGAAACCACACAGCAGCACCGTATCAACTACACAGAACACCCTAGCAACCAAATACACTATATTGCCAAAAGTATTGGGTGACCCCCTTCTAATGAACAGGTCTGACTACTTTAGTAATTTCCATGAGTACAAATCTTAATGTTTAAGCATATAATGATATTTTAATGAATTGTGTGCTTCTAATTTTAAAGCAACATTTTGGACAGGACCCTTTTCTATTCTAACATGACAATGCCTCTGTGTATAAGGCAAGGTTCAAAAAGAAATGATTGATTTAGTCAGTGTGGAAGAACTTGACTGGTCTGCAGAAAGCCGAGTCCTAATCCAAGTTGAACACCTCTGGTGTGACTTTAAATGCAGATCTTGATCCAAAAACTCTTTACCAAACACCAATGACTTGTACATACACTATATGGACAAACGTATTGGGACACCCCCTTCTTTAGAACAGAAAAAGGCACTTCCAAAACTGTGGCAACAAAGATGGAAACATAATTCATGTATTTCCATCTATGTTGCAACAGTTTTGGAAGTGTCTAAAATGACTGTACCCATATGTACAAGTCATTGGTGTTTGGTGATGAGTTTTTGGCTCAAGGTCTGCATTTAAAGTCACACCAGAGGTGTTCAGCTGGGTTTAGGACTTGGCTTTCTGCAGACCAGTCAAGTTCTTCCACACTGACTGAATCAATCATTTCTTTCTGAACCTTGCCTTATACACAGAGGCATTGTCATGTTAGAATAGAAAAGGGTCCTGTCCAAACTGTTGCTTTAAAATTAGAAGCACACAATTCACTAGAATATCATTATATGCTTAAACATTAAGATTTGTACTCATGGAAATTACTAAAGTAGTCAAACCTGTTCATTAGAAAGGGGTGACCAAATACTTTTGGCAATATAGTGTATTAATGCCATTTGCCTTTACAATATTCTTGCAATCGCATAGCAACATATTAAACCCACTCATACCATTTTAGGAACCACATAGCAACACCTTAGCAACTACTCAAAACACCATGGCAACCATATATTAATGCCCTTAACACCTAGAATATTCTAGCAACTGTATAGCAACATATCAAGACCCACTCGTACCACCTCAGGAACCACATAGCAACACCCTAGCAACCAAGGCAAGACAAAGCTCTGCCCTAGAAAACCAACTAATACCATCTCTAGAACCACATAGCAACACCCTAACAACCACTAATAACACCCCAGCAACTATTTAGCACACCACAGCAACCAGATATTAATGCATTTAACCCCTAGAATATTCTAGCAGCTGCAAAGCAACATCAAAACCCACTCATACCACCTCAGGAACGACATAGTAACACTATAGCAACTACTCAGCACACCATAGCAACCATATATTAATGCCCTTAACACTTACAATATTCTAGCAACCACAGCAACATATCAAAACCCACTCATACCACTTTAGAAAGCACATAGCAACACCCTAGCAACAACTCAAAACACCATGGCAACCATATATTAATGCCCTTAAAACTTAGAATATTCTAACAACTGCACAGCAACATCAAAACCCACTCGTACAACCTCAGGAACCACATAGCAACACCCTAGCAACCATTCAGGACAGTCTAGCATCTGCATAGCAACACCATAGTAACCACTCAGAACACCATAGCAACCATATATTAAGCCCCATAACACTTAAAATGTTCTAGCAACTGCATAGCAACATATCAAAACCTACTCATACTATCTCAGCATCCACATAACAACACCCTAGCAACCACTCATATCACCCCAGCAACTGCATAGCATAGCAACCACAACACTGGAGCACAGGCAAACAAGATTTCAGTCTGAAAATCTATTTTTTTGTTCTCATAGTTGCATGTTAAAGCCTAAAGTAGATTATTTTTTTATGTACTGAATGTTTATTAGTTTTATTTATTTTGCAAGAAATGATAATTCATGAGTGCAAACAAAATGAATCGTTTTGTGCGATTTGCAAACCGATTCACGCATCAGACTCCACTATCATGTCCCAGAGCAGGTGACGATTTCTCCAGTTCAAAATAATGAGGAACGACATGATTTTATAAAATGTAGTGGAGTAAAAAGTATAATATTATGCTATAAGATCCTGTTTCTGCTACTAAATAAAAAATAAAGAAGGTAATTGCAACTTTTTATCTCAGAATTGCATGATAGAAACTCACGTCTTTTTTTCCCTTTAGGATTGGATTTTATAACTCGCAATTACAAGTTTATATCTCACTGTTCTGAGAAAATTTAGAATTGTGCAAAAAAAGGTCAGAATTTTGAGGGAAAAAAGAGAATTGTGAGATTTAAACTTGCAATTGTGCGAAAAAGGTCAGATTTGTGATATATAAACTCAATAGCATGAAAAAAGAACAAAATTGCTATTGTGTGAAAAATGTCAGAATTGTGAGATATAAACTCAGTTGTGCAAAAAGGTCAGAATTGCAAGATATTAACTCGTAATTGCCTAACCTAACCCTAACTCGTAATTGCGCAAAAAAAGGTCAGAATTGTGATATAAACTCAATTGTGCAAAAAAGTCAGAATTGCAAGATATTAACTCGTAGTTGCGAAAAAGGTCAGATTTTTCATATAAACTCAATTGTGTGAAAAAGGTTATAATTGTGAGACAACCTCAATTGTGCAAAAAGGTCAGAAGTGCAAGATATTAACTCGTAATTTCACAAAAAAGGTTAGAATTGTAAGATATAAACTCAGTTGTGTGAAAAAGGTTATAATTGTGAGACATAAACTCAATTGTACAAAAAGGTCAGAATTGTGCACTTTTAGAAAGTTGAAAGTCATTCAGAGATGTGCATGTCTCTCCTGTGTCGTTCAGGAGCGTTTCACGGCCGTGCGGAGATCAAGGGTGCGACGGTGCAATTGCGCAGAGTGACTCAGACTGACGCGGGCAAGTACCGCTGCGAGGTCAGCGCTCCGCAGGACACAGTCAAGCTGGGAGAGACCAATGTCACGCTGACAGTGCTGGGTAACTCGCGTGTGTCCTGCTGTCTGGCGCTCTGTGTGTTCTGCTGGTGTCTGACGTGTTTTGTGTGGTTTCAGTGCCTCCGCACACGCCGTCATGTGACGTACCCAGCTTGGCTCTGACGGGCTCTCTGGTGCAGCTGCGCTGTAGGGACCATCACAGCATCCCAGCCGCCATCTACACCTGGTACAAAGACAACCGCGCTCTGCCCATCCAACAGCCCAATGCCACATACACCTTCGATGAGAAGACCGGCGTACTGGTGAGTGTGAACATGTATACACACACACACATTTTGTGAAAATAGGTTGTCATGTCCACGGAAAGCAAAATCTCTGAACATGTATTGAAAGGCAAATATATAATAATCACAGAATCACCGAACAATCATGTGATAAATGGTTAATATTGATGGCTGTATGAAGCGAGTTTCTGTTTGTTTATGCAGCGTTTTTGAGCTCATTGTCCTCATGTTCAGATTTTCAGCTCTGAGTGTCACACTGACAAACCCATGCTGACAGACGGACACAAGCGGCTCTGAATCACACTGACGCTGTCTGTCTCTCTCTCACAAACACACACACACACACACACACACACACACACACACACACACTTGTTTCGCTATTCTTGTGGGGACATTCATAGGTGTAATGGTTTTTCTACTGTACAGACCGTATATTCTATTGCCCTACACCAACCCTACACCTAAACTTAGCCCTCACAGGAGACTTTCTGCATTTTTAGATCTTTAAAAAACTTCATTCTGTGTGATTTATAAGCTTCTTTACCCATGGGGACCTCAATTTAGGTCCTCACCGTGACACGAGTCCCCATGAGTCTGTGTGTATTCAGGTTTAAGTCCCCACCAGAATAGAAAAACAGGTGTACACACACACACACACACACACACACACACACACGTTTGTTTTTGTGAAAAGTGGGGGCATCCCATAGCTGTAATGTTTTTTATACTGTACAAACTGTATGTGCTATTGCCCTACACCAACCCTACACCTAAACTTAGCCCTCACAGGAAACTTTCTGCAGTTTTACTTTCTCAAAAAAAAAAAAAACTAAAAAAAAAAAACTCACTCTGTGTGATTTATAAGCATTTTGAAAAATGGTGACATGGGAAAAATGTCCTCATAAGTCACCTTCACCTTGTAATACCTGTGTCATACCTGTGTCATTATACAAATTTGTGTCCTCATTTGTCACAAAAACGCGCACACACACACACACTCACTCACTCACTCACTCTCTCACACACACACACACACACACTCACTCACTCACTCACTCACTCACTCACTCACTCTCTCACACACACACACACACACACACTCACACTCACACTCACACACACACACTGTAAGCACACAACCAAGCAAATCACGCTTCACTTCAGCTCGTTTGAGGAAGCATTAGTTATAACTATATAATAGTGCTGTCAAATGATTAATCGCAATTAATCGCATCCAAAATAAAAGATTTTGTTTGCATAATATGTGTATACTGTGTACATTTATTATGTATAAATAAATAAATACACACACATACAGTATATAGTTTGAAAATATTTATTATTTATGATTACTATTACTAATGATTACTGTACTGATTCAATTCACTGACTGAATCAAGAATCAGTCTGAGTGATTCAGTGAGTCATTTGATTGATTCAGGAGTCCAAACCTGAAGCGGTTGTTGATTCTCAGCCAGCTGAAGATGATGATGGTGCTGTGTTTGACTGTTCTTCTCTTGCGTTGGGGTCAGACGTTCCAGAAGGTCAGCAGAGCCGATACGGGTCAGTATCACTGTGAGGCCAGAAACGGGGTGGGACCCGGAAAGAGCTGCTTGGGGACACGCATGCAGATCGGTGAGCAGAGTGTGTGTGTGTGTGTGTGTGTGTGTGTGTGAGTGAGTGAGTGCGTGAGTGAGTGCATGAGTGTGTGTGTGAGTGTGTGTGTGTGTGTGTGTGTGCGTGAGTGAGTGTGTCTGTGTGTGTGAGTGTGTCTGTGTGTGTGAGTTGAGTGAGTGTGTGTGTGCGCGTCTGTGTGTTTGTGTGTGTGCGCCTGTGTGTGTGTGTGTGAGAGAGTGTGAGTGTGAGACAAAAACACAACAAAATTACTAAAATTTTAAAATAAAAATGTAAACAGAAAATATAAAAATAAAAACTATTTTAAAATGTTGACAAAGCATTAGAGATTCTAAAATAACACTGATCCATGAAAGCGCTGCCCTTTGATTTCTTTTGTATTTTTTACACTAGATGTGTAAATCTCATGTTTTTGTTGTCACTGCTATTAGTTTATAACAAAAATAGATAAGATCATATCTAACTTAAAATTAACCCTGGATGAAAAGCAGCTGGAATAAAGTTGAAATAAAATAAAATTATATGAAAAAATTAAATTTATTTCAGTTATTTGCCATGGCAACATTTCTAATTTTTGTTTAAGTTGAAGCTGTAAAATTACTAACTGGAAATAAAAATAATTAAAACTGAAATAAAAATAAATGTTATTCTCAATAGTACCATTAAAAACAAAAGCTAATGAAAATGACAAAAGCACATAGCAAAAGTACTTAAACTAATCATTAAAATGAAAACTGAACATACAAAAATAAAAGCTTATTCAAAATATACTATTATTAATAAAAAAAATAATAGTATATAAATAATGCAAAAATATTACTGTGACTGTATTTATGAAGAAGATTCGATATAAAAATATTAATGTGGAAACTCAGTGCTTGCAGGAAAAGTGCAGATTGGCCTTTTCATCCTGTAATAAGTCCATAGTTATTATATTACAGCTATTTGTGACCCTGGAGCACAAAAGCAGTCATAAGTAGCACAGGTATATTTGTAGCAATAGCTAACAATACATTGTATGGCTCAAAATTATCTATTTTTCTTTTATGCCAAAAATCATTAGGATATTAAGATCATGTTCCATGAATATATTTTGTACATTTCCTACCGTAAATATGTCAAAACTTAATTTTTGATTAGTAATATGCATTGCTAAGAGCTTCATTTGAACAACTTTAAAGGCGATTTTCTCAATATTTAGATTTTTTTGCACCCTCAGATTCCAGATTTTCAAATAGTTGTATCTCAGCCAAATATTGTCCTATCCTAACAAACCATACATCAATGGAAAGATTATTTATTGTTTTGTGGTCCAGGGTGACATATGAATGATGAATGATGTTAGTGATGTGTGTCAGATGATCTGAACGTGGCGGCGGTGATCTCTGGAGTGGTTCTGCTGGCTCTGCTGCTGTTTCTCTGTGTGTTCGGAGGGTTTTACGCTCATCGACACGGACTCTTCAGCCGTGAGTTCTGCTGCTCGATGACTCCTCAGGATAAACTCAACACTTTCTGATTCACATAGTCCAGTCAGGAGACTTGCAAATTGATGGATACTACTTTGAAAAATTAAAAAGAAATTAATACATTTTAAAAGTATGAATTTATGTATGAAAATTTTATTTATTTATTTTAAATTGGCTGTTTTCATTTTCAGTTTTCATTTTCTTTTTTTTTTTACTTAGTTTACACATATTTTACAAGTTTAGTTTTGTACATTTTAATTTTAAGTTTAGTTTTGTACAAAGTATCAGTTTCCACTCTAATTAAATTTTCTTTAATGAATTGATACGTTTATATACTTATAACTCTTATAAAGTTAAACTGAGTAAATCATTATCATTTATGCTTTTAATAATGTCAAGTCCAAATCAAACCTTTCTCAAAAAGTTTTGGATTTTTATTATTATTATTATTATTATTGTATTTTTTTTAACCTCAGGATTACGCTAATCCTGTGTGGTGGAAATTATGAACAGAATGTTTGTAAAAGAAAAAAATATTAATAATTATGATTTAAAACATAAAAATATTTCTAATAATAATATTTTTGCAACAGTTTTACTTTTTTACATTTTTATTTCATTTTTTATTTTGCTTTATTTTTATTTTGTTTCAAGTTTTACAATAACATTTATATTTTTACTTGAGCTTTATTACAACGGTTTTGAATAGTTGTAGTTTTTGGTAACAATAATAACACTGAAGTTGATTGTGTCTTTTTTTTTGTTTTTATATATAAACAGTGAATCTTTAGTTCAGTTTCCTGACTCTAATTAATATTCATGTTTCATAAATTGTTTTTACATCTTGACTTTCTGTTGATTTCTGCCTCTGACTGAACCGTCACACACAGGACACAGAGGAAGGTAAGACAGCTAGTTTACTGCTTCACTAACCGTGTGTGTGTGTGTGTGTGTTAGTGTTGATCTGGTTAATAAGCGCATGTGATTGGCTCATTCGCTCGTCATTCTGCATGACATTTGGTTGGCGGCGGATGGTAGCGCTTGACCTTTGACCTGAGCGCTGGGTCATTGCAGGTCGTTCTGGATCCCGCAGTGTCACGGCGCTGCTCACATTAGCAGCCAGAACCTCCACAGAACCGAACACATGTGAGTCACGCCACAGAGAGAGAGAGACACACACACACACACACACACACTCGCGACTGCAGACAAACGCACACACACACGAAGAGAGATAGAGAGAGAGAGAGAGAGAGAGTGTTTGGTGTCTTTTGTTTTTGCATCATCATGTGGTTGTTTAACACTTTTCTTTCTCGTGTTTCAGTCAAAATTCAGGCTACAGTCATCCTCCCAAAGAAGTGAGTGAGATTTTCATTTCAGTCAGACTGATTCATAACCACCTGTCATTCAAATTATCAACACCTGGAATAATAATAATAATAATAATAATAAAGTAAAAAATAAATGTATAATAAATTTATATTATAATAATGACAACAACAAAAATAGATAAATTAATTATAAATAATAAATTAATTACAACAGAAACCTAAATACATTAAATAATAATAATAAATAACACCTGTATAATGCTGATGATAAGTACATTTACAATTTAATCAGCAACAACATTTTTTAAGTTTTTTTTTTATTTTATTCTTTTATTTATACACTTTGTAATTAAGTAGATCAATAATTTATACTATGACAAAATATGTAAAATATTATTTGCACATTTGTTACATCTTTTCTGCTCGTTATAGTACTGTACTGTTTTTATTGATTTGAATTTTTTTTTATCTGTTTTGTTTTAATATTTTTATTTATACACTTTTTTTTTGTAAAGTTAAGCAGATCAATAATTTATAGAATAAATTAATATATTATTTGCAAAACATTGATTTGACTTTTTTCCTACTCGCTATAGTACAGTACTGTTAGATGTGTTTTATTGTTCAATTTAATGTAATCAGTTTTTCTATTTTACAGTATTTTTTGTAATTAAATGTGTTTTTCAGCCTCAGGATTTCAAGCACACTCAGTCGTTCATGCTGTGACGGGAAAACCACAGACAGACTGCTGGACGGTGATTGTTGTGACACTGGAAGAATCTCGCTGCAGATGAACAAACTCAATAATATTCAGTCTTTCCTGCAATAATGATCCTCTGATGGACTCAAGAAACCAAACCAAACCCAGCTGCTGCCAGAGCCGGTCTCCTGTGGTTTTCTGACCTTTGTTAAAGTGACCAGAGCGCCTCCTGCTGGCGGAGCACTGACCTGATACCTATAAACCAGTCTGATTGATGACCTTTGACACGCCGTGCCTTTATTTCAGCTCAGTCATGTCTGTATCTACTGAGTGTGGAATGGGCTGAATTATTGTCTATTTTATCAGTATTTGTGTTTTTTAAAAATAATAAAAATATCTGCTTGCTTTGTCTGATTTGATCTGAATTGGAACATTTATTAATTTAGCTGATGTATTCATCCTGAAGTGATTCATTATGAGAAATGAGATGCTGAATCACAAAATGACAAAATTATGAGACAAAAATAGTGTTAAAGCTTTAAGGTCATTGCACACGGAGTCTGAAATTTTCGCACGTTAAAAAATATGACCTCATGTTGTGTCAATCACGTTTACACACTGCCTCCAAAACTTTCATCCGTCATAAAAAAAATTCGGATCAGGATTGATTTTCTGCGTTTTTGCATCCGTAGCATGCATTTTGATAGGATGAGGAATATGAAAATTTCGGACTCAGTGTGCAAGGAGCTGTACAGTTAGATTTTCACAGCATTTGTAAAGCTTAATGTTAAAAATACAGTTCAAGTTTGTTCTTTAATGCATTCTTAAATTGTTTTTGTTCATATTAGTTAACTACATTAGTTAACATGAACTAACAATAACCAAAACTTCTACTGCATTTATTAATGGTTATTTCAACATTTACTGATGTTTTTACATCAAAAATTCAATGTTGAAAATGTAGTCATTTACTCACCCTAAAGTGTGTGTGTGTGTGTGTGTGTGTGTGTGTTAATCAGTGTTTATACCATGAATAAAAGTCTAAATTAAATCACAGAGATCAACTGTATAAACCACTCGATTTATATGGATTTTACAGGTAACTTTTTGAAGCTCGAAAATGTTTTACCTAGATTTTCAGTAGATGGACAAAAAATGAGCACTATTTTAATATACTATCATAGTTTATTTTTATTTTTTTCATTTTAGTTTATTTTCAATGTATATTTTTTGTCATTTTTTGTTTATTTCTATTTTAGTTAATTCGTTTCAGTAATTTAAATAAAAATGTAAAGTAAAAAAAAAAATTAAAATGTTGCCTAGCTGTTTTTTTTTTAATGTTTCGGTTAATGTTTATTTTGATAAAAAAAAAAAAATTCTCAGTTTTAATTAACTATAATATCCCTGGAGCAAATATATCATTGTGTTTTGAAGATGAACGGAGGTCTTTGGGTTTGAAACAACATGAAGATGAAAATGAAGACACGAATCATTTCTGTGTGAACTAACCCACTGATAGGTGCTGTTTATTATTAGATCATGTTCACTAATTTAGTAAAGCAATGATAAGGTCTTATTGTGTGGTGTTACTGAAACAATGACCAGAATGTTTTTAGCTTATTGGAAAAGCAGAACAAGAAACATGAACATTCAGGAACGTGATTTTTTTTAGAAGCACAGGCTGTAAATGAACCGCAGAATCACGCAGACAAACTGATGTTTCAACCAGACTGTTTATTAAATATTGAGCTCATATTTCCAGCGCAGTGACAGCGATGGACGGACGGCGTTCATTTAGTCGTCACCTCCTCTAGTTTGGGTTCTGTGGAAACATGACAAACATGCAGATCAGTCATTAAGCAGAGATTAAACTAGTTAAACCACCCAAACTAACCCAAAGGACAGAACTAATTCTGCAAGATCAGCTTCAGCTCCTTTTATTTATCCAGATCATTGAGCAGTTTGACCAGAAGCATCAAACATGAACCTCATATTAGAGGACTTTTCGGGTCCTAAAATCTGTACCTGACCCGAATCACTTCTTACCCGAATCCAACATGCATAAATATTTTTTTTAAAAGATAAACCCAACCTGAGACAGACCTGATTAAATTAGACCCGAGTCAGACCCGACCGCATTTATTTTCGAACCTGAACGTAAACAGCATTGACGTGTGCACAGCCTGCAGCCCCACATCGGTCCGGAAAAATCCTGCGCTCCTGCTGACTGATTTGGCTGCTGCTCCATTCCTTTCATTCAGTTTATTTACTTATTAGCCTATTACTTTATATTTTTGCCTGCCTGATGGATACATGTTATTTCTGAGTTTGGCTTTCAGTTGTAACCAGTGGATTTGAAATATAAATGTGATGGTTTTATAAAAATTAAATCGATAGGTTAATAAATCATGGATTTGCTAGTTTTGTCTGCAACGTTAGCTACCTCATCTCCGGTGAAGGGCTTCTGCACACAAAAAAAGACAAGCCTTGCATTGACACGATTTCCTGAGGGATCTCATATCTATAAGATAGATTTTTGAAGTTATAAACGCATGTTCCTTTTTTATGTGTGTTTCTCAAAAATGAACTTAACATGAATGCACAAGTAGGCTACGCATCCGGGAAAGTTTAAAAGAATTGGGGTCTAATCGGGTCCATTTGGGAAAAACACCTTTATTTTAATTACCCGAGACTGCTAATACCAAACCGAACCCGACCCGTGTCCGAGGCACACGACCCGTGAAGACCTCTACCTCATATCTCACAGAAATACTGACCTAAAAAATTATGTGTGGTTTAATAATCTGTTGCAGATGAAAATCATCCTGTTTTAAACCAATTATTTCATGATTAAAGCTTTGATTTCATCCACTGTGTGAGTGTGTGTGTGTGAGAGGGTGTGTCTGTGTGTGAGTGTGTGAATGAATGAGTGAGTAAGTGAGAGAGTGTGTGTGAGAGTGAGTGAGTGTGTGTGTGTCTGTGAGTGTCTATGAGTGTCTGTGAGTGTGTGAGTGTGTGTCTGTGTGAGCACTATCAGTTAAACACAGTTATGTTGCTTCTCTAATTTTACATGCAATTATAGCCGAAATCACAGCTATTCTCATTATCTTATGTGTATTTGATTTCATCAGATGACGGCTGGATTATAAACCAGGATGTTTGTGCAGATTAACATCTTGGAAGGGAGAGCTGGTTATGTAGTCTCAATGGGTCGCGTTTCAGTCACTATTTCATATTCATTCCGTTGTCTGACAACAGAAACAGTAAAATATATAAATGAAAACAGTTTTATTGAGAATTTAGCTGCATCACAATACAGTATGTGGGCACAGAGAGGCAAACAAATGTAATCATAAATAATAAATGTACATTTTGCATGTTCAGAAGAAGTGAGATGCTCTGTCATGCTGAAATGTAAACAGGTTTGTGTCAGTAAATTGCTCAGTGCAAAGAAAGAGAAGTTATGGGAACCTGGTATTTATTTTTTGTGTGTTTAATAGACAAACCATTTCTTTGAAAAACATCTATGACCTTTGAAACGTGTCTAGTCTTCATGGTCAAGATTTGCATAAAGCATCCATATTTGTCCATGCCCATGTTGATTAGAGTATTAAAAACTTAAAGTATTAATTTAAGGTACACTTAGAACAAATAAAGATGTGAGATTAAGTTGCGATTAATCATGACTTAACTAATGACAATCAAGTGATTAATCACAATTTAATATTTTAATCGATTGACAGCCCTATTTTTTTTTTTATATATATATATATATATATATATATATATATATATATATATATATATATATATACATATATATACACACATATATACACACACACGTGTATGTGTATGTATATATTTATTTATTTATTATAAAACATAATATTTAACTATTTGTTTTTAAAAATGCAACAATACTAATATTAATAGCTTTAGTATCATTGATGTACTGTTATAGTTTCTGTTAATATTTTGAATCAGGTTTTGGCTTTTTTATATATTTCTATATAATTTGTATTTATTAGTTTTATTTGATTTAGTTTTAGTTATTATTTTTTGTTTAAAATTATAAATTTTTATTTCAGTTTGTTATTTGATAATTTAGTACATTAATTAAACTAAATGAAAATGAGATTAGCAAGTTTTTATATTTTATTTCAGCTAATGTTTATTTCAAGTAATGAAATGTCAAATCAAAATTTATTTATAAAGCACTTTAAAAACCAAAGTGCTGTACACTTCCAAAAAATCTAAATAAAATACAATAATAGAAAACAAAGTCACGTCACAATAACTAAACACATGACTTTATGATTGGAAGTTTATATTGTGAGTGAGATGTTTGTACAGCATGAGCGCTTCAAACCCTCATCATCATCATCTCAAGCTCACCTGGGAATTTGAACTGAGGGAATTTGGTGAGGTCTCCTCCTCCGTATAAGCGCTGGAGTTTGGTCATCTCCTCCGTCAGGTTCTTCTGATACACCGGTCCGGCTTCAACCACACCACCAGCCGCCCTGCGACACAAACCAGAGAAAACCAGTCTAGACCACTGAGAGCGCAGCACGAGTCTGAGTCAGTCTGACTGCGGCACACACTTGCTCTTGGTGTTGTACTCGCGGATCTTGTCCAAGAAGAGCTTCTGCACGGGATCCAGGTCTTTGGCTTTGTTGAAGACGACGGCAGAGAGACCGATGTTCCTGCGCAGAGTCACACTCACCGCTGAACGCAGCAGAGACGACAGACGCCAGAGCCGATGAAGAGCCATGATCTGCACACACACACACACACACACAGAGATGAAGATCAAGCAGAAACACACCAAACCTCTCGAGAAGCAAAGGACTCTTTTGGTTTGACTGGACAAATTTTAAAAACATTATAAAAATGTGAAAAAAAAATACTTTTATCTACATATTTGTTATAAGCATATTTATATACATACATACATATATATATATATATATATATATATATATATACACACACACACACATATATACACACATTTAGGGACTTGTTACTTGGCTATATGAAGCATAACATTAAGAAAAATGCAACACTAGTACTAATCAGTGTTAATTTAGTATCGCTGAGAGACTATTATAGTTTTTGTTAATTTTAATTAGACTTTATTTTTATATTTTCTGTTTTTACTAACATTTTAGTTAAGGTTTTAGTAACATTTTTTTAATCCATAGTTATTTATTTATTTATTTAATGTAATTTTAGTTATTTTAGTACATAAAGTCAAACTAAAATGAGTAACAAATGCTTTAGCAACTAGGTGAAATAAAATAAATTCTTTCAAGCAATAAAAGTGTAGGTTTTAGTTTACTACAATTACTCTGTCTTTTATTAGAATTAAGCGCTGTAGCAGTCGTCAAATGACAACAAATGACAGTTTTAAGCGTTTTTTCTTTTATATTTTCACACATAAATGACAGAGCGAGGTTTACAGCCTGAAACCATCCGAAAACCCTGCAGCTTTTCATCTTTTGTCAGCTGTGAGGTTTTGTTTTCGTGTTTTTGCGCTCATTTAAAAAAACCAGCGACGCTACAAGCTTCTGATGTGAAAGAATGACTTTGACTGTCAAATAACTTTACACTCCCTGCAAACTCCGCGAGGTCAAACCGACACACACACACACACACACACACACACACACACACACACACACACACACTCCCTGCAAACTCCGCGAGGTCAAACCGACACACACACACACACACACACACACACACACACACACACACACACACACACACACACACACACACACACACACGTGTTACCACAGTATCAGCAGAGTAAGTTACTATAGTACACGAACACGGCGATATAATTCACTATAACGACATTTATTGAAGTATTTTAGCATTAGCATAGCTCTGATTATCAGTGTGAGGAGCCGCCGCTCATTGATTAACGTTACACTGACCTCACGCGACACTAAACCGTTCACATATACACATATAACAAACATATTTCCATTTCCATGAAATTCAAACACGATAAAGAAATACCTCGTCTAACCTTGTGTTTGACACCCGAGCCACAGACAGACAGCCGAACAACTGCTTCCGGATCACCGCGGGGGGTTATGGGTATGACGCGCGGTCGCTCGATGACGTCACAAGCGTCATCCTCGCTTGGGCGAATTTTTGAAAAAAATAAAAAATAAAAATAAATAAAATTATATTTATATCTGTAATGTAGACTGTAAACCCACGTTTATTTTTGTTTATTTATTTATTTTTAATTTGGATGTCTTGATATAATTGTATATTTTTCTTTGTTGTAGTTCTAATAAAAATAAATAAATAATTTTAGAGAAAAAAAAACACAACATCTAAAACACAAATAAAATAACATGGAGCTGTTCGTGTCTTTTTTTTCTTGCAATTAATAATAATAATAATAATAATAATAATAAACTCTCTGCTGCTGTGTATATGTTGATGAAATAAATCGAATATCGAATAAAGGCAGGCAGTTTGTAATATTCAAGACTCGATCATTTTTAAATGATTTTAATTAAAAATAGTTTAATTGAATATCCTCCTGAGACCCAGCTGTGGAGTTTTTGTCTCTGTAGTGGACATTCTATTTTAGTGTATTTCTCTGAGACCTCACATGTCACAGTTGTAAGTCTGGATGTCCTGTACAGAGCACATTCAGGGCTTTTTAGAGATACTAAATGTTTGGAAGTTTCATCATGACCACTCCCTCTCCTAGGTCTTTAAAGATGGCTAAATTTAATTTAGTGAAAAATTTTACATCCTTATGGAAATATTATTATATTTTTTAATTGTCATTTAAATCTGAATAATTTTCAAAGTGTTTGTCATAAAGCAACATCTGAGGAAAATGTTATGGGTTTTCAAATTCAAATATGACTTCCTGTTATGAAACAGGACATCATTTCATACATGTCCACTGTAGAGGACATCAGGACTAAAAGCATGTTTATTATGCATTTTGGGAGACATAACAATTGAATAGGAAAATTAATTATTTATCAATTGTCTGATGAAATATTAGATATTATTATGAAAATCTGGCCATTTATTACTCCCATTATGACAATTCTTTTTTCAACATGCTGTCATAACAGGAACACATTAATATGCAAATTAGATACAGTGTATAGATACACTGTGTTTAATTGGAAAACAAGTTTATGGAAATTTTTACACACATATTGCATAAAACAAAATGGTATATCAAATCATTTTGTTATATATTTTATAACATAGTTGAGAATCATCCTCAAACAAAGTTTAGTATAAAAAACCCAGAAACCTAAAAATTGATTGGTGATTTTAAAAAAATCCCATTGTTTTGCCTTTTTGATGTCTATTCATGCCATTTTATTTTGAGAAAAACTGAGTCCTAGTGTCCTCTACAGAGGACTATATGAATAAAATATAATTTTTCAAAAATGTTATTTTTCAACTTTTTTCTTATGGTCTAAACAATGTAATGACATGAAAAAATACAAAATTCACAAAGCTTTTTTTCGGGGGGTCTCAGGAGGATATCTGAATCATTTTTCATTGTAAGCATGTGATGGAAATGCTGAGACGTTATCATGGTTTGGACAGCAGAGTGCAGAAATAAATACTGAACACAATTATGGTCAAAATATACCATCACTAAACACATTGAAATACGAAGAACATACTACAGTAATGTGACAGCTAATAACGAAATGTTAAATAAAAAGTCAAACCATTAACTAAGGATTCTTAAGTTTTTGTTCACATACACTGCTGTTCAAAAGTTTGGGATCAGTAAGATTTTAAATGTTTTTAAAGAAGCTTCTTCTGCTCATCAAGGCTGCATTTATTTGATCAAAAATACTGAAAAAACAGTAATATTGTGAAATATTATTACAATTTAAAATAACTGTTTTCTATGTGAATATCTGTTAAACTGTAATTTATTTCTGTGATCAAAGCTGAATTTTCAGCATCATTACTGCAGTCTTCAGTGTCACATGATCCTTCAGAAATCATTCTAATATGCTGATTTATCATCAGTGTTAGAAACAGCTGTGGTGCATAATATTTTTTGGAACCTGTGATACTTTTTTCAGGATTCTTTGATAAATAAAAAGTTCAAAAGAACAGTGTTTATTCAAAATTTAAATTTTGTGTTACAATATACACAAAAGTTCAAAAGTTCAAAAATTCAAAAGTTTGGGGTCAGTTAATTTTTTCTTTCTTTTTTTTTTTTTCAAAGAAATTACATTTACATTTAGTTCTTTTTAACTTTTTATTCATCAAAGAATCAAAGAAATAAGTATCACAGGTTCCAAAAAAAAATTATTAAGCAACACAACTGTTTTTAACATTGATAATAAATCAGCATATTAGAATGATTTCTGAAGGATCATGTGACACTGAAGACTGGAGTAATGATGCTGAAAATTCAGCGCTGCATCACAGAAATAAATTCTTTTTTAAAGTATATTAAAATAGGAAACCAATATTAGAAATTGCAATAATATTTCACAATATTACTGTTTTTTTTCCCCTGTATTTTTGATTAAATATATACAGCCTTGATGAGCAGAAGAGACTCCCTTAAAAAGAATAAAAAATCTTAGTGATCCCAAACTTTGAACAGCAATGTGTGAGTGTGTGTGTGTGTATATACGTTACAAAAGAGCCACAACAAAACAAGTCTGTATGTACATTCAAAACTTTATGGAATACAGTGTAGAAAGCGCAGTTTATTTCCAGTCAAAGCAAATGATACACAGAAAAATGCCACTGAAAGAACCTCATCATCATCTTTATCTAACCACCTCAGATCTGATCAAACCACAGCAACACACGTTGAGAATTACCCAGGATTCATCACTGATCTGAAAACATGAGGGAGATTCTGTAAACGATTGATTGACATTCATCAGACGGGGTGTTTATTGATTATGAACCGTTTACAGTGATCGACTGCAAATCAAAGTCATTTCAGATCCTGGAGGTCACACGATAATAACCATCAGTTTATAATCAGTCATGAGACGCTTTCTAAAACTGACTACAACAAAAACAGGTGTGAGAGTGACATACAGAAACACTACAGGAGACAAACGAGATGCTCAGTGCATCAAAACACACGAGCTCATATTTCACCTCAAAATCAAAAGAAAAAAATAAGAAATAATATTTTGCATGAAGAAAATGAACAGCCATTCATTTTTTTTTTGTTGCATTGTCACATTATTTGCATGTAAGTTAAGCATATTTAACAACAAACCTGGATTACTGTAATGCAGCAAATTATTAAAAAAAATTATAACAGCATTAATTAATATTCAATACAATCATGATAAATACTTACAACTGCACAATTTAAATACATTTTCCTGCATTACAGTAATGATGAAAAATAATGATGCAATGCAAAAAGCTTTTTCTTTTGATTTTGCAGTGAGACGAAGGTGTTTTTTTCTCTCAGATCACTGCATCAGTTTCTGCAGCTCCAGAGTGAAAACTGAGACTGCTGCGTAACACCAGAGATGAAGAGGAGAAAACACTTTCTACATCTGCAGACAAAGAGTGATCTAAGAACACAAAACTGACTGGATAGACAGAGAATGACCCAAAAACCAACCTGCCCACCCCCAAACACCCGCTTAAAAAACACATACAACCACGAGTCCAATGGAGAATCAAATTAAATATAAAGGAGGAGGAAATAAATCTCTGAAATGCATAGGACAAAAACATTAAAGACAGTAAATGTACATCAACAGGATCTCAGCCGGATTTAAAAAACAACCAGATATTGAAATCAAAGCATTTAATTGAATTTAAGTTCTATCAGAAGCAGAAGCCAATTGAGTCATTTTATGTGCAACTCAAATCACATTTTCACAAGGTACTGTTTAATCCTGCTAAAATAAGAAAAGACCAAGATCCAAATAGCAGAAGAGTTTTCCCGTCATTTTTTCTATCATGCACTACATAGTTACAACTAGCCTTTTTTTTGCATTACTTAAATATTGACAAATAAAAAAATTTTTTTGGCAAATTTCTTTTTACAATTATTACTTTTTTTTTTTTGAAAAAGAAACCAGAAACAATCAAACATTTTGAAGATCTCATTCAGAAGGACATTGATCAGCAGAATAATCTCTGATGGGTTTAATGCATCACCAAACACAGCACAGCTGCAGTCAGTGTGCGATGAAGAGGAGGAGGAGGAAGAGAGGAGACGTGTGTGTGACGGGATAAAGTCTCGGACATTCGTCCTCAGATATCCCAGTGTTTCACTCGGTTAGTAGTGTGAGAGCAGACGGTGCAGCAACACAACCCAACCCATCAGCTCTGAAACCAGAACCTGGACAAACGGTTCGTAACGGAGGAATACAGTCAGTAAAAAGATCAGATTCAGCCAGTTTAGGGCATCAAACTGATTTCATTAGTTTAAAAAATCTGGAGTGAATTCAGAACTGTGCATTGAATTTGATGTGAAACACAGAATTTTCAAACTTTGCGTTCAATTTAAACTGAACTGAACTTGAAACTAACCTTAACAGCATTAATCTCATTCATGCCAGAAGTAAGTCACAGTTAAAAAATCTGGAGTGAAATTTGGTTTTTGCATTCAGTTTGAATTGTGAATTCAATTTGAAATTGAAACTGAACTTGAAACTGACACCGACAGGATTAACCTAATCATCTTCATGTTTGTCCAGCTGACATCTGGAGTGAATATAGAACTGTGCACTGAATTTGATTTGAAATCACATTTAAAAGTGAATTTGAATTATGTGTTCAATTAAATCTCCATTGAACTTGACACTGACCCAAAAAGTATTAATCTCATCATGTTCATGTTGGTCCAGCCAGTTGGAAGTCATAGTTGAAAACTGGAGTGAATTTAAAACTACATTTGAATTATGCATTTAATCTGATGCGTGATCTGAATTTGAATTCTGCATTCAATTTGAAACCAATCTTAACACCATTTATCTTATCAGCTTCATGTTTGTCCAACCAATGGGAAGTCACAGTTAAAAAATCTGGAGTGAATTCACAACTGTGGATTGAATTTGATGAGTCAAATTTTAAACTTCATATGTACAATTTAAACTGAACTGAACTTGAAATTGACCCTAACAGCATCAATCGGATTTTGATTTAGGCATTTGATTTAGGAGAATTTGAATTAGGTGATCAATTTAATTTGTGAATTGAACTGAATTTGAATTATGCATTTAATTCGATTTGTAAATTGAATTTTGATTATTCAATTTAATTTGTGATTTGAATTGAAATTATGCATTCAGTTCTACGGTATGAGTGATTTGAATTTGAACTGAATATGAATTGTCCATTCAGTCTGAAACTGAATCTTGAGACTGACCCAAACAGCATTAATCTGATCATGTTCATATTCGTCTAGCCAATAGAAGGTTAGTGCTGAAAAATCTGCAGTGAATTTAAAACTAAATTTGAATTATGCATTCAGATTGATTTGTGATTTTAATTTGAATTGTGCATTCAATTTGAAACTGTATTTCAACTACTTGAAAAGGACCCCATCTGATAAAGTTCATGTTCGTCCAGCCAATTCAGAACTGTGCATTGAATTTGATGTGAATCAATATATGTTCAGTTTAAACTGAATTGAACTTGAAACTGACCCCAACAGCATTAAACTCATGTTCATGCTTGTCCAGCCCAGTTTTACAATCTGCAGTTAATTTAAAACTAAATCTGAATTATATGTTCAATCTGAATTGAGCATTCAGATTGAAACAGCATCTTCAACAACTTGAAACTGACCAAGTTCATATTCGTCCAGCCAATGGGAAGTCATGTTTGATTGACAGTCGTGAAATGGCCAATCGGAAGTGAGATGTTAATGAGCGGTGAGTTTGGGCTGGTGTCTCCTGCACCGTCTGCAGATGAGGAGGAGGAAGAGGAGAAACAGGGATGAAGAGGAGCGTCACACCATCAGTTGGGCATCTGTTCAAAGTACTTATAGGTGGGATTTTCATAGCCGTTCTGCTGCATCTTAGACAGGTGACGTTCCTCCGGTGTCACAGCAGCATCCACCTGAGAGACAAATGATTCGGACTTCAAATGAATCACTATTTCGACTCATTTGATTCATTTTCATCATGTCATGGGTAGGGGTGTGCGATATATATCATCTGTGATAATATCATAATTGTTGTTTTAACGATGTGCAATTTGACATTATCGAGCCATTCAAAACACCCCTACAGAGCGCACGCATACATTACATGAAGTCTAGACTAGGGCACATTTAGAGTGTGTTCTTTCACTGCATGATTCAGTCTTTTAAAAACATTTAGAATGATCACAAAATTCAAGCTATGGGGACAGAAAATGTGTATATTTCTATCATTTCATATAGTTAATCAATATGAAACAAAGAGTGCCGTTTTTTCTCCAAAAATTACCATGATTATAAATGTGATATTGATTTTTTACAACAGTTCAATAAACAAAATGTTAATTAAGACACCATATTTCCTATTTTTATGCTATTTTGATGACAAAAATAACTCCAAACACAGCCACAGCACTGTTTTGCGTCTCTGAGCAACGTGACTGTGTTTTGTTCCTGAATGAATCAACCGTTTAAATGATTCGGTTCAATCGCAAAGACTCACTTATTAACAGTGATTCGCTGCCCCCTACTGGTGCTTTTAATTTCACATTCAGAGTATCTTTTATTATTTAAATAATTTCAAACATTTTATGATTAATATATCTTAACATTATTTATGCATTTGTAACTGCAGGTTAAATGCATTCATGTCCTGCATTAAACAGTGTGTAAACGCATCTAAATGCCCCTTCAGATGCAGCTTCTGTGTTTTCTCTGCATTGCAAAGATTAATTTTGTTGATACTGATTTCATTTGCTTGGTAACAGCCCAAATGTCTTATTATTCTAATTCACTGATTAAATGTAAGAATTTGACTCAAAAGATAATGGACACTTTTAGAAAAAATGGCTTTATAAAGGTAAAAATGCCCATAAAATGTAAAAAAACAGTTTAAACTTGTTGGAAAAGATTAATTTCTATCAGTGTGAACTGACCACCACACAGAATATGAAGAATATCAAAAACTTCAGGAGTCAGCTGTCCACGACAGTCCTTAAGATACCAGCGCAATAACACACTCAGCAAAATATCATCTAATTATCGTTATCGATAAAATCCCAGAAAATATTGAGATATTATTTTTTGTCAATATCGCACACCCCTAATCATGAGTTGAATTTGCAAACACACACGTGTGCACCGACTGACCTCAATGATTCCATGGTGGATGGATGTGTACTGCTTCTTCCTCAACATCACCAGGGTGATGACGATGATGGTTGCTATGACAACACCTCCGACCATCAGGCCAATAATAGCTCCCTTATTGGAGCTCACGTCCTCGGCAAAGAAAACCTGAACAGCAGAAACAAAAGACAAACATGAGATCACAGTCACACGGGCTGAACTCTCAACAGAGACATGCTGCTATGATGACTGCATCATAAAATACTAAAAATGCATTTGCTGATGAATATGATGCAGAACGACTGACTGCGAAATGAAGCCTATTAGAATGCAGGTATGTGAGCCTACAATTCAAGATACGAGGCAAAAAATTAACATATTTA
>CM077224.1:1248475-1265975 GCA_039654775.1 Spinibarbus caldwelli
CTGGGTGTGTGTGTGTGTGTGTACCCTGGTTCTGTGTGTTGGGCTGGTTGAAGCTCTCTGGGTATGTGTGTGAGTGTGTGTGTGTGTGTGTGTGTGTGTGTGTGTGAGAGAGTGTGTGTGTGTGTGTACCGTGGTTCTGTGTGTTGGGCTGTTTGAAGCTCTCTGGGTGTGTGAGTGTGTGTGTGTGTGTGTACCCTGGTTCTGTGTGTTGGGCTGGTTGAAGCTCTCTGGGTGTGTGAGTGTGTGTGTGTGTGTGTGTGTGTGTATACCCTGGTTCTGTGTGTTGGGCTGGTTGAAGCTCTCTGGGTGTGTGAGTGTGTGTGTGTGTGTGTGTGTGCGTACCCTGGTTCTGTGTGTTGGGCTGGTTGAAGCTCTCTGGGTGTGTGAGTGTGTGTGTGTGAGTGTGTGTGTGTGTGTGTGTGTGTACCCTGGTTCTGTGTGTTGGGCTGGTTGAAGCTCTCTGGGTGTGTGAGTGTGTGTGTGTGTGTGTGCGTACCCTGGTTCTGTGTGTTGGGCTGGTTGAAGCTCTCTGGGTGTGTGAGTGTGTGTGTGTGTGTGTGTGTGTGTACCCTGGTTCTGTGTGTTGGGCTGGTTGAAGCTCTCTGGGTGTGTGTGTGTGTGTGTACCCTGGTTCTGTGTGTTGGGCCGGTTGAAGCTCTCTGGGTGTGTGAGTGTGTGTGTGTACCCTGGTTCTGTGTGTTGGGCTGGTTGAAGCTCTCTGGGTGTGTGTGTGTGTGTGTGTGTGAGTGTGTGTACCCTGGTTCTGTGTGTTGGGCTGGTTGAAGCTCTCTGGGTGGATGAAGCCCTGTGTGTCTTCGGAGGGCAGCAGGTCGAGGCTGGCAGTGCTGTCGGGCATCAGGGCGTCGTTACCGTAACTCACCCTCACGTCGCTCTGCAGGTTCGCTAACTGAGCCGACATTTCCTGCTGCTCGCGCTGCAACAGCTCTGACACACACAGACAGAACACAACAGATCGAGTCAATGATTCGGTGATTTATTCATTTATGTGTCTGAATGAATCAGCTGTTTGAACAAGTGGGTTGAGTGAATAATTCAAATGACTGACTCATTAAGACAGTGACTTCCTGCCACTTACTGGAGGTTAAAGCTTCATATTGATGATTTCATTTTTTTTTAACCATTTCATATTTCAATATTCAGATTTTGAGTAGCCTTAAGAGTCTGTGTAATAAAGTCTATGATGAATCAAAACATCGCTTTATAAAGCTAATTTTTTTGTAATGTTTAGATTAGATATTGTGGTTGAACACACATCAGGAAACAGCAATACCAGTGATTACAGTGTTATTATAGGTGCCTAAACATGACAATGAGGACTTTTTTTAAATTATCATTTTTATTTTTCATATATAAACTTGGGGTTTAATTTTCTTGTTATTATAAATATTTACATTGTTATTGTTATTTATATTATGTATATTACATATAAAATAATTAATAATTATTATTTTTATAAGAATTCTCATTAGATTTTTGTCATTTTACTGTATTACAATAAAAGACTGATAAAACATTTTTATTTAAATCAGCATACAGTAAATGCAGTACAATAAATACTTAAATGATGCACAAATAATTTATATTTGTTCAGCAATTTAGAGGGAAAAGTGTTATTTTTTTGTCAAAAAAGAAAATATTTTTATTACATATAATTTAATATAATTTTTTATTTTTAAATTTTAAATTTTATTTTAATTTTAGATAATATTTTTACACACACACACACACACACACACACACACACACACACACACACACACACACATACATACATACATACATACATATATATATATATATATATATATATATATATATATATATATATAGTGGCCAGAAAACACTGCGGTGAGCAAATGAAAGAGAAGAAACTGCAGAAAAGAGATGATGATGATATGTCAGGAAACGACCTGCTGATCAGAGCTTTAATTACACACACGCTTAATGACAGACGAGCTGCTGCTGAACGCAGGAATGAAGCCAGAGAGAGAGAGAGAGAGAGAGAGACACAGAGAGAGAGAGAGAGAGAGAGAGAGAGAGAGAGAGAGAGAGAGAGAGAGTACAGATGGTGCAGTGACGCACGGCACACAAATAAAGCAGCAGGAGGTGAAGAGGAGCATGAGATCTGACCGACAGCACTCCATCACACACGGATGAGTTCATGCACAATCACTTCAGCAAAACTTCAAGAATCAGTCTGTTGTCACTGACACTGATGGAGCTCCAAACAGAAAATAAAGAAGTGCTCATACTTGCTCAGCGCAGTGTTATTTTAGTATCACTATTACTTGTTTCACTTCTCTTTCAGTTTTTATAACCATTTCTTACTTGTATGTTTGGCACAGTTATTTTTTTAGGATTACTGTTAAACTAATGTAGTTTGATTTGTATATGTTATCTATTTTAATTTTAGTTACAGTTGTAGTAATGTTTGTCATTTTATTAGTTTTTTTCTATTATGTCTGTATAAGTTATTTATTAAGTTTTAGTTTTATTTAATTTGAGTTATTTTAGTACTTCAACAAACTACATGGAAATGAAATAATACTGAATTTATGGATATGCGTGTGTGTGTGTGTGTATGTGTGTGTATGTGTGTGTATGTGTACATACACGTAGTTGTTTTTGGTGTTTGGCTTAGTTTTATGTTAGAATCATTATTACACTCTTATACCTTTTGTTCTCTTAATATTTTGAATTGTTTGTAGCTTTATTTTGTTTTCATTTAAATGTTAAGTTCAGAAATTTTGTCATATGCATTTCTCATTTTTATTTAATTTTTTTTTTTTTTAATGTGTGTGTATATATATATATATATATATATATATATATATATATATATATATATACTATTTATAAAGTTTTAGCTTTTAGTTTTGGATCAGTTTTAATTGTTTTAATACTACAATTGATTGTTTCTGTTGTCCTCATTTGTAAGTCGCTTTGGATAAAAGCGTCTGCTAAATGACTAAAAGTAAAGTAAACTAAAGCATGAAATATACTTCAGAATAAAAATAATTGCTTAGTAAAAATAATTCAGCATGCTTAATTTTTGTTACAGTTTTAGTAATTTTTTTGTTTTTTAAAAATACTTTTTATTTAAATTTGAGGTATTTTAGTACTTCAAATAAAAAATAAGTTTTTATATATTGTATTTTGTTTTATTTCAGTTAACATTTATTTATTTTAATTAACTAATATGTTTTTATAGCTGAAATAAAAAAAGTTAATGTTTTTTTTATATTTTATTTTATTTCAGACATGACATGGGAAATAATTTTTTAATCATCCGATTAATCATTTGACATATATATATATATATATATATATATATATATATATATATATATATATATATATAATTAATTCATGGCCACAATTTACAAATTAAAGTAATTAAGTAAAACAGGAGCAAATGAGTAAATCAAACAGGTAAACAAATTTATATATATACACACACACACATATATATATATATATATATATATATATATATATATGTGTATATATATATATTAGTGCTGTCAAATGATTAATCACATCCAAAATAAAAGTTTTAGTTTACATAATATATCTGTGTACTGTGTATATTTATTATGTATATATAAATACACACACATACAGTATATATTTTGAAAATATTTACATGTATTTACATGTATATATTTATTTTCATATAATTTATATTATATATAAATTTATTTAGTATATAAACATACAATTTTTCTTCAATATATACATGCATGGTTGTGTATTTATGTATACATAAGAAATATACACAGTACACACACATATATTATGTAAACTAAAACTTTTATTTTGGATGCGATTAATCACGATTAATCGTTTGACAACACTAATATATATATATATATATATATTTTCCCCACGTCATGTGTGAGGCTCCATTACAGCAACAAAATGTTTTTTTTTTAATCTTTAGCTTTAGTTAATAATCCTGGTTCAGCAGGTGTCAAAGGTCATGTTTCTTTATTCATCCTCACAAACTCACCAACTTGGTCCTGAATATCTTCAGTGACTCCGGGCACCTTGTACAGCAGCCCAAGAGACTGATTCATCCGCTCCTCGATCACACGTAGATGGGTCAGCACCTGAGGTCAGGGGTCAGAGGTCACAGGTCAGGAGGGTCACTGAGCCTGTAATCTGCTTCAGCCCCAAAGATTGCGCATCTTCATGGGCTTCATATAAAACCTGGTGAACTAGCTTGTTGTCTATGTGCTACAAAGGGAGCTGCCTACTAAGGCAACATCCTCATGAAACGGAACATGTGACTGATTTAAAATCAAAGTCAAATCACAAGCCATTCCAATAGAGTGTGAGAATTAGCTGAATAGTTTATAATACAAGAGTTTGTAATAGTGTGGTTAATAAAATAAAATAATAAAACAAAACAATTGTATTCTTCAAATAATTCAACAAAACTCAATAAATAAAAAGTAACACATGCAGGCCAAAATGACAGAAAAACATCTGTAAGGATCAGTAAGGATCCTGATGTACAAATAAAATATATATGAGAGACCATATTAAACATGAACTATTCCAAAATATAAATAAATACTATAACAGTATTTCAATGACATCGCCTCAGACACTAACTTAACTTAGTTAATTAGTTTACTATTAGTCTCTCTCCATTACTTCAATCTAACTGAAAAAAAAAAACAATAAAATAAAAAATAATAAAACATTTTTGACTTATATTTTGATGTATATTGGCTTTAAGAAGTGCAATGGGAATGAATTATTGTGAATGAAGTGATGATCAGCGACTCTGTCTCGTACCTGAGGCCGGATCTGCGCTGCTTTCTTGGGGTCGACCATGCGCACGTGTTCGAAGTGTTTGAGCGTGTGCTGTCGGTCCTTCTGCTCGGCACGGACGTACTTCTTCAGCAGACTGAACACGTGCCGCGGCTAAACAGAGACGAGGTGAAGGTCTGAGATCAGCACAGTGCATGATGGGAAGCTTCTCTGTGTGTGTAATGATTTGTGACCACAAAACCAGCCATAAGGGCAATTTTTTTTTGGAAACTGAGATTTATACATCATCTGAAAGTTGAATAAATAATCTTTCCATTGATGTATGGTTTGTTAGGATAGGACAATATTTGGCTGAGATACAACTATTTGAAAATCTGGAATCTGAGGGTGCAAAAAAATCTAAATATTGAGAAAATCACCTTTAAAGTTGTTCAAATGAAGTTCTTAGCAATGCATATTACTAATCAAAAATTAAGTTTTGATATATTTACGGTAGGAAACTTACAAAATATCTTCATGGAAATCTTAATATCCTAATGATTTTTGGCTTTAAAGAAAAATGGATAATTTTGACCCATACAATGTATTGTTGGCTATTGCTACAAATATACCTGTGCTACTTATGACTGTTTCTGTGGTGTCGTATGAAAAGATGTTTCTCTCCACTAACACTTCAGCTATTATTATTAGGCCGTGGCTATTTGCACTAAGTGAAAATAGCTATAGATTCTATTTACACTATGTTAATATAGCAGGATTTTGTGCCATTTATACTACTTATTGCAAATAGTGGCAATTATCTGCATCTCAGTATTGTAGTACATTATAAAACAGTAATAATAACGTATTGAGTGTAAATTATCATTTTAATTCAAATTATTAAATGGATGCCACCTTACTGGGACAATTAATCCCTCCCTACACCTACCCTAACCCTAGCCCATACTTTATTTTCAACTTTTCGACTATTTCCTTCATTTTTATTGTGAATAAATGCCTTTCTGATGTGATATGAGATTTGAAAAGGGAGAAAAAAAAAAAAGTTTGGCAAAAGGAGGAGTTGAACCCGCCTCTGCCAACAAAGCGGGCTATTTGCACTTAATGTAAATAGACACTCTGTTGTTATTATTATTATTATATTATATAATACATAGCTTTTACAACAGGTGAATGTGGTGCTTTTAGAAATAATCAGCAGGACAAACAGTGCAGGGTTTAGAGTTACTGACTTAAAATCATATTAATCATGAAAAAAAGACTCACAGCAGTATCACACGCATCCAAATCTTAAATAAATGTTCCTCGTGCAGTTAATGCGAGTAAACATCACAATGCCAGCTAAAAAACAGAACTAAACAAACTCAGATGTTGAGCTGGGAAGACTGTTTTGTCTAATTATATTATTTATTTTAACTCCTGAACTCCAACTCTGATTCATTTAGTGAATCAGTTTATTTGAAGTGATCATGTCAAAAATGATTCACAGATTCATTCGAATTCCTGCACAGCATTTCACATTATGTTTCGTGCAGAGAAATATTTTAGCTTTCAGGAAATACTGAAAAAAATGAAATATTTAGTTTTCAGGTCTGTTTATATAATTTACTGTTTATCTAATTAAATATATCAGTTTTCAGGAAATATTGAAAATATGTTTGTTTTCAAGTCTGTACAATACAATTTTGTGTTTTTTCAAAAGTTTGAGGTCAGTAAATCTTTTTTAAGAAATTAATATTTTATATGCACTAATTTGATAAAAAGGGCCAGTAAAACATTAATAATGTTACAAAAGATTTCTGTTTCAAATAAATGCTGTTCTTTTGAACTTTCTATTCATCTGTGAATCCTGAAAAATAACATGTATCAGTTTCCACAAAAATATTGTGCAGCACATCTGTTTTCAACATTGATAATAATCAGAAATGTTTTTAGAGCAGCAAATCAGCATATTAGAATGATTTCTGAAGGATCATGTAACAGTAGCTATGTTTAAATCCACATATTTTTATGCACATTTTGGGATATCGCATTAAATTCTAAAAATGCGCATAAAAAACTTCTGCGCTCAACTAAGTAGGATAAATTTCTAATCCAGTAAGAAAACATGCGCATAAATTACAATGGAAACATTTTTACCAAATAAATCATTTGGAATTAAAATGCACATCAAAAAAGACATGTGACTTTGTGATAGGACAGTATAAAACTGGACCAACCAATGGACCGATCTCATTTCACAGCATCTGAAATGCCCTGAAGCTCATAATTTATTGCATACAAAAAATATTATATACAGTGCCTTCTACTATAGTCTGCAGCCAATTTAATTTTTCTTCATGATATTTAGTGCAAGTTAATCAGGAAGTGACGATTTTGTTCTCTTGAACACACTGGATGGAAACAGTGCTTTTTTTTGCAAATGTTTTATGCATTATTCCAATTTTGCGCATATGTTTAATTCGTAACTTTGGATGCAAACATAGCTACTGAAGACTGGAGTAATGATGCTGAAAATTCAGCTTTGATCACAGGAATCAATTACATTTTAACAGATATTCACACAGAAAACAGCTGTTTTACATTCTTATAATATTTGACAATTTTTACTGTACTTTTGATCAAATAAACACAGCCTTGCTGAGCAGAAAATACTTCTTTCAGAAATTCTACCAACCCCAATTGCTGCATGCCGCTGATTAAGAGACAGCAGTTTATGTACATGAAACATCTTTACAAAGTATTTTGTATCATTACTTCTGTGTTACAAACATTCAAATAATCACAGAAGTACTGGAATAAAAGTTTATATTTCAGATATAAACACTGCTGTCTACAGAAGCGATCAATGAAGTTAATAACTGTGTACCCTTGGAAAAATTAACATACTGGCTAAGAAATAAAAGTAAAGTATTTCATAAAATTTGGCAACCCCTTTTCCGTTATATGGAAGACACTTCAATAGACCGGATAGATTCTCTTTTCGAGTGAGGTTTTACACTGTAATAACTATGATATCCTGTATCATCCCATTCTATTGTTTTTTTTTTTTTTTTGTGTGTGTCTTGTCTTTCTTGTGCAACAAGTTGTGTAGGATTTGTGTTTTGTATTTTTTTTGTTTATTTTACAGTTCAGAAGCAAAAATAAAATATTCAAAAAAAGAAGAATGTTTTGAGTTTTAACATTTTGTTTAACAGTTTGTTCAATACAGTTGTTTTTGCATCAATATAGCAAAACAAACTTTTAATCCAATTTTTTGTTCCAGATTTTTACTCTTAAAAAAATATATTTTCATGTTCAGTGTTATTTTAAATAGGACAAGGTCAAGCAAGACTTAGATAAGTATTAAACCAGTAAATCTGCTAATATTGTCTTAAAGTGCCCCTATTGTGGATTTTTGAAAATGAGCTTTCATGCAGTGTGTAACACAGCTCTAAGTGAATGAAAATATCCTGCAAAGTTTTAAATCTGAAAGTGCTCCGTGTATAAAGTTATTGTCTCTCAAAAGAAACGAGTCGTTTTTAAAACGAATCCCAAGCCGTTTCATGTTGATGTCAACATGAAACATTAGCATATTGCCCGCCCACTTGTTGCGCGCAGACCTGGGAAAACTTGATTTTTGTGTTGGTCTGAATGAAAATGCAAATTCATTCTTTGCCATTAGGTGCCGCTTTTGGAGCATTAAAAGCTCACAAACACTGCTTTAAATGAAATCGACCAATCACCGCAGATTAGCGTCACGCAAAGGAGAGGTTTGGAAAAATGAATCGTTGAATAAATCGTTTGGGAGTCGTTGCGCAAGTAAGGTAAAAATAAATTCATGTTATAAAACAATGAAAGAGTTTTTTGACCTTGCATGCATGTCAACCTGTTGTTGGGGACTCCCAAAACCAAAATATGAACCTTTCATTACCCATAATAGGGACACTTTAAATAAAGTCTGATGATGCAAATTGTAATTTGTGGCCCTCTGCATTTTATGTAGTTTGAATGCGGCCCACTTGGCCTCTGAACTTGATCTAGACTGTAATTGTAATGTGGAGGTGGACTCTGTGTGTGTGCGTGTGTGTGTGTGTACCCGGGGCGGATCGGCCTGCAGGGCAGAGAGATAGCTCTCCAGAGCGAGGCGTCTTCGGTCGTTTAGCAGTGCCTCCACCCGCGCCATGTGCGTCTCCACCAGCTGCTGCCGCTCGCTGGCCGCCTCCTGCTCCAGAGCCTCCACCTTCTCCTGGAAGTGCTGCGGGAGAAACGCAGCACAGTCAAGCAAAGCCTTGTGCAAAATGAAAGAGCATTCCAGTAAGAGCGAGGGGACAATCAAGAAGGATTCTCTAAAATTAAGCAAGTTTTTGCTTGAAACAAGCAAAGTTTTTTATTGAAAACAAGACAATAATTTTTACTTGTCTAGAAAATACTTCTTGATTTAAGAATTTTTAGATATTTGGGCTGGAAACAAAACAAAAAAATCTAAGTAAGAAAAGCATTTTTTGCAGTGTAGAGTTAGAGTTATACTTTATTGTCCTTTGCAGGAAATTTGTCTTGGACTCAAAGCTGCAGCAATACATAAAACCACACAAAACAACAACAACAGCAACATTTTTAAGAAAGAGAAAAAGAAGAAATGAGTTAAAATACCATCACACTTACTGCAATTTACTATTTAAAATACCAACAGATGAGGTATAAAATAGTGCTCTCAAACGAACGATTAATCGCGATTAATCGCATACAAAATTAAAGTTTTAGTTTGTGTGTGTGTGTACTGTGTTTATTTATTATGTATATATAAATACACACACATGCATGTATATATATATATATATATATATATATATATATATATATATATATATATAAGAAAAATATGTTATGGTTTTATATTAAATGTATGTATGTATATATACATGTAAATGTTTTCAAAATACATACTGTATGTGTGTGTATTTATATATACATAATAAATATACACGGAAAACACACACATATATTATGTAAACTAAAACTTTAATTTTGTATGCGATTAATCACGATTAATCACAATTAATCGTTTGACAGCACTAGATAAATAAATTCTTATGGCGATTAATTCTACATAACAGAACTCTACAACGCTTCCCCGATGGCAGTAATTGATACGTTGGAAATAAAACATGTCTTAAATCACTTACTATTGCTTGTGCGTTCTTAAGAAACAGCAACTAATAAATAGACTGAAATGATGTATACTCTCTTACACCCATGACTTTCATAGCAATTTTGACGTTCAAGCCGCGATTTTGATTAAACTGAAATCAAATGCCATACCAAGTCTGCATTACATTATTTAATAAAACTTCCCAAAACTGCTTGGTACGCAACAACATAATTTTCTGACTTACTCCGAACAACCTAAGTCTTCTTTAAAAATATAGTCTCTGTTGGAATCTTGAGCAGAGATAATCAATGTGGGCTTTCCAAGTCGGTCAATGACCACTCCAAGATACTTGAAGGTATCCACTTGTTCAATAGTGTTACGTTGAATAATTACTAGACTGTAATCGCCCAATCTTTTCAGGTCCACTATCATTTTCTTTAGGACACAAACTGACCTGGATCACGGCCTTCTTGTCGTTGCGCGGTAAACTCTTGGCCTGTCTCTCAGCCTCTTCCCATTCCCTCATCACCTACAGAACATGAAAATCACATAACAATGACCACTTGATCCTCCATCAGCTATTAAACATCATATTTCTGTACAAACATCTCATTCACATGCAGTAAAAGTTTGGGAACAGTATGATTTTTTAATGTTACTAAAACAAGTCTCTTCTGCTCACCAAGGCTGCATTTATTCGATCAAAAATACTGTAAAAATTGTGAAATATTATTTAAATTTAAAATAGCTCTTACATGATCCTTCAGAAATCATTCTAATATCAGTTATATTAGTATCACTGAGGTATTATAGTCTATCTATCTATCTATCTATCTATCTATCTCTCTCTCTCTATATATATATATATATATATATATATATATATATATATATATATATATATATATTATTTAAACTTTATTTAAATTTTTAGCAATTTTATTGCATATTTTTAACATTTTTATTAGTTGTTTGTAAATACATCAGTATAGTTTTATACAGATTTAATTTTTAGCTTTAGTTTGAGGTATTTTAGTACACACATAAATACGCAAATTCTTTCTTGGCTATTAATTGAAATTCAGAATAAATAATTCTAAATGTATTAATAATTCATAAATAACATAAATAATTCATCTAAAATAAAAAAAATGTATATAATTATTTTAGTACCTACAATTAAAAATTTTGTTAATGTTTATTTAATGTTTATGATACTATAGTTTGTTTTAGTTACAATAATAACACATTCTAATATGCTGATTTGCTGCTCAAGAAACATTTATGATTATTATCAGTGTTGAAAACAGTTGTGCTGGACAATATTTTTGTGGAAACTGTGATACACGTTATTTTTCAGGATTCAAAGATGAATAGAAAGTTCAAAAGAACAGCATTTATTTAAAATAGAAATCTTTTATAACATTATAAATGTCTTTACTGACACTTTTGATCAATTTAACACAACCTTGATGAATAAAAGTATTATTTCTATGAATGGATCCTGCACCTGAGACATGCGCTCGCGGTGTTTGGCCTCCAGACTCTCTTTGGCCTTCAGAAAGTGTGTGTGTTCGTTCTCGTCGGCCGGCGTCTCCAGATATCGGTCCACAGCGTCTGGAGGACTGGAGGAGGGAGTCGGCACTGCAGATCAGAGAAGAGCTTTATTACAGCAAGGAGGAGAGCAGATGATTTAACAGAGTTACAAGAGATTGCTATAAAGCAGTTAGAAGAGGCCAAAAGCTTCCAGGTGACAAGTTTATTCATGTCTAATCTGTAATGAAGCGATGAGAATATGTTACCCTGGACCACAAAACCAGTCATAAGGGTCAATTTTTTTTTAAATTGAGATTGATAGATAATCTGAAAACTGAATAAATAATCTTTCCATTGATGTATGATTTGTTAGGATAGGACAATATTTGGCTGAGATACAACTATTTGAAAATCTGGAATCTGAGGGTGCAAAAAAATCTAAATATTGAGAAAATCACCTTTAAAGTTGTTCAAATGAAGTTCTTAGCAATGCATATTACTAATCAAAAATTAAGTTTTGGTATATTTACGGTAGGAAATTTACAAAATATCTTCATGGAACATGATCTTTACTTAATATCCTAATAATTTTTGGCATAAAAGAGAAATGGATAATTTTGACTCATACAATGTATTGTTGGCTATTGCTACAAATATACCTGTGCTACTTATGACTGCTTTTGTGCTCCAGGCTCACATTTATTTATCAAATGCTTTTATCGAATGTGACTTACAAATGAGGAATAAAAGCGATTCATCCTAAATCATAAATTGTAAATGATTCAAATCTTAAACCAGTAATAGAAACCAAATGTAATGATCCTGAAATGCTTGACAAGAACAGTTTTCTGTCCCTTGTTGATGCAGAACGTTATCAAAAGACCTGATTGAAACCACTTAACATTAATTAAAGTCTAAACAGCAGCTGGAAAGAACATTTGACAGATAAAATCATGAAGAGAGAAGTGAGGAAGATCATTAATATAAAGATCAGCAGCAGCAAGGCATTAATGATTTTATGCATGCAAATGAAACACACACACACACACACACACACACACCTCAGTCTCTTAAAAACACCATGAATTAGTTGAAGAATCGGAGTTACAGGAGAGTAATTGAGGAGAAAGATGCAAGTGAATCACCAGAGAAAGTGAAACACCGGTGAGAAACCCACACACGCCAGATCAGATCAGATCAGACTGAAGGAGTTACTCTTCCTCATCGTCTTCAAACCCGTATGACTTTTAGTCTTTCAGTGGAACACAAAAGGAGACATTTAGCAGGATGTTCACGCTGCTCTTTACAAGATCCAACATTAACAAATAAGCACCATAAATGTATCATAACCCTTGTGAAAAAGAAGCATGCTTCGGGATACTTTTACATAAATACTATACTTCAGTTTTTAGACTCCTTTAAACTGCAGTTAAATGAATTGCAGTTATTAAATTCCATACTGTGGCTGAACTTTAAAGTGCTTTTTACTTAAGTACTGTACACAGGACTCAAGTACATCTTCATACATAATTTCATAATTACATCCATTGTTTGAAATATGGTTAGAGTACTGCTGAATGTACTGGCAAGCATTTATGGTCAACTAAAATATATTTTAATGCCATTTCTATTGAAATGTATATATCATGTATTCAAATATATTTGTAATTACACATTTCTAATAATGAAGTTGCAGTTTAGTTCATTTAAAATATTAATTTTAAATGTAATATCAAATAACACACTACAGTTAAACTTATAATCAAGTACTTTGTGCTTAAGTATGTTAAAATAAGTGCATTACAAAAGATACATTTACATCTCACAATTCAGAGTTTGATTCTAAAATTGCGAGTTTATATCTCACAGTTATGACGTTTTTCACAGAATTTTTTTTTATTCTGTGGCAGAAATAAGTCATGAAAGCGTCTCTCTGTACGTACACTTAAGTGGTCTTTTATTTCATTAATATTATTATCTTAAAAACAGATTTGAAGTACACTACAAGCGCATGTTTGATATGACGATGCTGTACTGACTCTTCTTAATACAGTTACTAAACATCTTATAAATCCTAAAGGATATGCTAGGATTCTATTCGTAGATTTTAGTTCAGCTTTTAATTCAATGAAGACACATCTTCTTTTAAAAAGGCTAGTGGATCTCAATATTAATCAAGGGCTCGCCCTTTGGATTAGAAATTTTCTTTCTTGTCGTCCACAAAGAGTCTGTGTTAGAGGGGTGATGTCTGATGTGCTCACTGTGAGCAATGGTTGCCCACAAGGTTGTGTTCTCTCCCCTGTGTTGTTTTCTATTTTTACTAATGAATTTACAATTAATGAGGAAAATTTCAGACTATTAAAATATGCTGATGATATGACCCTGGTTGGCCAGTTGGATAAAACAAACCATACATATGATCTGGCCTACCTGACCCACATTAAGGCTCTTGAAACTTGGTGTTGTTCTAGCCAATTAGAAATTAATGTTGCCAAGACTAAAGAATTAATTATGTGTACAAAACGAGATGTGATATGTGAGCCGATTTCACTTGAGAATCAACAAGTTGAAATTGTGGAACATTTTACTGCTGCTCCGGGTGTGTGTTCACGGTGTGTGTGTGTTCACTGCTGTGTGTGTGTACTTTGGATGGGTTAATTGCAGAGCACAAATTCCGAGTATGGGTCACCATACTTGTCACGTCAGTTTCACTTTCATTTTAAGTATCTTGGATCAATTTTGGATTCTCAGTTGAGTTTTGCTGATAATTCAGAGTACATTTTTAAAAGATGCTCTCAGCGACTTTTTCTTCTCAGACAGCTTAGTGGTCTTGGTGTTAGTAAGCACATCTTGGAACTTGTGTATAAATCCATTGCTGAAAGTGTTTTAACCTTTCATCTTTCTGTCTGGTATGAGCATCTAAATTGCAGACTCAAGAATAAACTTTCCAGAATTGTATCCTTGGCAAATAAAATAAATGGCAGACCTCAGAATCAGTCAACACAACTTTATGTAGAAAGGACAAAGAAGAAGGCGAGAGTTATTCTTGCAGATGGCTCTCATCCTCTTGAAGTCAGGTAGACGTTATAGAGTTCCTCTAGCAAATAAAAATGTGTTTAAGAGGCCCTTCATCCCCAATGCAATTAGAATCATTAATTCAGCAACTTTTTAATTAAGCAGTGTGTAAGGCTTGAACTGTATCTTTTTATTTATTCATTTATTTATTTTTATGTTATGTGTGTAACGTGACTAGTTATTGTGATTTTTATCTTACTATGTATGTTGTTATTAATTTTGTTGTGTTGGTGAGTCAAAGACAATTTTCCACTCAGGTGGACAATAAAGTTACTATACTATACTATATCAGAAGATCATGCGATTCATATGAATTAGGGCTGAAACGGTACATGTATTCATACTAAAAATTTTTGGTTCGGTACGCATTTGTACTGAACAAATGCAGCATTGTTTTACTGCTAGTTTTAACACAAAATAAACGTGAATGAACATCTCATGCCTCATGTAATCAGCTTGTAAACAAAATATCACGTAGCATTTCATTTATCTCAGGCAAGTCATCAGTGTCCACAGCTCGTTATTTGCTAGTGAAATAAAGTCTAGTGAACAGCATTTCGCAAAATATTACACTGTATACTCATTATATTTTACTTTACCTGTTAGTGATGTCTTAATTATTTAATGTATGCTTAAATCTGTTATGAAACAAGTTATGACAGCGACTGTACAAATGATTATATTTCAACAACAAATACATTTACTATGTGCAATTTACAAGTTCGCATGCAATTTTTTTAAGTGTTGAGTGTTGATTATTATATTTAAATTTTTTATTATATTATAATTTATATCTATATTATATTATACCTATATTATAGATTTTTATCCCTAAGAAAATTTTAATCGTAAATGAATTTATTTAAAGTAAAACCAATTTGTACAGTAAACCACTGTTTAATAATAATAATAAAAAAAATGTTTAGTTTTCCATCCTGCTGTACTGAAAATCAAAACTGAACCGTCATGTTTGTGTACCGTTACACCCCTAATGTGAATGATTGTTATGATTAATGGTGAGTTTTGCATCTTTAGGGTCCTATGAAATCAGTTTTATTTTTTCCCAAATTCCATTTTATGTTTTTCCAAATTCAGTTTTTTCCGTTTTTATTTTTCTGGATTACGTTTTTTTCCGTTTTAATTTTTCTGGACTCATTTTTAAATGGTTAAATTACATTTTATTAATCAAAAGAATGTCTAATTAATTAAAATCATGAAACTTATACAATTCAACATCAATTTACTAAAAGTTTAACAAAACTTACATGTTTAGGGCCCTATGAAATGTTCTATTTTTTCTCATTTTTTCTTATTCTTAATAATAGCCTTATCATTTTTTTCTTTAGAAATTCTGTGTTCAATCAAATGAAGGCAAACTACATTAATTTATCTTTTAATTAATGAAAATTAAACATTTTATTTTTTGGCAAAGAAAGGGGATTTTCTATTAAAATTACAACATAAAATAAATATTGTGTAATTATTCCTTAAAAATAAAGTTGTAATAATTTTATTAGTAGTAGTAGTATTACATACATGCTACTGAAAAATAATAATGTATTTCTTGCACAATGTCTTCAAGTTAAACCGAACTTTTATTTTGATAGCTTGCCGTGCATACCTTTAAATTTCTGTGTGCATATTTTACTGATAGTTTTACTCAAATGAAAGGGTAAAATGCTCATGAAGAAACTCTCAGAGCAGTTCTGGAGATGTTTTTCATGTACTTATGTCTTCATTTAGAGAGATGGCAGACGCTAAAATCACGCAAGCATCACACACTTCAGTGTGTGTAGTAAACGAAACTGTGCGTCTGCGCCATTCATTCACACAGAACACACAGGATTCATATTTAAATAGTATTTTTGCGACTTAATATTTACAGATACTAGTCCATATCGCGATTTGATTCAGGTATAATGACCTACTTTTGATTAATTCATTCAAACTTTGACAAATTCCGTGACATTCCGCGTTAAACAGTAAATTCCATTTTTATGACTGGATTCCACAATTCAGTCCGTGTTTTCTGCATTGCGGAAACCATAGGGCCCTACATCTTGACAGACTCTGATCACGCTGGCATTATATGAACAGAAAATCCTGCTAAGCATTGTCTTCTGTGTTTCGCTGAAGAAAGTGACTCTTACAGTACATTATGGGTCTGGAGGTCATGAGGAGCAAGTAAGTAAGCAAGAGCTGATAAAAATGTAAAACTGTAACTTGAATGCAATGTAAGTCGCTTTGGATAAAAGCGTCTGCTAAATGCATAAATGTAAATGTAAATGTAAGTAAGTGAGCACTGATCAGTGTTAGTGGCTCACACTGTCTAGGGCTGCGACGATAAATCGATGTAGAATCGATTTATGGATTGATTCTGAGATCTTCCGAATGCATCGCGATTCTTTCTGGAATTGATTCTGAGCTTATATTTTAACAGCAGATGGCGCTCTGCTCTAGTTTTTATCCGCACACTCAAATGCTCATGTCATGAAGTCATGTAATTTCACCTCGGCTCAGAATGCTTTTATGACACGAGATTAATGTAAACACAGCCCACTATGAAACATCCTTGTAATTCACTTCAACCTTTTTGAATCTTATGAATGATTAATTTAGGTTCAAGTGTGTGTAAGGATTTGGAAACAAGCAGAGTACGGCTGTTTCTGAAGCATGCAGCGCCATCTGCTGTTCAAAACTAAGCTCAGAATCCACTCCAGAAAGAATCGCCATGCATTGGGAAAATCTCAGAATCAATGCTGAATCATTTCTCGATTAGTAATGCATCGATTTATTTTCCCAGCCCTAACGCTGTCTGTCGTTCGGTCGGTGACTTACAGACGCTGCTGCAGACGGACAGACAGTACTCTTCCGACTCAAAGTTATTGCGGTTTCCTCCGCAGCCGCCGTAGATGAAGGGAGCGCAGCGGCCCTCCTCACGCACAAAATACCAGCGAG
>CM077224.1:1268475-1368475 GCA_039654775.1 Spinibarbus caldwelli
TAACAAGCAGGTAAATATAAAATTAAATATTTACAGATTTCCTGTTATTTTAGTATCACTGAGATACTATTTTAGTTTTTGTAAATATTTTGAATTATATTTTATTTTTATATTTGCTGCTTTCATGTAAATTTTAGTTAAAGTTTTAGTAATTTTGTTGGGTGTTTGTCATTTTTATTAGAATTTGTTGCTTTTACATGTCTATATAAGTTTTATTCATTTCTATTTCAGTTTTAGTTCTAGTTATTTTAGTACTTCAAATTAAACTATACGAAAATGAGAAATATTGTCTTGTCAACTACAGATATAAATGTAAATTTATTTTAAATTTATAATAATTCTAAAAACTAAAAATTAGATGAAATAAATGTTATTAAAAATAAGTTTAAGTTTTTTAAGTATTTGAACTTTTAGTTTTAGCTGTAACTATAATAACCTTCAAACATGTCCAGCACACATCAAATAAATTTTATTCATTCATTCAAAAAAAATCAAAGGTGATTTTATAAGTATTTTGGCATTATTTTCATGACAATTAACAGATTATACCCTATTTTTATTATGTTAATTCTCATGCAAATACAACTGTTTGGGGTAAGATTTTTAATGAAATTAATACTTTTATCCAGAAAGGACGCATTAAATTGATCAAAAGTGCCAGTAAAGGCATTTATAATTTTACAAAATATTTCTATTTCAAATAAATGCTGTTCTTTTGAACTTTCAATTCATCCGTGAATCCTGAAAAATTAAATGTATCACAGTTTCCACAGAAATATTGGGCAGCACAACTGTTTTTCAACATTGATAATATTCAGAAATGTTTCTTGAGCAGCAAATCAGCATATTAGAATGATTTCTGAAGGATCATGTGACACTGAAGACTGGAGTAATGATGCTGAAAATTCAGCTTTGATCACAGAAATCAATTAGAGTTTAACAGATATTCACATAGAAAACAGCCGTTTGAAATTGAAATAATATAACACATTTTTGCTGTATTTTTGTTGTGTGTGTTTCTGACCTCTTTGGCGACGGTGTGCCAGTGCAGGTGACTCTCACACATGTCCATGCGCTCCTGGTGCAGGAACTTACACTTATCAGGAACCAGCAGAGCGTCGCTCACAAACTCCCCGACTGATACAGAGAGAGAAACATGATGAGCACAGGAGGTGAACAGGAGGTGATGGAGAGACACGCGGCGTATGAAGAGACTCACGCACCCAGGCAGCGATAGGGCACCACGATGTGCATGTGACTGCGGCACTGCTTCCGGCCCTTCTTACACCAGTCCCAGATACTGACCGGCTGATTGGCCTCCACCACGTTTGTGATCTGAAGCTCTGGATACACCTGAACATCACACACACATGAGTTTAGAGTTTTGTTTTATCCAGTAAAAGCTCTTTTAGTGTAATTGTACAAACGTCCAGCTTCAGCTGCTGCTTCTCGTGTCTTTTTTCTGTCAAATCTTGACTGATTTTTATCAAGTAAATGTCAGAATAACTGCGGTCATGTTTCCAGATGAACACTTACTGGACTGAAGCAGCTCAGCTTTACTTTCAATCATTTTTTAGAAACATCAGTGCATCTCAAATCTGATCATCAGGGGCCAGTTGTTCAAAAGTAATCTGATCGGATTTTGGCCATGAAAATGGGTTGTTCAAAAGAAAAAAAAGGATTCTGAATTCGGATTAGATCACAAAATCCAATCTTGGTTTTGATCTGGATTAAATCCTTGGTTTGTGTTGTTCAAAACATTTTAGTAAGATTGAGATACTTTTGATCCAAAAAAAACAAAAACCCTGGATTATTCTGATCCCATCAGAAGGGTGGATTTCAGGAACAAAAATGTAATAAAACTTCAAAACTGGTCCAAAAAATATAATATATAAAAATGTAATATAATATATCCCCAAATCCCCAAACAGCTGTCAATATAAAAAAAAAAAAAATTATATTTAATTTAAAGTTTTTTTTTTAAATCACTGATTGTAAACTACATTGGCACAATCATCAGAAGTAGTTATTTGTGTAAATGCAATGCAAAACTAGAATGCAAAAGAACATTTTTTTTTCCTTCACCATGTCCCTTTAGGGGCTCTGTAGAGCACTAGTAATCCAGATTTGGAAATCTGAAAGTGTGCATCTGGATCAGGGTGATCCAATCCAATTTTGCCTTGAAAAACCGGCACAAAAGTAGGGTTTAGCTGACATGGGTTACCTGATCCTGGATAGCAAAACATGGGATTTTCAAATCCAGATCATTCTGATCCAGATTAAACTTTTTGAACAACTGGCCCCAGGATCTTTTGAGGAGCGTTTGTTTCCAGAAGCTTTACTATCACTGTTTCCTCAGCGGAGGAATGATCTTCATCTCACATCTTCTGAGGAGCGTTTATTTCTTCATCTCTCAATCAGCATTGCATTATATGTTTGGATCATTTCAATCTCATTTTACTAAGCCATATTATTGGAGATAATTATACTGTCCACTGTTATAAAGATCTCATTGATTTACATTACAAGCATCTGCACCAAAATCATATTTTTGCTCAGTTTGAGCCTCTAAATAAGATTAAACAGCTTTTTCCTCCATATTCTCACTATATCAGACTATATGAGCCATAAAAGCCTGATGGATCAAATGTGATAAACACATATACAAACTTAAATTTATAATAAATAATTTAAACATTTTGTTTCAAGGCCAACTTTTGCATTTCAAAAAATTCAAAATTTTTTTCTGACTTTATTAAAACAAAAAAATTGTTTTGTGTTTTGTTATCTATTATTTTTTTGTATGCCTGAATATTTTGTCTTAACCTATTATTGGTGTGTTAATTATTTAACGTTTGAATAAATGATCTAATCTTTATAGTCCAAGATATTATGGCACAATATCTGAATGATTATGTCATTAATGAGCAAAGAGCATCTCAAGTGATTCGGTTCATAAACTCAGATGCGTTTCTGGGTCAAAGTGACTCTGATATTATCTTTTACACATTATCTCTGGCCTTGTATTGCAGTCATAAATAAAGGACAGGAGCGCTGTCTTCACCTCCTGGCAGTACTGCAGGATTCCCTCTTTTGTCCCGACGCAGCTCTTGCTTCCAGACGGATCGGGTTCCCATTTTCCCGTCTGAATGTTGATGTGCATGTTGAGTTTCCCGCAGAACATGGCGACCTGCGGCTCGGCCAGCAATCCGGTACTGGAGTCCGCCGGAACCTGCGACAGAACACAACCACAGACGTTCTTCATTTCTGTCCCGTTAAAAACCTTGCTTCACTCCAAAATACACCACAGTATGGAAGTGAATGAGTTTGAACACGGCAAAAATATTTTCTTCCTTAGTATTTATGTCTTGTTTTCTAGTATAAATATCTAAAAATTCTTGAATCAGGATGCATTTACATTTAGTCATTTAGCAGATGCTTTTATCCAAAGCAACTTACAAATGAGGACAATAGAAGCAACCAAAACCAACAAAATTTTGAACAGATAGAATAGAAAAAGAATAGCGCAACCTAGTGTTATAGGCCTTTTTTTGCTTTTTGTTAATTGTATAATAAATAAAAAGAAAACAAATAGATAGAATACAAAAAGAATAGAGAGGCTAGTTTTAGTTTTTTTTTAAGAAAACAAGCAGTTAGTAAATGAATAGAGAGCAAGTCTAAAAGGGGCAAGTTTTTTTTAAAGAATAGAGTTAGAACAGAGAATGCTAGAGTTAGAGGGTCAAATAAAGATGGAAGAGATGTGTTTTTAGCCGATTCTTGAAGATGGCTAAGGACTCGGATGCTGGGATTGAGTTGGGCAGGTCATTCCACCAGGAGGGAACAGTTAATGAAAAAAATTTACTTGACAAGTAAAATGACTTGAAATATTAAGTCTTGTTTTCTGAAAAAAAAAACCAAAAAAAAAACAAGTAAAAATATCTGCCAATGGGGTAAGAAAAATAATCTTATTTAGCCTTTGATAGTTTGATTTAAGTTTATTTTTCTTACCCCATTGGCAGATATTTTTGCTTGATTAAGCAAAAACTAACAAAATTTGGATAATATTTTCAGAAAACAAGACAAAATATCTGTCAAGTAAATGCATCCTGATTCAAGAATTTTTAGATATTTATACTAGAAAACAAGACATAAATACTACGTAAAAAATGTTTTTTGCAGTGCAGCATTTAACAAAATATATTTCACAGACATAAACAGCATAAAAGTCCTCACAGGGAAAGACTGAGTAATGGAAATCTATTCCCGTCAGCGGTGAAGGACGGGTGGATTAGGATGAAGCCAAAACACCAGGAGTGGCCTGATATAACGCCAGAACACAAGACTAAACAGGTTAAACCTTGATCACCTCAACTAATCTATCCACAATCAGTGTTCAACCCTCATCAGCTCTCAGGACTTCACTAAGCAAACACTGCTTCATGAGTGAATAAACCCTTCCTGCGTCAGTAACCAGTTACTCAGTGAGCGTGAGTGGGGAAATCCATCTAACTAGCACTGACTAGTAGAGTTCAACTTAAACACAGATTTGCCTGAATGACACATGTCTGGACAAATCTCATGAAAATGAGTCCGAAAATGTGTTTGTTTTGACTTGTGTGGTGAAATATAACTGGTTGTGTTAGATTTAAACAGACCTGGTTAGTTGTGCATGACTAATCAGATACTCTAGAATAAATAACTCCTCTCATACAGGTTGCAGCAACACACTTGTATGGAAGCCGTTTCCGCCACTGAATAAAAAATAAAACAAGGAGATTGCGACTTTTTATCTCACAACTTTGATTTTGTTTCTCACAATTGCAAATTTATATCTTGCAATTCTGACTTTATTTCTCAAAACTGCGACTTTATTTCTCAGAACTGCGACTTTATTTCTCAGAGTTGCGACTTTATTTCTCAGAGTTGCGACTTTATTTCTCAGAGTTGCGACTTTATTTCTCAGAATTGTGACTTTATTTCTCAAAATTAACGTTTTATCAGAATTGCAACTATCTCTCAGAATTGCAACTTTATTTCTCAGAATTGCGAATTTATTTTTCAGAATTGCTATTATTGCTCAGAATTGTGACTTTATTTCTCAGAGTTGCGACTTTATTTCTCAGAATTGCGACTTTATTTCTCAGAATTGCAACATTATTTCTCAGAATTGTGAGTTTACATCTCATAGTTCTAACTTTATTTCTCATAATTGTGTTTATATCTTGCACTTCTGACTTTATTTCTCACAATTGCGACTTTATTTCTTAGAATTGTGTGTTTATATCATGAAATTCTGACTTTATAACTTGCAATTGCAAGTTGAAATCATGCAGTTCTGAGGAAAAAAGTCAGAATTGCTAGATGTAAATTGGCAATTGCAAGAAAAAAAGTCAGAATTACCTTTATTTGAATTTTTTTAATAAGTGGTGTAAATGGGCTTCCATACACACGTCATCAGGAAGGAGTTAAAAACATTTTCTTACTTAGTATTTTTGTGCTATTTTCCATTAACAATATCTAAAAATTCAGATATCAAACTTTGCTTTCTAAAAAAAAAAAATATCAGCCAATGGCATCAGAACCCCCCCTTATCTTAGTTTAAGGATGTTTATATATTTGTACTGGAAAACAAGGCAGAAAAATGAAGTTCTCTGTCTCCACCTTGACGCCCGCTGATCGTACTAACAGCTCTTATTTGCGAAGCTTTTTTCAGATGCACAAACGCTGTGTAATTTGTGACGCCCGTCTGAGGGAGTTTGAGTCTGAGAAACGCCTCTGAATGAATGCATTGTGTTGAGAAGGACAAAGACTCGAGCGGGCAAGAAACAGACAGAAAGAGGAAGACCTGCTAACGTTTTGTGTTCGTTAATCTTATTAGCAGACCAAGAAAACAATGTCCTGTTTGTGAGCAGACTGTGATGTTATTATGAACAGAAATATATACAATGTGCAATACTACAGCTGAGCCCGTCAAAACACCCTTTACTTTAATCAATTTTACTGCACAAAAATAACATTTTAAAATACGCAAATTAGATATCACAATATAAAGCATGCAAATTTGCATAATTTTCCAATTTTTTGTCTTATTAACACCAGCATTCCCATCAAAAACACTCAATTACTGCATCAACATCAAATAAAACATGGGCTCTTAATACCATCAGGACTCTGGATTCTCATTAATGCCTTTATTACAATGATTCTCTTTAAAAACTGAAAATGATCAAAAGACTCAGTAAGCAACTTCTCCAGCAATCATGGAGAAATGTTCTCGAGAAACACCAAACAGGGTATTTATTTATAATGAAAACCGATGAATTCACAATTTATGTTTTATAGGTTTAATGAAGCGAAATCGAAATCTGTTCCAGGCCTGGATGAGAATCACTGATATAAATCACTCAGAAAATCTCATCAATAGTTCAGCTGAGAAATATCAGACCCGAATGACTGATTAACAAAATATGCACTCTGTTTTAGCCTTTCTTTTTAAGATGAAATGTCAAGGACAAACCTATCTGTCATTTTATTTATGAAGCAAGGTTCCTACGGTCTTGGAAAAGCTGGATATAAGAGGAAATCAGGAAGTGTGATTTCTAGACCTGGAAAAGTCATGGAAATTAATAAAGTCATGGAAATGTCTATAATGAATATGCATTTTTCTAGTTGCGTCAAGATCTAAAATATTTTATTTAGTAGAAATTGCCATTTGTGAGCCTTTTTTTTTTTTTTAACATCCTATTAGAAACAACCATAGCCATGGAAATTTATTTTTGAACCATGAAAAAGATTCAGTCAATAAATCTTCTGAAATTACAGGATTATTTTAACTGCAGTAAATTTGAATGTAATTTTGTTACAAATTTTATTCTATTAATTGAATATATTCACACTCCCTAATTTTTGTAAATAAAAAAGTTTAGAAAACAAGTCATAATTATCTCAACCCACATGGAGGCCTTAGAATACTGTCTTCAAAAATTAAGCAGATTAAGAACAATTTTTTGTCAAGATTAAGAACTTTTTCTTTTTGTTAAGATTTGTTAACAATTAAGAACAACTGCAATCACTTACATTTAAAAATAAAAAAATAAAGGGTCTGTAGCTAATATAAAACATGAAATATTACATCAGTCAGGCAGATTAATGAAATGAATTAAACTGGTCATTTAGAGATGATCACACTGGCTGATAACATTGATTAATTGACAGAAACGTGTCATTTTTTAAACAGCTTCACGTTACTGATGCATAATTTCTGTTAATAAAAGATCTGTGTTTGCTTCTAATAAATCAGCACTTATTTGACAAAATTAAATTCATTAAAAATTAAATTAGGTTATTTTGCGATAAATTGTTTGTCAAATAAGTGTATAAGAATACACACACATTTACTCAGCTGTCCAGGTTACAAAGGATATAAAAATGTTGTGTGAAGATTGTTTTGAAATTAACATTAAAAATGTCCAGTTTTCTTGTTGTGAATATAACAATATTTTACAAAAAGTTACAAAAATGTTTCATACAACATCCTTATTATTTTCACCCAAAATTTGAATGTTTATTTTTAATATTCTAAGAGAATCAAAATGTCCAGTTTTATTTTTGTTATTATAACGTTATTTAAAGGTTACAAAAATCGTTTCTCAGAACGTTCATCAAATACAAACAACATCATAAGAACACTGAAAATGTTGATCTAAGAAAGTTTTCTTAATGAGAACGTATTTCAAAAAATATTTTATAAAAAAAAATATTCTAAAAATAAGTTATAAGAATGTTCCAGAAATGTTACTTTAAGAATGTTTTGTCCTAACATTTATAAAACATTGCGAGTATGTTCCCTGTTAGCTGAGTATCTTATTGGGAATAATCCATAAACATCTACTGCCTTTATACACAACTAGTTATAAACTTTATAACCTAACCTAAATAGAAAACTTTGAATTTTAGAGTAAAAAAAAAAAAAAAAAAAACTTTATTTGTTAGTGTTACTTTAGTGTTTGCCTAAATAGAAAACTTTCTGCATTTTTAGAATAAAAAAAAAAAGTGTATTTACTTTAGGTTTTTAATGTTACTTTATTTATAGTGTTTTTACAAATAAAGGCATCATTAAAAGGAGGTTTTGTCAGGTTTATCTCACTCAGAGCTAGTGTAGTGAAGTAATTTTACTTTAGTCTAGTAAATTTAAAATGTATCTGTACTTTATCAGAGTGTTTTTCTTTGGAAAACTTTTATTTCACTACATTCCAAAGCATAATGTTGTACTTTTTACTGCACTACATTTCATAAATAAAAGTTGTTTGTTTTACCTTTAATATACTTTAGAACATTAAAAATGTAGTACTTTCTTGTACTCAAGTAAATCTTTGAATTACTTTTAAGGCCTTTCCACACTGAGCGCGATAAAGCGAAACGAATTTCGGATGCGATGATGCGCTGGAATAAAACAACGGCTACCACATAGACCGCGAACATTCGCGCACTGAAAATGCGAATGTTTTTTTTTCGTCCAGTCTGATGAATCTTTTCAGTTTCGCAAAGCGAAAATACATGCCGTCCAATAAGATCTGAGCATTACATCAGGTGCCCAGAGCAGCGGCTGTTGCACAATAAGGCAAGAGTGGTGGCGCTGTTTCGAAAACCAGTGTTAACATACACAGAAGAAGAGTATCCCGAGAGAGAAGAGAATGGATGCTGAGCTCTTGTTATCTTTGGTATCTGAGAACAGATTTATTCTCACATGTTCTTAATATAATTTATATTAATTCTCCACTGAATTATGTGATCTGGAGAGCACTGTCCTTTTTCTTCCACGTGCGCGAGTGTTATGATTCAGAGCGCGTTCACTCTCAAAAAATCGAGTGAAACATTTTTCTACACATGAAATATGAAAGCAAATAGACATATGATTATGACGATGTATTTTCTGTATGCGTTTTGTGGTATTTTCATGGTATTTTCATAACAATAAAGGATGTTTATGACAATAAGCAGTGTGGCTTTATTAAACATACATAGAGTGCATGTCTGCCTATTATAGAATCAAAATGAACTATAAATCACAATCGGGAGTTATTACAAACACTTGATGATGGTTTAAAGTGGGTTTTAAGCAAATACATTAATAATAATTACATAAATTTTCGGTTACACTTTATTTCGATAGTCCACTTTAGACATTCTACTAACTATAAGTAACTTTGTAACTACATATCAAGCATATGTCAACTAATTATCATTAATATGCAACTATGTCTACTAACTCTCAGTAGGGTAGGTTTAGGGTTAGTAGAATAAGTTGACATATACTTGCAAAGTTTCTCATAGTCAGTATGTTGTATGTTGTGGACCCATCAAAATAAAATGTTAGAAGATATTGACATGTAGTTGCAAAGTTGCTTACTGTTAGTAGAATGTCTAAAGTGGACTATCGAAATAAAGTGTTACCAAATTTTCAAATGTGGCTTGATGCTAATTGTACTTCTATTTATATTTTAAGATGTTTTCTTGTAAGCATATAGATAGTTTGTGTTTCTGGCGTAGATCCAAACTTTATTTAGCTATATAATTTAATGCTGTATATTGAGCAGTGGATGATGTTAAATCCATACATGAGATAAATCTGAGGATAAATGCATTGTTGGTCGGCGCCACCTAGCGCGCAGCACCTTTCGTCGGCGATTCGCCTCACGTTTTCGCATCGCGCTCAGTGTGGAACGGCCTTTGCTTGAGTAAAAGTAAGAAAGTACTAGATTTCCAATGTAATTAAGTATTAAATGATGTTTAATATGAAACGCAGTGCAGTAAAAAGCACAATATTATGCTTTGAAATGTTGTGAAGTAAAATTTCCTAAAGAAAAACACTCTGATAAAGTACAGACACTTGAAAAGTACTTTGAAAGCAGAGTAAAAATACTTCACTACTGTCCGCCTCTCACTTCTGGGCATAAATTTGTCTCCACACACACACACACACACACACACACACACACACAAATCCGTCCGTTTCTTCACAGGCTGGCACATGTCATCCTGACACGCGGACATGTGTGGGCTCACAGGGTCAGCCGGGGATTCGGGATAAACTCCCATAAAGCTGCTGGTTAAAGTCATCATGACCTCAAGTGCCGCCCACAGTCAGCTGTCAATCATCCTGCTGAAGCCACGCCCCCAACAGACAACAGCAGCATCAGATACATTCCTGAAGCAGGTGTGATTCACTTATATCTCATCCCTCAGGCTTCTTCAGAGCAGAATCACACGCGAAACACTGCTGAATGTTTAATAGATGATAAACACATGAATACTGGATCATTTCTGAAATGATTCACTCAATCTGAACAAGAGCAGGTGGGCGTGATCGACAGGCTTAGCGACGGTAACTAAGGCGGACGGTGCTTAGTGAGAGATCAGAGGATTTGAGTCACATGCTGTTGGATCACACCTGCTGACCGTCAACCACCAGATACCGATCATCTCTGACCTATGACCTCTGACCTCCACTGCTAACGACACACACAAAAGCGTTCGAAATCAATCTTTCTTTATACACAAATTTCCTGAACTCAACAAGCTTTAGAGATGCATGTTAGAAATTCAGTCAAAGCAAAAATGATTCAGACACCAGATATAATTTTTGATATTTTTTTTTACTAGTGGGTGCAGGACACTATAGTTCATTTATGTAAGCGAGGAGAGCAAAATAAAGTCAACTGTGACATATTACACCCAAAAATTCTTCATAAAGTGGACTACCAGTAAAATTTGTGACTAAAAATTATTCAGACACTTTGACCTGAGCATGTTTTGTTTAAGTGTTTTTTCTTTAATTACTAATGTGACCTTTTTCCGCCACAGACTGAACAAAATGAAGCATTGCTTGGTAATATGTTGAGCTAAATTGGTATTATCTAATTGTGTTCTTAAATTTAACAGCTGACAGCTATTCAGCCGAATTCATTACATACCTTTCTATCAAAGTTATCTGACATTATCAAGATGAGTTTGTTCTGACACAGTTTAACCCAGAGTTCTTGTCATATTTCATTAGTATTATCCAAACTATAGTGAATAAACTGTGATATAATGTGAGAAATGCTGAATTTGGTTTGACTGTAGGTCATCTGTTCTAGTTAATTATACACTGTTTGAGCTTCTCATTAAAGGTTAATGTGTGGTTTGATCATTTACTGCAGAATATGAGAACAGCTAAACCTCAAAATCTCATCTGAGACACAACTGAGATTTTACCCTGCTACAATAATAATAATAATAATATGGATGATATTTCAACTAGTGAGAGGAAAGAATACTTCAGCTTCTAGTTTGAGAAAAAAAAAATCACACAGGATCTCTTTAATATATTATTTTTGTTTCTGAATGGAGATCAGTGGAGACGTTCGCTCAAGTCTCTCCTGATTCTCAGATGTTTCTCCTGAGAAAAAGAGCCCATTAATCTCACACGTGTCTTCTCTAGAGGTTCAGATCTCAAATCTGTTTAGATTTGCCAAGATATCAAAGTCAGAAATCAGAAAGACTCTTACTGGATCAGACAGTGATTCAAATGAGTCAGTGTTATTTTAGTATCATCAAGATTCAATTATAGTTTTTATTAATATCTCTGAATAAGTTTTTAGTTTTATATTTGTGTTTTAGTTTATTATTTAATTTTAATTTAGTTAAATTTAGTTGTTTTTTTAGTCTATATACTTACTATATCCTGTATACTTATACTTTTACTATTTTATTTTATTTATTAAAGTTTTTAGTAACACTTTACAATAAGGTGTCATTTGTTAACAATAGTTCATGTATTAACTAACATGAACAAACAATGAACAATGCATTTATTACATTATTTATTAATCTTTGTTAATGTTAGTTAATGAAAATATAGTTGTTCATTGTTTGTTCACAATGCATTAACTAATGTTAACAAACACAACTTGTGATTTTAATAATGCATTAGTAAATGCTGAAATTAACATTAACTAAGATTAATAAATGCTGTAGAATTACTGTTCATTCTTAGTTCATGTTTACTAATGTTGTTAACTAATGTTAACTAATGAACCTTATTGTAAAGTATTACCAAGCTTATATATGTATTATTTTATTTCAGCTAACATTTATTTTAAGTAATGAAACATTTTTTAATGGTTTTATTTTTAGCAAACTATAATAACCCTGGTTTTGAAACAAAAGAGACACTTTGAGCACTTATGCATATTAAACATAATTTGTAATAGTTGATGTAAAAATGTAAACATGCATTGTGAGCCATGAATTAGCAACATCTGAAGAAAACCGTTTTCTTATGTGAAACCTGTTAAAAATCAACCACTGCGCAAATATTTGATCAAATGACTTTAATATGTGAGTAACTGTGTTGAATTACGAGACTGAACATTAACTATAACTACCACAGTCAGAAACTAGTATAAATAACCAAAGCAGCCCAATCCACTTCCACACTCAATCACACACTGAACTGAAAATCTAATATCACAGTAACAGTATATACTATATATATATATACACACACAGTATATATATCAGTCAGGCTGGGTTTGGTCCTGTGTGACGGTCAGATGAATGTCTGTCCATCTGCTGAGCTCTCGTCACATTTACATGCGAATACAGCGCTGTGATTGGGAAGAGTGTTATCAGAGCAGCTCAGGACCTGTGTGTGTGTGTGTGTGTGTGTGTGTGTGAGACACGCCTGACACACACACACACGCCTGAGGACGGCGATATGGAGATCACTGCATATCACCAGCTAACAGGACGAGACGCTCAGTCTCACGCAAACACTTCACATTTAACACCAACATCAAAAGAGAGAAATCAATAAATCATATTCTCTTCTTGTGAATGAAGAGGCAGATGTGTTCCTGACAGGTTTAGTGATGTTCAACCAGGTGTGGACGAGCGACAGGCAGAGAAACAGGTGTGTAAATACTCAATCTACATAATACAGTATTACAGCAGTGAATTACACTGTTTTATACTTTATTTTAAACAGAAATACACTCAGATCTGCTGTTTTACTACAACAAAGTTAGATATTGTGGCTCATTCATGAAACACGAGCAGTTACAAATACACACCGCATCCGGAGTCAAACACATCAGACCAGTGCAAATGTGTTGTGTAGGTTATTTCAATTAAATTATTCTATTTTACACACACAAACACACACACACACACACACACACACACACACACACACAGCAGTGTGATGAAGATGCCTGTTTCCATAGAGACTGTTGCCACGCTCTGCTGTCATGGCAACGGTCAGCCTCACACCCATTAACCCCAGTGTCCTCTGGGAGATAGTCTCTGCACATCAGATCCACAAACGAGAGATCTCATTACAATTATTACTGCTTATGAAATATACACTCATATATAACACTCAAATAACTCAGACTTCATTTAGATTTAACTAATACCCAATATTCACTCAAAAACTTTGTATAGTGAATCAAACATTATAATGGTCAATTAAAAATATAAATAATGTGGTACTTTTTTATTTTGAATTTTTTTTTTTTGATGAGGAAACATTATGTGGATATGGTAACTAAAAGAGCTGAGATAAAAAAAGAAATCAAATTTATTATTTAATATGACTGAATTAACTACATCACGACAAAATAACAACTGCACATTAATTTATAATATTATTGCTGTAGATATTATCTATATGGTATTATATATACTTTTTTTTAAAATAAAACTGAAACAATCTGAAATTGTTTGCACTTTGAATTGAATGAATGAATGAATGAATGAATGAATGAATGAATGAATGAATGATGCATTTATATAGCGCTTTTATTGTGTATTGTCGTACACCCAAAGCACTTTACAGTCATGTGGGGGGGTCTCTTCTCAACCACCACCATTCTGTGATATAAACATTTATTGCCTGAAATTAGGCATGAAAACATGATAATGTTCAGCAGAAAATCTTAATTACAGTACTTTACTTAAAAAAGTTTATGAATTAATATAAAAATCTGCATATGATAACATCTAAAAACTGGTTTTGTTGAAATGAAATCTATATTTTTAATATAACTGAATCAAAAACTACTACTAAATTAATACAAAATAATGAACAATTGCACATTAATTCATAATGTTACTGTATATTATATATTGTATATATTTTCTTTAATGAAACAAAATTGCATGCACTTTAAATTTTATGTGATGCAGATAGGCTATATTTTATATTCTTATAAGTGAAATCAGGGATCAAACTATGATAGTGTGCATTAAAAATGATGAATAACTGTTTATTATTTTGGTAATTTGGTATCCAATAACAGCCTATAATCCGATCAACACAAATCACTGAATGCATGATTACATTATTCAGTCCTGATCCTGTCTCTGATATATCGCTGATATATTCATGGATAATACAGCATACGAGATCTGAGACTGACGGATGATGGAGTGACAGTCAAACTCACATAAATCATCAACATTAATGACGCGCTTGTGCTTTTTCTCCTCTTCTGCCCAAATTCAGACTGTTAAATGATCATAATCATAATAACGACAATCCTTCAAACACTCCTGCTCTTGCTGCAAATGTAGATCACCGGAAATCAGACATATTACTACAAACGCTGGCCTGACGAATCTGTGAGCGCACACACACACACACACACACACACACACACACACTACATACTGTAGCACAAACAGTGGATGACCACCAGTGGACAACCCCCCCCTCAGTCTTTCTTTATCAAAATGTAATGTTTATCTGTAAATTTACTAGCAATTTCTGAGTGAAAATTGCCTCCATGTAAAAAACAAAACAAACAAACAAAAACAAGCTATTTTTCAAAAGATTACTGAAGTATATTTTACAAGAGAATACTATTTTCAACCTTTCTACTTTGAAACTTAATGTTTAATTTAATGTGTTAACTTTGCAATTACCTGTAAAATTAACTAGCAATTATTAGGGAAAATTGTTTCCATGTAAAATGAGAAATCACAAGAATTTTGCCGTAGGACCCAACAACATTCACAGCATTCAAGACACTGTAGGTACTGTAAAAATTATTATTTTTTTTCAAAAGATTACTGGAGTATGTCTTTTTAATTCAAAACGTCATGTTTAATTCAACTTTTTACTTTTTATTTTTGCTTTGTAATTATTTGTGAAATTTACTAATAATTTCTGAATGGAAATGAAGGGGGAAAAAATCAAGTAAAAATGAGAGAAAAATAAATAAGCAATTTTTTTTTGCTTATTTATTATTTTTATATTATTTATATTATAAGATTATTAAAGTATGCTTTACAAGAAAATACTAATTTCAGTCATTCTACTTCAAAATTTAATGTTTAATTCAAAATTACATACCATTTCTTTGCAATTTTCTGTAAAATTTACTAGCAATTTGTGAGTGAAAATCGTTACAAAGTACATTCATTCATTAAAGGGGTCATATGATGCGATTTCAGCTTTTCCTTTCTCTTTGGAGCTTTACAAGCTCTTGGTGCATAAAGAAGATCTGTAAAGTTGCAAAGACTAAAGTCTCAAATCCAAAGAGATATTCTTTATTAAAGTTAAGAGTCAGCCACACCCCCCTAAAACGGCTCGTTCTAACACGCCCCCACATCTCTACGTCACGATGTGGGGAGATTTGCATAACACCGCCCAAATGTATACGCAAAGAAAGGAGGCGTAACTTTCTTGCTCTAGTGTTGCTGCTTCCACCGGCGCCATGTCGTGGAGAGGTGCAGTGTGTTTGGATGCGAAAGAAAAAGTACTTTGTTTGGGCTTCCAAAAGAGGACATAACAAGAAATCTGTGTCTGAGTTTTATTTACAAAACTGTCCCAGAGCAGTACAACACAAATACTCGAGTTTCATGGAGGATTGTTTTCTGAACATGGGAGAGAACAAGGCCGGTTGTGCATGCTCCAAGAGGGCTTCGAACCGGGAGACGGGCGCTCTAACAGTCGCTAGAACAGGGGAGTGAGGATTACTCACACAGCATTTGCTGGAGAACGACTGTTACAGAAAGGCTTTTACTCTAAAGTGCGGCAGTTCCAACTTTACAAGGACAGTCTGGCACTTCTGACTCACAGCCTGTAAGTAAGTTACATTTTATTATTAATCTGCTACTTAATCTTAATATTCAAACATGAGTTTTGAGCAGTGTGGAGGTGTGCTTGTTGTTTGTGTTTCTCTGATCACAAATTCAGACATGGTGTTATGTTTACACGGTGCGATGCAACGCGACACGTAAAAAGTCAGTATAATTCATTATAATCAGTAATCATGTCCCCACTGGATGCAACAAATGCCTCGTTTGAAATGGCTTTTAATGTTTTTGTGTCATTGCGGGGACGCAGCATTACGTTATGGTAAGGGGTGTAACATTTCCGTCACACACTTGAGGTGTTCGGCCAATCACAACGCACTAGATCGCTGGCCAATCAGAGCACATCTCGATGTTTTACATCAATGAGCTTTGTACAAATCGATCCGCTTCAGAAAGGCGGGGCTTAGAGGAGATAAAATAATGTAAAATATGTGGAAAATAATGTGTTTTTTTTTTTTTTACTTTAAACCACGTAAACACATTGCATTACACCAAATACACATAAGAATGTTCTTTTTTAGCACCATCATATGACCCCTTTAAGCAGTCTTTTATCCGCCCACCCCCCACAAAAAAACCACAAGCAATTTTTCAAAAGATTATTGAATAAAAAAATCTAAAATACTATTTCAGTCCTTCTATTTCAAAATGTAATGTTTAAATCAGCATAATTATCCATAAATTTACTAGCAATTTCTGATTGAAAATTGTTGTAAAACTGAGAAACCTCACAAGCAATTTTTGCAAAGATTGTTGAAGTAGGCCTACATTTTACAAGAAAATACTACTTCAGTTTTCTACCTCAAAATGTCATGTTTAATTCAATGTGCTCTCAACATTTCTTTGTAAATATTTGTGAAATGTAATAGTTATTTCTGACTGAAATTGTTCCAATCACATTTAGTCATTCAGCAGATGAAGAGTATAACAAGCAGTTCATCATATGATGCAATAAATGCTAGTAATACAGTACAAGCGTACTAAATCCCACAGCAGCTTTTCTCAGTGCATGACATGCATTTGTGTTTTTTTTAAGGGAAATGAATAGTAGATCAGACACAAAACCCGAGCATCACGTCACTGACCCACAAACATCACATCATCTCTGTTTACAAATCAGCTCCAGAATCCTGGCAGAAGAATGAGAGGAAGACTGAAACGCTGAGGAAGGAGAGCAGAGACGGGCGTGGCTCTCTCTCTCTCTCCAGAGAAATGCTAAATATAGAAACCCACGAGACCACGACACATCTGCAGTCCTACAATTACTGCATCTAATGCATTACACTTCAACAGCACTGCTTTAAGGAGAAATCTACATTAACAATGCAAAACAGAACTGAAGACAAGAGTTCTTACTGTAACTATCATAAACCAGGCAAAAACTGTAAATAAGTTCATTTGATTATAAAAGTTGAACAATAAGCATTAATTTCATAAATAGAATAATGAATGAGTATAAGCAATTTCATAACGAAAATGAAAACCTTAGCTGTTTCACGTTTATTTGTAGGTCTTTTCACAATACAAATTGTTTCAAAGCTGCGTTATAAAAAAGTGCATGTTTCATTACAATCAAGTTTCCCATGAAACAATCTCATTATTTACATATTTGCTCTAAAATAACTTAAAAGTGTGTTTAATGCATGAAATGAGTAAAATCTACTTTAAGAACAATTCATTTAAACCTTTTTTTGGGATGTTATACATTTAAAAAAAAAAATAAAATACTCATGTCTTACTAAAAAACTTTGAATTCAAGACTTCAGTGAACAAATTAATTATGTTGAATCGTATTTATTCATTTTTATTTATATGCACTAATAAACAGCAATATTTATTTACATATATTTTACTGACACATTTTAAAATATGAAAAATGCTAGAGGGAGATCAGTGTTATACTGTTATGGTTTTTATTAATATTTTGAATAATTTAAAATTAATAGTTTTTATATAAATTTTAGTTAAAGATTTATTAATGTTGTTTTTTAATAGGTTTCATAGTAAATATTAATTTTTTAAATAGTTTATTAATTAGTTAAACTAAATTAAAATGAGAAATATTGCATTGACAACTAGCTGAAAAACAAATGTAAAACTCATTTAAAGTATTTTAATGGTTTAATTTTAGTTTTAGTTAACTATAATAACCCTAAGGGAGATTTTCAGAAACATTTCTGAGTGATAACACAAATTAATCACTGATGATGAATCAAATTGATTCATTTTTTAATGCATATTATGCACCGATAAACAGTAATAGATTTCAGTAACCCACTGGTGTATGATTATATATCATGGCTAAAGGCCTGTAAGTTCATTTGCTTATAAAAGCAATGAAACTTCTCTGCTTAACATTAACTCTGCACTGATTTCACAAATAAATCTGTATGAGCATCCCATTCCTCTGGAACGAGGCTGCGCTGTTCATGTGGGACTGCGAAGGTCAGAGGTCAAATCTAACCACTACAAACATCTGCCATATAATATGGATGCGTAATTATAGAGACCCTCCGTGGGGCCGTTACCATGGCAGCACACACACTTCCTGTGGATTCAACCATCGGCCCCGTATGAATAACAGCGGAGCTTCTCTAAGGGCCGAGCTTCTCAAATCTCACTTGATTCATCATTACTGCGAAATATATGACATTTTTTACATATGTGATCTTAAAAGGCCATTTAATGCATGAAAATACAGTAAAAAATCTAGTTAAAAACATAGCTTTTCACTAAGCAATGAATACTTATATATTTTTTTCAGGAAACCTGCATATGCAATGCTTCTTCATGTCACTAAAACTACTTATTCATCATTACTGTGAGATGTATAAATATATGACATATTATTTACATATTTGCTCATAAAAGGGCATTTAATGCATGAAAATACAATACAATTTTTATTAAAAACTGTTTTATACTAAACAATAAATAACATTTATTCAAGTTTGTATTTAAGCACCAACAGCAGTATTTACCCACGTTTTACTAAAAGATTTTAATATCGTACATCAAGACTTCTGAACATTTCTGAATCACAATGAAATGAATTGATGATAATGAATCATATTCATTAATTTTTAATTTTTATTTATATGCACCAATAAACAGCAATAATTATGTACATATATTTTACTAAAACATTTTAAAATAAGAAAAATGCAATGTGGAGATCAGTGTTATTTTTTAATCTCATTGCGATACTATTAGAGTTTTTATTAATAATTTGATTTTAAAAAATCTGTTTTCATTTTAATGTTAAAGTTTTACAAATTTTATTGTGTGCTTTTGTCATTTTACTAGTTTTTTTTTAAAAAATATGTCTATATAGTTTTTTATTATTGTTTATTTCAGTTTTAGTTATTTTAGTACATCAAGTTCAACTAAATTAAAATGAGAAAACCTGCCTTGGCAACTACCTGAACATATTTATATTCTATATTGTATTTTACTTTAGTTCAGTTAATGTTTATTTTATTTCAAGTAAAGAAATTTTTTTTAAATTTTAGTTTGTTTTAGTTAACGATGATAACCCTGGCAGAGACTTTTGTAAATATTTCTAAATAACAATGCAAATGAATGGTTGATGATTAATCATTTTTAATTCATATATTCAATATTCATTTTTAATTATATGAACAAATAAACAGTAGTATTTATGTCTTAATATATATGAAAAATGTCATGAAGAGATTTCTGTGAACATTTGATTGATAATGCATGTGAAAATTTTGAAACATTCAAATCAGAGTTTTGAACATATTCATTGAAACATATTCATATTCATTCAGTGAAATCTCAACTCTGAAGCACTCAAAGCACTCAAACGAATGACTGCTAGTCTAACAGCATCTTCAATATTCAGATAAATAAAAGACATCTAATTCACTGAGATATTGTTGTTTAATTCTGTAAAATGACTGAAATCTGATCATGAACATCGGTTATTTATGGGCCAGCGCTAGAGGGAGGTTTTGCACAAACTCATCCTGATTGCACAGAAGGCTGTTGTGTTGGTTATGAGCATCGCTCACCTGCTGACACGCATGTTACAGCCAACAAAGCCTCTCATTCAGAGCACAAACCTGCAGCTCGTCTCAATGGCAGCCGTACCAGTGACCTTTACAGACCTAGAGTTCTGAATACAAGCGGATGACAACGGCTAACTGAAGCATGCAATATGATGTCTATGCAAGGTACAAATGAAAATAAAGAATTCTGCAGCCGTTTATATTACATAAAGCCATATCAAATATTCACTGCTGACAATGTGCAATCAAAAAACGCTGTGATATCACAATGCACTGTTTATTTGGCCAAAAACTGTGTATAAACAAAACCACAACTCAGAAATCTCAAAGTTAATATACCTATTAAAATATTTAGTGAAAACATGGGTAATTATTATTTCAATCATCATATCGATGGATATAAATATAAAAAGGTATAAAATTCTTTGGATTCATTTAGTGAAAAAAGTGCATGGGAAAACAGGTCTTGATTGTTTATTTCACTTCTTGCAATGAAACTCCGGCATTATTGACTGAAATGATGCTTCCTCTGGTTGAAGAACAGCCTTTAGCCATTTTAGAAAAATACATAAACATTAAGATGCATATTAAATTTCTTCAACTAGCAGAGGAACACATAAAACGCCCAGTCCGGGTTCCAATACTATAGTATAAACATGTCCTGAACACAGCGTGAGTTTAACATTTGTCCACGAGCGTGAAACATCTGTCAAACCTCCATTTCTACAGACCTTTTGGTGGCAAGACCAACAAAACCACAATCCACCAAAACACTGTTACTAATAGCCAATCAATATCTTTACTCTGTAGCACAATAAACAGCAACATCCCATTATGGCCTCAAAAATAACTCAGGCCAATGCTGTTTACATCACTCATTCTCTCATTATACTGATGGAATCTGAGAGTAATACCATGGTTTTTTATACACCAATGATTACAATATTCACAAATCATGGTATTGGCACGGTACCCCAATGCTCATCCCAAAATACCATGGTATATTCCCAAAAAAACACAGAACCTTATCCTTTAAGAGTCTAGGAATGGTGAGAATACAGTGGAGACACACACTGACTGCGGTGTGGAAAATTACAAGCTTAGACCAACCCAGAGACAATGTGTCTTACAGTAAAAATACACTTCAACTGATTGTTAGCGTTTAAAAATAGTGTGTTCCTCGAAACACAATGTAGTTCTTGGTGGGCGTTCACACGCAACGCGTTCCTCTCAACGGAACGGAACGTATTTAGCGATATTAGCACAATGATTCATTTCATGGAGTCATGTTTGGAAGAAACATCGCCTAACAAAGGCTGAGGAAAGATCAAAGGCATCCCGACGTCAGAAAAATCATCTTCTCCACACACACCCAGTGACAACAACACACTGATTTACTCGATGAAAACCTCAGGGAAGAGTCAATCACAATCTGGAATCAATCCCAGAAAATCAAACTCTTATTTTCCGGCTTCAGATGATCCAGCAGGATCTCGGTTGATTCCTAGAGGATTCGCGTTTGATCCCATTATGATTCCTGCTGTTTGATCGCAACCCAACACATTCCTCCATTAACCAGCTGGATCCACACCAAAATAATAGAGTCAAAAAACAACAAACCGAAACGTGTGAATCACTCAATCACTTTACGTTCGAGCGCGGCACATTAAGTGTTTAAATGCCGCTGCCGCTCGCTATATCACCTTCATCCTGACAGCTTGCTTATTAATATTATTTTATGGATCTGTTACACAGTATCCGTTCATCCTGTATGTCGTCGGATATAAATGATGGCTCGTATAACAGCGCCCGATCAAGCGGAACGTTCCGCAGGACGCGTATGTAGCGATTATTCCCACTGTTACCGTTTATTATAAACATTCCTTGCGTAACATTATACGACTATAAAACAAATACACAAGGGTTAGATATTAAACCTTATTCTGGTTTAGAAACGACATAAAAAGAAAAAAAACAAAACCCCCGCCGCGATCTTTTGTATCGAAATGAACGTTCCACGTTATCGCGGCTTAATCGTAGTGCGGCCGTTCTAGTGTATCTGTCGCTGCGATCATGGTTACATTGAATCGATTATTTGATCGGCGTCGCTTTTGTCGATTTCTTACCTCAACAGCGAGCGTCGATGTCGCGGCCATCAGTAATATGAAAAGCTCTCGACAGCCCATTCTGCGCCTCTTCTGTGTGCTTTCAGCAAACTGCGATGCTCTGTATCGAGTAAATATCCGTGTGGTGTAAGACGTCGGTGTGTGGATCGCGTCGGCTCTGAGAAGAATGCGATGATCCTGCGATGGCGAGTCAGAACAGCGCGTCACCTGACCGGACAACGAGCGAATGAATGTACGGGAGGGGGAGCAGGGAACACTCAAAATACTGGCAATACAATTAAAATCAAACCAAAGACTGCACTACCTTAGTCTTACGTATTTTTGTTTTAAGATAAATATATTTTATTATTTATTTTATATGCATTTTTATTTATACTCATTTTTATTACATAAAACGTATTATTATTTATTTCCGCTTGAGATTATTTATTTAAGCTTTTCAGTTTACATAGCCTACGTTTTATGAGTAATAACAAAAACATTTTACTCTTCAGTCAGTTATCTGTTTTTCAATCAATGCTTATTTTTTACTTAATTGTAATTTTATTTTTGATTATTTTAAATTTTAAAATGTAATTGGTTTATTATTATTATTATTTATTTTACCATATCACTATACAACATGAGGCATTGCTCATGTAATGCATGCATTTTATTTTATATTTATAAAAAGGAAATCAAAACATTAAATGTCATGGATTCTAGATTATGTTCAAACTGGAGAATTTAATTATGCTCATTTCTGTTATTTGTTGCCACCGTGTGGACGATCATGAAAACATTATTATAAATGTGGAGTAGCCTATTAGTCTAGTTCGGTAAATTCTTATATTCCATATATCTATGAAATCTTTTTATATTTTAATGTACTTTCTTGGATGTGTGTGCAAATTAGCTTTCAAAGACCTCAAAGAATAAAACATTTTGCTAACGAACTGTGTGATAGCACCACAATGGAAAACACGAGCATGCAGCCTTCAGTTTTATTATGAAAAGTAAAAACAGACATAAATTGCATTAATGTTTGCTGTTTGGACACAATCGGTGAACAGTTAACTACACCAGGTGTATTTTCGTAACAGTAGCCAACTACAAATACGACTTGCTCTTTCAAATTTCTATGAATAAATACATTTACCATATTTTTTCCTCAGTTCTTAAAAATGAATTAATCAAGACACTCAGACACATTTTAGGTATAAGAATATAATGTTACTCTATACAACACATGACATTTACTCCCATATTAACAGTTAATTTCACCATATTTCCATTTGACAATTAAAGAAATAACACTGATCTTCAACAAACCGCATCACAAAAAAATATACTGTATACACACATTTTGGAGTTTTTAGGCCTGTCCTGGTCTCATGTTGCCTAATAAGGTTTGTTAGTGTTCATTAGGTTTCTGAGACCATAAATGTCCATGTCATAAATAAAAATAAGAATCCTCTTTGCACTGCTCCAGTGAGTGGAAATCCCTGCTTTATCGACAGAGTGCCAGTCTGGCAGTTGTGCAGGGATTTTTTTTATTTTTGTGCATTATTTTGTGTGTCCTCTCAGAATAACACACATCAGGAGGTTCATTTGCGGCTGTAGCCTGGATAGGGTGGAGGTGGAGAGTAGTTTGTTGCTCTGGGTGGAGTTGGTGTGTATGGAGGCGGCCGTAGATCAGGAGGATACATCTCATAATCATAGCTGTAAGGAGGTGGAGGACCTGAGAAGAATGAGACAGAACTGGAAATGAATGCTGCGTTTACAAGAGCAACAAGCAGGAGGAATGTATAGGCTTTGTTTATATTTGGATCGACATACAAAACTGTCAAATTTTTTTTGCTTTAACACAACGAATGCTTTAATTATAGCTTAACATGTTCATTATGTCTGTTTAACTGAATACAACATGTTTACTAACCACATAACCTGTATTATCTTATTTTTTAATTTATTTATCAGTTTATTTAGATAGGGACAGTGTAAAACTTATGATTCCAGACAGAAAAAGCTAAAGAAAAAAGAAAATATAGAGCATAGCATATGTAAAAAAAAAAAAAAAAAACAAACAAAAAAAAAACACATATATACACACAGTATATATATATATATATATATATATATACACTGTGTATATATATACTGTGTATATATGTGTTTTTTTTTGTGTTTTTTTTTTTTTACATATGCTATGCTCTATATTTTCTTTTTTCTTTAGCTTTTTCTGTCTATATATATACCTATATTAAAGTTTCTCCCAACTGTAGCAACATATAGAAAAATTAGACAATTTATTAAAATTTCTTAGATATGCATACAACTCTGATTTATAGTATTATCTTGCACATTCTAATTTAAGAGTAGGCCTAAACTTAAGTTTTGGCACATTTAAATGTTCAAAATATGCAAATTTGGCATAATCTTATTAAATATGCATAAATATGGAAGTATTATATATGCAACTTATAAAAAGAAGTGATATAGACTTGATACAAAATGTCATAGCTTTTAAGTTTCCAGTGCAAACGTCTAAAGATTCTTAAACAAAGACACATTTACTTTACAAACAAAATGACAGAAGACACAAAGTCTTGTTTTCTGAGAAATTGATCAAATGAAGTGAGTTTATGATTTAAACAAGAACAAATATCAGCCAATGGACAACAAGTTTTCATTCCCCATTGACATTTGATATTTGTTCTTGTTTTAAGCATACACTCACTTCATTTTGTTCAGTTTCTCAGAAATCAAGACTTCATATGTTGATTTTGCATCTCCAGTAAATGTATTTTGATCTACACTGCAAAAAATTATTAAATTCCTTAGTATTTTTGTCTTGTTTTCTAGTATAAATATTTACAAATTCTGGAATTAAGATGCATTTGTCAAGTAAATGCATCCTGATTCAAGAAGTTTTAGATATTTATACTAGAAAACAAGACATAAATACTAAAGAAGAAAATATTTTTTGCAGCGTAAGGATGTCTCGATATTTTTACTGGAAATCAAGACCAAAATACTGAGGAATATATATATATTTTTTGATATTCTTGCCATGACTTTATGAAATTCTGCCTTTTATTAATTTCTTAAGTCTTTGCTGTGATTTTTAAGGCCTTAATTTGTGGAAAGGCAAATTAAGACTTTAAGACCCGTATAAACTCTGTCTTATAATTTAATGCTTTTTGCCCTTGAAATTAAATACAATTAGTTCATAAAATGTTGAAGTTTTTTTTTTTTTTTTAAATACTCTTAAGGAAGCACATTTTGAAAGCAAATAGTGAAGGTGATTGAAAATCTTAAAAAGTCAAGTCACAGAAGCAGCTTTACATAAACAAACAGTAAAATAATGTAAATGTTGCAAATTTCATCAATAATGAAACTACCTCAAAATCAGCTCTATAGAAAACAATATTATCATTATTCAGTTCAATGTTGATTCAATTCAGCTCAATAACAGTTTCATTGTCGCAAAATAAGGCCGCATTTACACTGCAGGTCTTGATGACCAATTCCCATTTTTGTGACTATATCTGATTTTTTGGACGACGTGCTTACATTTCTTTTAAAAATGACCCATATCTGATGTGTGCATTTTACACTGCACTTTGTGACACAAACCAAAATAGCATATATGACATCACTAATCAATTTCAATAGTACATTGAGTTTAATTTATATTCATATAGAAACATTTTAATGCAATAGTTACATCTATACGTCAAAATAATTATATAGTACAAATTCTTCAGGACAGTGATGTACGCAGCTCCGCTGAAAGCTTACGAGTGGAATAATATTCAGGTCAGGTGGTAGATATTTGTTAATTGTTGATTGTATATCAAGTGCAGGGACATGTTTGTGTGCATTTTTTTTGTGTGGTTTCAATGGAACGAATGGGAAGAAGTACTTGTTGTGGTAATTCTATAGTTGCTGTGGTAATATAACAACTATAGTAATATAAACAAATTACTTTTCCCAATATTGTACTAAGTTTTCTACAACTATAGGGTATATTATAATACAATACACTACAGTTTACTGTAGTAAATACTAAAGTATACTACAGTATTTATTACAGTTTATCAGTTCACTATAGTTACTACTACAGTATGCTGTAGCATTCATTAACAAAGTGTTGTAAATACTATAATATATACAGTATAATACACTTTACTATAGTATGGTTCAAAAACACTATAGTATTTGCTTTAAATTACTATAGTATTTTAAGAGTCATTATTCAGCTCAAATTCAGTTCAAATTTTATTCTCATCTGATCATTGTTGCCAACTTTGTTGCTAAATTTAGCAACTTTCAGACTACCCTAGCAACATTTTCTTCCAAAAGCACCTAGTGACAAATTTAGCCATTTTTTATTAATTTATTTGGCAACTTTTAGCAACTTTTGATAAGTGACTCAAACCATAAAAAGGCACACATTTTCCATCCAAATTACACAAAAAGAGGAAACCAAAGATGCCTAGCTGTACATCACGTGAACTGAGTTAGCTGATATTTGCAATTGGTTCAATTTAATAATAATAATAATAATTTAATAATTGTTCATTTATGATACACTTTGTTAGTAGCTTGTACCTGCGATTGTTGATCAGTTAGTACACTGTAAGAAAAATGGAAAAGATACTAATAATTTTCCAGGACATTATCCACTATCCATTGTAACTCGAAAATTAAAATGCAGGTAAAAAACCAATAAGGAAAATTCTTTCATATAGTAGATTGTGCCCTATTTTTACAGACTTTTCTTAGAGTGTAGCATACTAACTACTAATGCACTGCTTAAAGCATAATTGTTGAGAATGTGTAGTATTACTAGTTTACTAGCTATTAAAAAAAAATATTAAATTGTAATCATTCAAAAACATGTAAGCGTTCAATAATTCAATGTATTTAAAAATACAGTTATTTATATTTTAATATTATATTATGTATATTATTTTACAAACAAATCTAAATGAACATGTATAAAATACATTTTTTGCTGAGATTTGATGTTGTGACAATTTTGCGTCGTGATTATGCAATGACATCACAATGTCATTTAGCAACTATTAGCAACAAATCAACCTTCTTTAGCAACTTTCTCTGAAAATTAGATCTCTTGTGTGCTAGTTGTAGTTAGTCAGTGTGAAGGCTTGTGTGTGTTGTTGTGTTACCTGGGTAACCCTGAGTCACGGTGTTGATGTATGACGAGCTGAAGACGCCCACTCTCGCCCCGCGGCCGTTCTTCACGCACATACAGATGCACAGAAAGATGGCGGCCACCGCGCCCATCAGAAACACCACGCCAAACACGATCCCTGAGATAGCCGTTCCCCTGAGCGAACAAAACACAAAACATACTAACATACACGAGCTGCACGAGTACTAGTGATGCTCGATTCATCAAACACTAACTACCTGTCTGTTTCATGGCAGGATAAACTCAATATTTGCATTCGTTGTGTTTTTGTGGAGTCAGACCACCCATGCTCATATTTATTTGTCTCCTGATGGATCCTGTCCATTTGTGAGTCAACGGTGATCCGTCTCTTGTGTGATCAGACACCTGACTAAACACGGCACAAAAGACCAAATGTGTTGCTTTTCAATTGTCATTTTGAGTTTGGACGAATGTGAGAGTGAGAGACGTGAGTTCAGACTGATGCCTTGAGGTTTGGCTAAGATCCAACCAAAGTGTTTGAGATGCTCATGTGAGGAGAAACATCTAAGAAACTAGGACTGTTATAATTATCGATTCTCCGATCCTGAGCTTTGCATATGGCATGTGTGTATTTGATGTCCTGAAGCTCGATCGCAGCTGCGGTTAAATGCACTTGGATCTCCGAATACTTTTATGATACGAAATTGATGTAAACACAGTCAGTTATGTTTTCAGAACAGTACAAAACATCTGATATGTGGAAATAGATCTGTGCATTAGTGTGAATGCAGCCTATTAAAGCTGCCGGTGTGTATGATCTCATCAGTAATAATCAAACAGCAATAATGCTGAGGAAAAATAAAAACCCATAACTATGTTTGTCTGTAAACCTTTGGATACTTAAAGCACTCTCAGATACTGAAAGTACTTTTTGTTTATCATTTGTAATTGTCTTTCCCCCCCTTTATTACTTTATATGTGCTTATATGTTTTGAAGATATATTTAGTTGGTTGAATTCTTAACAAGTTTTTTGATTTATTATTAATATGTAATTATTTTAAAAAGTAGCCTGGTTATATAATTTAATAAAAATGCACAAAATATACATTCTAAAAGATTTTACAAACATTCTCATTAAGTTATAAAAATTTTATTTCGGAATGTTCAAAACGCCCTTTTTTATATTTTTAAAAAGTTAATCAAACGTTAAGAGAACATTCCATTGTATTATTTTTCAAAAATTATGGGAATGTTACTTTTGAATGCTCTCTGAACGTTCTGAAACAGGAAGTAACATTTAAAAAATGTTTGGTGGTTTTCAACTATAATGTTTCAGAAAAAAGAGTTCTGTGAACAATGTATAAAAATGTTTTGAGAACAGTATTAAAGACCAGACAACTTTGGACAAATGTTCTGTTAACGTTACTGTTGACAAATTTGAGAGAACATTGCTGCAATGTTATGAGAACGTTCTCTGTTAGTCGAGAGCCTCTATTAAAGAGAAACAATGAAGATATTAAAAACGTTTCATGTGTGAAATCATCTGAAGTCACTTTTATCACTTGGACTGTGGTCATTAAAAATGCATCAGAATTATTAGATGTAATTGGACATGAGGGTTGATTACGGGAAATGGGTTGGATTTCAGATTGAAGTGGAAAAGCAGCTGTGTGTGAGGGGGAGGGGAGGTCAGAGGTCAAGTCAGTGCTGGTGTTATACATGTGCTGTGTGTGAGAGTGTGTGTGTGTTCTGCATACATGGTTGTATAATGTCATGGGTATTACAATGTGAAATTGGCTAATGAGGTTTCCATGAGGTGTCCTCATAAACCACCAAACTGATCAAAAACATACTAAACTGAAATTCTACAAATGCCAGTAGTTTACTGTAAGGGGTAGGTTTAGGGGAAAGAAAATACAGTTTGGACAGTAGAAAAACCAATACGCACCATTACATAGAAAGTCAACGTGTGTGCGTGTGTGTGTGTGTGTGTGTGTGTGTGTGTGTGTGTCTACTTACGAGAGCACGTCTCCCACATACGCATAGTAAGAGCAGCAGAACGGAGGAACTCCATCACAGCAGTACTCAATACAGCTGTCACACTGAGCGTCTCCACGGCCTACAAAACACACACACACACACACACACACGATTTATATAAAATATGATATATTTACAAGAATATTTGCTCAATGTGAACTGATTTATAGGATCACTGGCATCAGAATCATGATATAATTCACACTTTCACCATTTAGCGATGTGCATTATGGTTAGGGAAAATTCTAAATCACAATCTTATTTGAGTATTTAGGAGTTTTAGTTCATATTTTTAATTAGATTTCATTTTTATATTTTCAGTTTTTAATTAATTCAAGTTAAATTTTTAGCAATTTTATTGTTTTGTCATTTTTATTAAATTAATCTATATTTTTTCTTACGTCTATATAGTTTTCATTAGGTTTTAGTTTTAGTTATTTTAGTACTTCAACTTACACTAACCAAAAATGAGAAATGTTGCCATGGAAACTAGCGGAAATAAAATAAGTTTTTAATAAAATGTTTAATAAAGGTCTTATTTTTAATGTTTGTTTTACTTCAAGTAATGAAAATGTTTTAATGGTTTTAGTTTTAGTAATAATATCTGTTCACAATTAAAAAAACAAGCTCTTATTTAATTCACAAGTGTGAATTTGAAGTGAATTGGATTTTCTTTCTATTTGTTTTTAATTATATTTTTAATCTTTTATTAGAATATTTATTTTTTACCTTTTATTTTTGATTTTATTTTTTATATAATCTGTTAAGATTATTTCTAAATCCCTTATATGTAAAGCACTTTTAGCATTGTGTATGAAACGAAAATACCATAGTCAAAAACCTAACTAATTTTAGTTAGAAATAATCATGTTTAAAATGTTTGAATATTTTCAGTGGAAAACAAGACACAGATAAAGATAAGGAATACGATTTTTTTGCCGCGTTTCACTTCTCTTGACTTGAAGATAAAAGATGCTTTAAGAACATTATTGTGTATTGAAACAAAACCAACTGATCAAAATCTCCCTGCAGTGTTTCTCAGTGTTTAGTGTTGTGTTGGAGGGCTGAGCTTGTCTGTTCCCATCATTCCTGCTGCTGACAGACAAGTCCGATCCTGCAGAAAGAATCATCAGTGCTTCATCATGTGTTGCTTCTTGCTCAGAGCTCTTTAATGCACCAAACATGCCTGCTGGATTGGCATCAAACGCTATTGATCTGTGATTAAGAGAGCTTTATGACACATTTCAATGACTGGATTGCATTTGCACTTCTGGTGAAGGGTGTATACAGCACAACTAATGCTTAACACAAGTCCATCTGTATAGATCTGGGTCCATGGCTTCTTATCTTGATGTCATAACATACTTGAAAAAGAGCTATAAATACAACTGTTTTAGCACTAACAGTCTTTTAATGTACATATCTCAAGCTCATGCTCAAGGACAAGGATGGTTGGTACACAATTACAGCGCTATCTTGTCCTGCCCACAGTCATCACAGTATAATTGGTGTAATTATGTCTTCTGAAGCACCAAAATTTGGCTTCAATTTGAGTGGCGTCTGTTTGCATCTGGCTTCCCAGAGCAAATGTGGGGCCCTGCAGACTGGGTGGTCCCCTAGAGGCCCTCGCTGTACCTCTGGGTCCTGTCGGTCAACACTTTTGGGACAAAGACGCTTTAGACGCACTGACGCTTTAAATGTTACCACACACACACACACACACACACACACACACACACAGACACAGACACTTCTTACATATATGTATGTATGCATAGTTTAATCATAAAACTCCAGAAAAGTGTTTTGTGATGCTATCAGATGGTCATGCTATGGTACTGAATGAATACAGTGTTCATATACCATGATATTTACTTAATACTTCAATGTATTTCAAAGAATCCCATGGCATTATTATGGCAGCATTAAAAGTGGTAGTAAAATGAGCAATTAGTCAATAGCAATTACTCTAAAGCAAGTTTTTTTCAGCATCAAAAAGGTGAGAAAATTTAATTAACTAACTCTTACACAGACAACGGAGAAATTGTTAGTTAACCCATACATAAAATAATTATAAAACTAGTCTGTTAAGTAGTAACTCATAAGTAACTTTTCTTTGTAAGTTCCCAGCTAACAAGAAACATTCACTAACATTTTTCAAATTCTATAAATGTTTTAAAGTAATGTTTATGGAACGTTCTTATAACTTAAGATTTCATGCGTTCTCAACGTTGAGAGAAAACGTTCTTAGTATAACATTCTCAAAACATGATGTTTTGTACTTGAACGTTCTTAAAAGCGTTTTTGTAACCTTTAAATAGCATTCTAATCACAGCAAGAAAACCGGACACTTCAACGTTTTAGAATCGCTTCAAAACAATGTTCCCACAACGTTTTTATAACCTAAATTTGTTGCCTAAGACATTACCATGGTAGCTTTAAACACAGCGGTAAAATGAGAATCATAAAGACAAGTTACTTCATCATAAAGCAAAAAAGTTGAGTGAAAGTCATTAACTAACGTTAACAAACAACTGAGAAATTGTTAACCCGCAAGTAAAATAATCATAAAACTGTAGCACGTAAAGTTAATTTACGACCTCAAATTATAAGCAACTAGGTAACACATACGTGACTTTCCTTTGTTTGTAATTTAAATAAATAATCGATTACACCTTTAATTGATCTACTTCCTAGTTCTCAAATATAAAACTACATTACCGGCAAAGAAGCAAAGCAGCAGAGAGTCCCGCAAGAACTTCCAGCTCTTCTGTGAACTCGCCCTCCTCGGATTCTCCATCATGTTTCTGTACATCTCTGTTGAAAACGCGTCTGACCAGCTTTCACATGTTATTTAATCTTTCCACAGTTGATCGTTAATTCTGCCATGTCTTAAATCTTATTATAAACTGTGCCTATGTTGTTCTGACTGTCAAGCGTTAAAATAAACGAACTCTTTAATCCATAACGCTCCACGTGTTCCACGACTCGACTCTCAGTCACAACTTCTCCTTTGACTCCTTGCTCTTTGTCTTTAACTTCTTCCTTGCGCTATTTTCCTCTCTTCGCCTCGATCCCCTCCCCCAGGAACAGCGCCCAGTCGGTCTGGATGCGACTGAACGAACGGCCGCCTCCGCTGTCACGACTCATCACACAAACGTAAATGTGGCTGGTTACCTCAGGAACAACACAAGAGCCGCACGACCGTTCTGGGAACACATTCGCCCTCTTCAATAGCGGCAAATTGCGGCCTCATCTTCTCGCTAGTGTCCTTGAAGTCTATATTTAGATCTCTTTTTCACGAATCCGCTCTGTGTGCAACATCCCTGACCTGAGCTCAACACGAAGAGTAAACAAGAGCATCTCAAAACACGTGCTCCAGAGGATTATAGACCCAAATGTTCATACTTAATTCACTTGATCAACTCAGAATACAATTTTACGAACGTACGTATCAATACCACGAGTTTCTGTTTCTATTTGGCGTGCTATTTGTACGCAGAAATTGACTTTGGCGTGTATATGATACGCAGTGGTTAGGATTAGGGGTGTGGGGTAGGTGCGTATTATATGTACGCCAAAACTGCGTATCATACGCACGCCAAGACATTGCGTATCATATGCACGCCAAAGTCAATTTCAGAAAATCCTGCTATTCATACGCATTTCCATGAGACCGGACTCATTTAGAATTGGGACACCATTAAATAACATTTATCTTAAATGATTACCTTTATATCTTGTTTATGAGTTGTGACTTGATCCCCTACTCAATTATAGCTTAATGCATTTGAGTTGTTGACAAATAACATGGACCTAACTAACTAAAATCATCTAAAAACGGATTTCTAACATTCCCATTAACTCAAGAAAGCATTTCTGAATGTTAAAAATAAAGAAAAAAAAAAAAAAAAAAAAAAAAAAAAGCTTTCAATGTTTTTTTCTTGGTTATGCGAATGTTAATTTGCAGACATTACAGGGATGTTACATTTGAACATTCTCTGAACATTCTGAAAAAAGTGGTAACATTTAAAAATGTTACATGAACATCCAAGTAAAAAAAAAAAAAAAAAAAAAAAAAAAAGGTTTTCATTAGAAAAGGCCTTGCTATCATGGTGTGCAAAGTCACTTAATTGTTATTTTACTGGGCGGTTGGTTGCATGTATTATTTAGCAGAAGAACTGGCTGGGGCTGAATGTGCTTCCTCTTCAACCTCCCTTGTAACATAATGACAAAACCCCACATTGTCCTCTTAAATTATTAAAGCTTGTTATATAACAAAAGACGTCCTGGTTATAACCAGTGATGTGGTTATTACCTGTGCTGCTGAATATGCCAGTCATACACGCTTTTCTTTGAACAGCTATTGAGAGTGCTAATTAATTGAATACAATTGATTTAATCCAGCCCGGTGGACTTTCTTTGTCTGGTTCATAATACAAGCAGACAGACTCAGCAGCTTTATATTGATAATTGTCCTGATTAGATCTAGTCATGTTGATGCTCTTTTGAGTTTATTTTGATGTATGCATGTACTTAAATTGATGATGATTTACAAACAATGTGTATAAGTTAGAGTTCAGACTTTAGATGTTAATGTTGCTCCATCATTTAGAGCAGATTAACCACATTAAAAATACCATTATATTTTTTAGAGAAAATATAATGTAGTACCTTCACAAACCCCAAGGGGTCCTCAGACTAGGATTTAGACTACAGTGCTTCAATGTCAGGAGCCACACCCAAAATAAGACACCATCTCAACAATATTGGTCCACAAATCAATGTGATACTTTATTCATAAACCTAAGATCATTGATATTGTATAAATACTCTAATATAATCTACATCCTTCAGTTATTTCAATAATAATAACAAATAGAAATACAATAATTATAAAAAAGCAACAAGATTATATTAAATGGGCTGTACAAAAATAAATAACGTTTGGATATTCTGTACAAAAAGAAATACCTCATTACAAAGATACCTTCTCAGAAGGCAGGAGAGGATTACTTATGAAGTAGTAGTATGAGAAAAGTTCCTCACCATATCTCCACACAAACACACAGAACTAACCCACACATACATAAGCATGCACAAACACAGTCTCTCTTCAGGTATAGAACTTATGCTCTTTGGTCTCCCTCCCTGTTAAAAACATGATCCCTCTTGACCGGGTATGGCTTTGCAAAATGGTGAAAATATCAACCTAGGAAGCTAAACTTGAAGCTAATGTGGATTGTTAAATTTAGTTATGAGGAAATGCATAATACCTGTTGTGGTGTTTGATTAGCAGCATGTATGCCTAGCTGAGGTGAGATACAGCATTGGTTTTGGCAAGAAAAATGCATGTGTTAAAATATGTGCTCTGAGCCAGAGTTTGCAACTTTGAAATGGAGAACCACTAGAGGGCGTTTTATATAACACCACTACTAATGAACTCTTCTGTTACTGCTCTTGACCCTGGCAATAGCTCCTATATGTTCCTATATGCTCTCTTGTGACAAACGAATCATGTCTGTCTAGTCCAGCTCAGACAGACGGTACAAATGCATAGCTGTTTCATGCACTCTTTCATTAATCATCATACACACCCATGCACACTCAAAATCTAACATGCATGACATCACTATCCAAAGCAGCAGAGGTGTTCGTATTCTCATCCTAAATCACAGCTGTCAAGACAGGTGCACAGTGTGCCAGCTTTGTGCCCCCAGTGTTGGATGGGTGGGATTTGAAACACTGAAAGAAGTTTGCTTGCAGTCTCAGTCATAAGGGGCCCTTTGAATCCAAAAACCTGTGTTGGTCGGCACCAGATGTGCAAGATTACAGCTGTTCAAGGTTGTTTTCAAGCCTCAGTGTTCAGTTTCAACAGGGAGTCATGTTACACAAATCCAGGAGAGGTCGTGGCCGATCTTTTGCGTTGCAGCTCTCGTTAGGCAAAGTGCGGCCATCGTGTCTGATGCAGTGCAGAGGGCGCTTGCGAAAGCCTCTGCCACAGGTTTTGGAACAAGCGGACCACTCCCCAAGCAACCAGGATGGGCAAGCCTGCAGAGCACAGGGTTGCAACGACACAGGACGCAGCTCTTCAGGACAGTCTTTTGATTGGCGGCCATATGCATCAAGACAGATGACGTCCCGATTCTGGATACCACCACCGCAGGTCTTCGAACAAGGTCCCCACTCACGTAGAGCCCATTCGGCATCTCCTGCTTCACTAATAATGTTAATGGACGGCCGTTTTGACCCACTGGGGCGTGGTGCAAAGTAGCTGTATTTTACGCGAGGTCGGGGGGAATCACCGACCGACAGCACCTGGATGGTAAGAGGCTCAGATAAGGGAGCAAAGCTTCGCAGGCGCTCTAGCGTGGCAGAAGAACCGCTGTATCGCAGCAGTGCACCTTTCAGAGAGATATCAGTCTCTAAAGTGGTCAGCTTATAGTTGCCGTTCAGTAGATACGTGCCATCTTGCCTGCGAACTGCTAGGTAGCTATTGTCTTGGCGGTGGCCTCCAAGAGAGCGCTGCTTAACATCTAGGTGCGTGGCACCAGCTGGAATCGTCACTACATCTTGGTAGCCCGCTCTAAAGTTCAGAAACAAGGAAAGGTCAGATTAAACCGAAATCTGTGAAGGAATTTTGGAAAACACTAACTGGCGCAGATTGTGGGCTTACCTAGCACGTTCCATTGATCCAGAAACTTTCTTGCAAGTTGATCCATCTCCTCCACAGATGCCACATTTGTCAAAACGTTTATTGGAGCCAATGACCCTGTCACAACCAGCTTTCACACACTGGCCTTGGACGCAGACTGAGGTGGAATCTGGGGTGCATGGTGTTCCATCAGCCACCTGAAGGCATTGGAAGGAACCTCGGATTAAACATCTCCATTGCATCCACTAAACCACTGTTAGATTTTACAACTCCGGCTAATTGGGACACTCACCTTTGGCTTCAGAACGAAGAAGTAGCCTGTTCCCTTTGCTCGGCACACCAACTTGCAGCGGTCCTTGGGAGACACCCCGGCATACTTCGGCACCCACTCGACGCCTTCTCCTGAGCCAAATGACAACTGAGAGGAGATGTCATTGTGGGCCAAACACTGCTCCTCACGGAATGTCAAACCTGCACAAATAGACACAGTTGTAAATCAAGCGCCTTGCATGTGGTTGCAAAAACAGAGATAAGACCATGCCTTACCATTACTATCAGGGCAGGTCTCGGTGTTGCAGGAGCGATACTGAATTCTCTTGCCCTCACAGTATTTGCCTCCATTTTTGGGTAGGGGATTGTCACACTCCCTGATAGAGTACTGCACACCTCCTCCACAGGTACGGGAGCAATCTCCCCAAGGTCCCCAGGCTCCCCATCCACCATTGACTGGAGTCTAAAAGGCGACAGGACAGAACCATTGTCAGTCACAAATCAGAATAACATCAATTCCATATGGTACACCAAATGGTGCTCACCTGATACTTGGCAGCCTCGGACCTCCTCAAACATTGGCCTGCCATACAGTAGCTGTCAGACCCGCAAGGCGTGCCATCAGCCCACGGAAAGTTCTTGGTTTGGCAGACAGGCAAGCCATTTGCAGTCGTGACCATGCACCAAAGGACGGCACAGGTGGTGCTCTGGTCCGGACAGTGCTGGGACTCCTCTCCAAATGTGAGACGGCACTGTCTGTTGGCATCGTAAACTGAACCTGGCAGAGCCTGGGGTAACTGCTGAGGCTTCTGGGGCTTGTCCAGCAAACACTGACCATGGCCATTGTCCAGGAAGGTCGTGACCATCATAGCACTGCAAAAAGACCAGGGCTGTAGCTGGTTCAGATTTGACAAGGTTGAGGCCATCATATGGGTGCTCCACTGGTCACCGTTAAGACTGGCACATTGTTTGGCATCATCATGGGGCATGTTGAACACGTGACCTACATGAGAAGCACAATTATGACTTGACCTACACCTGCATAGTTTCTAGTTTTTACATAAGAGCATGGGGATGTGCCTACCGAGCTCATGTGCAACTGTGAAGGCTGCCTGCAGACCGTCATCTTCAATAATGGAGCAACTTCGATCCGGATCACACACGGTGCCAACATCCGCCATCCCCAGAGTGTTACAGGAATGAGCTCCACAAAGATCCTGAAAGGAACAGCGTTCATAAGTATGAGCCGTGCTACATAATTATTTACTCACACTTTTAAAAATAAAGGCTGCAAAAGGGTGTTTTTGCAGGGATAGAAGAACCATTTTTGGTTCCCCAAAGAACCTTTCAGTGAACAGTTCTTAAAGGAACCATTTTTTACGAAACATTTTTAAAGAGAAAGAACCTTTTTACACTATAAACCCTGTTGAATAAACCAGCATATGCTGGTTAGGTATGTTTTGAAGCATGGCTGCTGGTTTGAGCTGGTTTAAGCTGGTCCTTAGCTGGTCATGAGCTGGTTTAAGCTGGTCCTGAGCAGGAGCTAGTTGCTTAGGATTAGCATAGGACCAGCACATGACCAGCTTAAACCAGCTCATGACCAGTTAAGGACCAGCTGAAACCAGCAGCCAAGCTTCAAAACATATCTAACCAGCCTATGCTGGTTTTTTCAACAGGGAAGAACCTTTTCTTCATTTGAAAGTTTCCATGGATGTTTAAGGTTCTTCATGGAACCATCGATGCCAATAAAAAACCTTTCTTTTTATGAGTGCAAGATGAGACCAGGAGTGATAAACTTACCTGTCTGGTGAACAGCACTGCTGTGTCGTAGTGCTCTGCGTGCCGGTCACTTGATGGGTTGTGCTGTCTTTGCCACTGGCAGAAGTTCCTGAGCGTAAGTGCCGCATTGGAGGACACCTCGGGACCGTGTTCTTCATCGTACACAACAAGTAGCTTCACAACTGCCAGACTGATCAAATTACGAATGGTAGGGTGTCGATATAGACGAGATGCCACCGACATGATGGTCAGCAGATAAGGTTTGAGCCCAGCGCCGTGAAACTCTGCCATTGACTGGTCCGCCACAATCATGATCTCCAAATAACGAGGAGTGGACACAAAACGCCGAGATCTGTGGTGTGCTGAAAGAAGAGAAGATAATAATTAAAGCCATCGGTTAAATCAGAAAAAAGTGAAATCTAAATCAGATTGAGTTTTTACCAGAGTGAAAACTTTTCCACATTGATGGCTTGTATGTTTTATTTAAAAAGCTAGTAGGCTTTAACTTACATGGGTTAACCATAATTTCCTACTTCCTATTGCTAGTCAGTGTCAGATGATATTAGAGGGAGGGGCTAGATTCTAGAGAGTATTTTTTGGACATATATATTTGTAGATGCCTATGAGTGCAAGATGACGTCATCAATTATTATTATTATTTTTGGTTTTCTTGGAACCTAAAGGCTTTATTTTAAATGCGTGTCCACTTTTATGAGTCCACAATCCACATAGATGCCTCAAAGCTAGTAAACCTAAATGCAATTTTGATTGGAAATAGTAATGTAAAATGGTATTTTATAGCTGAAAAAATAGAGAACTGTGTAGACTACTTAAAAAGATAGAAAGCTATTGGGAGTTAGTGCTGAGCTTGCTTACTTTTCCATTTGACTAAGCTTCTGCTCCGCCCTGCTAATAACTTTTCCAAAACCTGCGCACTTTCACGAGAAACGTTTGCGGAAACACAAGCCATCTATAGTCCTCCGGTGCTGATCTGCGCAACATGCGGTACCAGGAGGAGAACTTCCACGTCTCTCCAGCCCATTCTCTCCCGCCTCCCTCTCCCCCATCCCTCAACCCTACGTCCCCTTCCCTCCTCCTGCGTATGTGGAGAGATTTCTGCCCTCTCCAAGTTAACCCTCGCCTCGCTTTTGGAGACGGCTCGTCTGCGCTTTAGAAAAAAAGTTTATTCTTTAAGATGCGTTTAAACGGGCTGTCAGAACATGTGTGCTATTTGCAGTTGATGCATTTCCCAACTAAATTACGCGATTTGGTGTTTAGTGCGTTAATGCAGACGCAGAACTCTGTAACCTGCTTAATTCGCTCCTCATGCGCCAGCGCGCACTGAATGGCGCGGAGTCACCGAGTTTGTTTGGGTTACCGGAGGCGTACGCGAAATATTACCGGAAAAAAATCTCAGTAATAATAAAGTAGCCTACAACGAAACTTTCCTAGGTACAAGATCGATAACTATAAAGTTTTATTCTGAAATATTTACCTTTAGAGTCAGATGGGATGCGCTCTGTGTCAGATTTGGTTGGTTTCTCGATGACCCGTTCCTCCTCTTCGTTCACCCCACACTTCGAACCGTTTTCCTCATCCAAGAAACCCCGTTTTCTTCTGCGAATGATGTGGGTGTCTCCATCTGAAGCCTCTCCGCTGGCGTTTGCGGGTTGAATGAAATACTCTTCACCGCCGACATAGAAGCCGCCTCGCAGTCCGTTGCACAGATTGATCGCCGCAGCGGAAAGTTCTTCTCCGTTCACGGTTCCCGAGAAGAAGCACCGTGCCTCTCCCGCGCTGTCAAACTCCTCGGACTCCGGTTTCCCGACCATCTGGAACACAAACCCAGGCGCTAAAAAGGTCTGGTCCGGTTCCAGATCCAACACCATCTGATTTCCAAAGACGTCCAAGCGATAGATGCGCCTCTCTGATTGCTTTTCCCGTGCTTCTGCTGTATGGGCCGGTTCGGTGTCGTGCGATTCGAGATGGACCGGCACCACGGTGCTCTCTTCCCATGCGCTCTGCGCCGCGTTTACGCACAGGGCTGCAACGAAACCCAGTATGACGCGCAAAAGAGACATTGTATTCCCGTTGGGTTCTCAAGAGCAAAATGACAAAAATAATGACGCACCCGATGGAAATCCTCACAAAGTTTCAGTTCTTTGAGTATCTGACTCCAAAAGTCGGTATATCACAGAAACAAAACCATAAAACTGCGACAGGTACCAATCCAGAGATTAAAATGATCTTCGAATGGAAATGAGCCTAACAGAACGATCTCTAGCAGCAAAATCACGAGAAGAGTCTCAAAAGTTGTCTTGGAGAGTTTCTCTCACCGTCTCCTCGGGTTTCAGCTCTCCTTCTGTCTTAGAAGCGAGAAGCCCGGCTCTCTATATATGCTCCAATGCAGGACCACCCCTTTCCTGAAGCCCCTTTGATCTGCTGCAGCCAAATCTAGTACGCAACAGAGTGCTGGAGCAGAGCCATAATCATCAATCATCAGAGCGCAACACTTACGGCTCAAAACTCCTGTATTAGTCATTTAAACTCATTATCAGTCTATACGTGCATTTTGCATTCACGTGGCTTACATAACTTTAAAACTTCATTCCTTGACTAAGATTAAGTGCACTAATATGCCAGTATAACACAAGGTTATTGAGGACATCAGGAGACACGAGTCTCCGCTCAAGAGATGGGAAGCAGCTGACTGGAGCCTCGGCTGCGGGGAAGAGGCGCAGGCGGATCGGATTGAAGGGGAAAGCCGAGCCGCGGTGATGTTAAGGTGGACCGCTCCTCAAAACCGGCTTCCCATCGCTTCATGTGTGCACTCAAACTCTATCAGAAATTCATTATGAGCGGATTACTGCTTAGTGTCGGAAGAAATAGTCTGTTTTACGCGTTTAATGGGCCAAATTTAATTTAGTCGGCCAGTGACCCTTCAAAGAAAGTACATGCTGTCCAAGAACAAACCCAAAGTGTTCTGAGTTACAGGAACATAATGAATATGGCGTGTGGGATTCACTAAAAATGAAGATTCACTCTGATTATATGATGAAAAGTTAGATTTCATTGTTCTGAAGCAGATGCTTTAGACTTTATGCTTAATAATGCAAAATCTCTGACTAAAAAAGAAAACTACTGTTTCAGAAGTGACATATATGAATCAATACGTTCATTTCTGCATGCATATGCAACTTATTATGAATTAATGAGTAGCTTTCAGTCAGTCCTCGAGTTCAGAGAGTTGACAGTCCACCTTAAAAGCTTTTTGGAACCAGCTGGGTGTTTAAAATATTTTTTGGAAGTTCAACACAAAACCACTAGATGGAAGCAGAACTTAACAATTCATTCCTTCAGGTTTGCTGTAATGTCAAACCACATAATACGGACACGGACATTTTCAAGATTAATTTTAAAAGTACGAATTCTCCCTGCGGTGCCTTAAATCATATTAGATAGTAAAATTGCATGTCTGATAATTATACAAGTAGCCTTTATAAAATAGTAGGCTACAATAAATAGTTTAAGAGGAAAGTATGATGACAGGTCAATTGTGCACCATAACTTAATTATAATTAAGAATAAAAAATAAAACACAGTATATATTGGCATGTAAATGGCACGATCAGTTCATGTTTGGTTTTATGTGGATTTAATATTATTTGAACTTTTCCTCATTTAGTTGAAGCAGGTCAGACAGCAGGTGGCGCCCCAGGATCATATATAATCTCAGCTGGTCTATTCATATCTGTCTGTCTGTCTGTGTTAGTTTTTTTTTCAGCTGCTTACACACATTTTCAAAACTTTCTCTTTTTTCCCCCCAAACTTTACACACAAATCCAATAATTGCAGACACAAAATGCAAAAATGCCTCACATCTCTTGCAAAATGAAGCACTGCATTCATAATATCACAAACATATGTCAAAAGCAAACATTTGCAAACACCTTTGCCACAATATTAATTCTTGTTAGATTTTTGTGTGTTACATAGAGAATTGTGTGTTGTGTTTTGCAAAAAGTGTTTTATGAAATTAAAAACTGAGTCAAAGGCTGAGAATTAGAGGATGGTTTTGCAGATTTAGTGTGTGCTTCTGCTGTTTGAGAGTCAGCTTTCAGAAATTGTGTGACAAGTTAAGATTTTGTGTGTAAGCAGTTGAAAAAAACTATTATTATGTGCAGCAAAAACTAGTGTACAGTTATAGTAGACTACAAGTATTTCAGCACTACAAAAAATATTTGAGAGAAACTTCTGTATTTTAAAAGCATATAGGCCACGTACTGAAGTACATTTTTACTAATGTTCCTGTTAAGTTTTGAAAACGATATTTCTGAATGTTCAAAGTGTCCAGTTTTGTAATGTTATTGGTTATGCAAAGGTTAAGGAGTCGTCCTATTGTATTATTGTGGAAACATTATGGGAAAACTACTTTTGAACATTCTCTGAACGTTCTGGAACAAATTTCAACATTTAAAAAATGTTACAAGCATGTCCAACTAAAAGAAGAAAAAAAAAATCATGAAGGACGTATAAATAATGTTTTTGTGCTAACGTTTTGAGAACATTATTAAAGACCAGAATACTTTGAACAAACATTCTATTAAGGTTACTGGAAGAACGTTTGTTCATAACTTTGAGAGAAACTTTCTGGAACGTTCTGAGAACATTCCCTGTTAGCTGGGAAACACTCTGTGTAGGACATACTCAGGAGTGACATTAGATGCTGTTCTTTTACAGCTCAGAGGCCCGTTTCAGAAAGGAGGTTCATTGAAAACTATGTTAACCCGGAAATGAGGGAAAATGCTTTGGAATCTAAATTAAGTGCATTTTACTTAAAACAAGAAAAATAATCTTAATGCAAATGGAAACAAGATTATTTTTCTTACCCCATTGGCAGATAATTTTGAAAATAAAATAAGAAAAATGCACTTAAAAGACTAAATACCTTTAAGAATCTTTAGATATTTTGATTGGAAAAACATGGCAAAAATACTAAGCAAGAAAAGCATTTTTTTTTTTTTTTTTTTTTTTGCAGTGCAGGTACATTCATTCATTGCACATATATTTTCATCATGTGGACACTGTGAAAGTGACAAAAACGACACGACCTTTTATACAGAATCCTGTAGATTAGGAGGCTGCATTAATTCCTAAGGAGTTACATTTACATCAGGAGACGATTATTTGGATTTTTTTTTTTTTTGCCGTATCCACATGCATATTTATTTGAGCTGTAATGGTAGTTTTCTATACATTAGCACATTAGTAAGGCTGCTGTATGCAGAGCAGTAAGGAAAGTGTGCCTCGCTGTCATGCTCTTTCTGAGTATTTTTGTGTAGTTAAATGAGCACAGACCCGTCAAAAATGAAGCTGGTCTTATGTCCTACCAACACAAAAGCAACAGTTATTGTTTTTCCTCACGGATTTTAACATTCTTCCAATACTTGGTATTGTGGCCATCCTTTTCATCTGTTCTTCATTGTTTTGTGAGTCTTCTTGCTGTTGGCTAAGTAGAAGTCAAATGTTTATTTCATTACTCTAATTAAGAAATGCAACAGTTTGGATTAGACAATGTTTAGTTATGTGAAAAGAGCATTAGACTGTGGAGAAAGCTGCTGCACATTAAAATAGATACTGGATGATATTTATTTAAAATGTCAAATGTTTGTAAAGTCATGTAGCCTACACCCATGAACATTTTATTTGCTTAAAGCTTTACCTGATTGAATTATATTTTATACTTCATATTTAGCTGCTTTTTTTTTCTTTTCTTTTGCCCGTGGGATACCATGAAAATTAATATTAGTTCAATAACTAACCGTTATGCCAGTTTTCACCTCTGGTATTATAACAGTAAATTAAGAACTCAAGAGTTTTCCATCTTAGGGTGTTAACATTAAAGTTTTAACTCAGAGTTGACTGAATCTCATTATTGAAACGGGCCCCTGGAGACTTAACGTTGTGTTTCATGACAAGCAGCATGTTTTTGTCAGATGTTTCTCCCAAAAGTCATTAGAAGAAATACAAACAGACCCAAATGAGTCACTAGTTCATCCAGTCTAGAGCTTTAAAATCAGTGTGGAGCATCTCAAATATTTGAGTTTATATTGAGATCTCAGATTTTTGTTTGCAAACCTAAAGTTTATATTAAACGCAGTTACTAATTAGTGTGATTTGGCTGAGCAGTACTTCTCATCTCATATAGTAACCAAAGACTAATAAAATAGCCTATTAAAGAAAGTTTATAGTCTGAAAAAGTTATTAGCTTCTGTGTATTTTCAGTATTTCACCATCATCTGTGCAGTTTGATAAATAGCTGGTGTTTCACCTCAATAAACAGACTGCATCTATTTTATTGATCTATAATCTGATTTAAAGCTGCTTTTTTGCTGTTTCATGAATCGTTTGGTGTCATAACGGTCCAAGTGTTTAGGTTTCACACAAAATCCATTAAAAGCCCATAATATATTTTAATAGAGATGTTTAAGACTTTTTTTTTCTTCTCTCAAATCGGTGTCAATAAACAGCAAGTTCCTATGTGACAACTTACCCCATATGGGCCAGCGTGTGCTAAATGAGTTGCATGTTTATTTGCTGGGAATAACAGTGAAAATGTACATTAGTTTTTGGTAGTTGGTGTCTATTTAGAAATTATAACTGAGAAATCTTGACTGGAATAAAAAGTGTTACAACTTGCCCCTCTCACTCCTGTTTGCTCTCAAAATAAGCTCTAGTCTTCCAGTTTAGTCTTACAGCAAACTGCTCATTCATATCTCATTTAAGATGAAGCAATGCTTTAATGAAGCGTTGTGTTGTAGGTGGTGTTGTGTTTAATAGAGGTTCAGTAGAAGAAGTGGCTTCCCTTACGAAAAAGAAATTTATTCAAGTGTGCTATTAGTATACTTCTTTTAAACTAAAAATAGGAAAGTATACTTTGACTACTTTTTATGTACTTCTCAGAAATAAAATGACATTTAAGTATACTTGACATACTTAGAAAAAATCTAAATATATTTGAGCTATACTTGTGCTCCTAGAATCCGTGTTTTCATTGTTATATGGTATGGGGAGCTAGTACACATCTTCTGTACAGAATTTCCAAAAAAACACAAGTGAAGAAGAAACCAAAACAACAGATGCTTCTACATGTAATCTAACACGATCATCAGACATAAAACAGCATCAAAACTGTGTAACATTATGGAATAAAATGTCACCAATGAAGAGGTAATAATTGTGCAGCTTTGGGGTGTTGATTGACTCCATCTATGTTTTGATTATCATTCTGAATCCAATTCATAGTCATTTTTCAGCTTTTTGTTCAAAATGTTGTTTATTTCTTTATTTTTTATTTATGAAACTTACCCACATTCAAGTGCTTATAAGAATGCATGAAGCTAGAATAAAATGTTTTTGTTTACAAGCAGATACTGTTCTTTCTTTTGATGTTGTGTATGTTCAGATAGTCATATAACAAAATATATACAAATTAATACCTAAATAGGGACATAGTGGTATACTTATGATGTAAAGTTCACTTAAAGAAAACTTACGAGTATACTTGCAGTATAAAACTATTAAACCTGTAGTTTACTGAGACTATAATTCAAAGTGTACTAAAAAATGCTACTACAAGTATTTAATTAAACTATTAGTATACCTATAAATTCACTTTTAGTATTGTTGCAGTACAAGCTAAAAACATTGATGCAAACTAGTTGTATACTCAAAGTTTACTACTGTTATACTTAAAGTATACTCTTATATACTAGAAAGTGGGCCAATTTAGTCTCAAGGAGTATTGAAATAGTACACTTACAAGTATACTAATAGTACACTGATATTTGTATACTTACTACATAAAGTATACTTAAAAATATACTTGAACTTAAGTATATTTAATAAAATAAACTTGAAGTATACTACTTTTTGGTAAGGGTTATGGGACTGTAGAAATATCATCCTCCGCTCTCATGTACTTTAACAAACTCAAATTGCCTGTTTATTGATTCCATTTGAGAAACTAGTTAGAAACTAGATGAACATCTCTGTGAGGCAACAAATGAATCGATAAAACGTAAACTTTTAAATATAGCACTTTGTTTTATATACACATATATTCATGAAGATGGCTAAAAAACACAATTATCTTCAAAAGGAACTATTCTGCTCACTCATATTCCTAGTTAAATAGTATTTATGAGACAAAATGAGCATAACAATAAATAAATTCATCCTGTGTTTTCTTTTTTTTTCACATACCAGTTGTACAAACAATAAATTATAAAATCAGTGCTGTGTATTTTCAGTGAAACGGCCATTTCCCATTGAGACGGTAAAACAGTACGGCATACGTGGAGTAAACAGATGAAATCCTGGAAAAAGTTCAGGTACCAAACACTGAATCACATGAGTTCATTCAGTTACTGCATCTGTGTGAAACGAGTCAAACAACTTCACAAATTAAACAACTACAGCAGGTTTAAAGTCAACATGAAACGCATTCACAACCCACTGCGCTTCTGTAAAGTGATGCACTTTTAATTGAAACTGGATATAAGATAAGAAAATAATAGTGCAAGACTTTTGCATTTCTTTTTATTAATTTTAAAATTAATTTTATTTTTAAACTCATGAGATGGTGTCAAAGTCAAACGATATCAAATTACTATGAAAGATTATATTATATATAATAAGAGCAGGAACATGAATGAAAGTAAATAGAGTTGAATCATGTTGACTTTAAACTGATTTCCACTGCTCATTAAAACATACACACATGAATCAGATGTATGCTATTGAACGATCTGAACACACATCACATATCTGAGAAGTGGTGCTAATTTGCAAGAGTGTTTGCATATGTCAACTATGAAGCATGAAAACACACTCCGTGTCATTATTTCCTTCAGCTTCAGTGTTTCACTGTCTGAGAAATGAAGTTATGAGGTTGAACTGAGGTGAAAAATGATTCAAAGGAATGTTCTGGTCTCAATACAAGTCAAGCTGTTCATTAACACAGAAAATAATTTCAACCCCTCCCTCAGTTTTAAAGATTGTGTTTACAGTAACTTACAATGGAAGTCTATGGGGCAAGACATTGTATCAGAATGTCAGAAAACACATTGTTTTGAACAAGACAACAAAAAAAAAACTTTAAATGTGTCTGTGCAACATTATAAGAACATGTAAAAGTCACTTACATCAGTAACACATAACCAGAAGTTCATCTGCAAAAAACAGAAGTCTCCCAGCTAACAGAAATATGTTCTAAGAATGTTGTGCTAACGTTACCATAAGGTTATGAAAATGTTATTAGTTCAAAATGTCCAGTTTTTGAATTTTTTATTTTTTATTTTCTTGGTTATATGAATGTTAAGGGAACGTTCCATTTTAGAATTTTGCAAACATGGAAATGTTACTTTTGAACGTTCTGAAACAAGTAGTAACATTCAAAAAACATCAGATGAACGTCCATCTGAAACATTTTTAACAATTCCATGAATGATGTTTAAATAATGTTTTTGTGATAACGTTTTGAGAACATAATTAAAGACCAGATAACTTTAAATGAGTTACTTTAATTGTTCTGAATTGTTCATAACTTTAAAAGAACCTCGCCAGAACATTCTAAAAACGTTTCTTGTTAGCTGGGCTTACGGTTCAAATTACACACATTTCCATACATAGCAATTAGTACACAGGCTTTAATAAACATACATGTTTCACATTTCTGCTTTAACCCTGTGTATTTCTTGCCTCATAGACGTCCATTGTAAGTGTTTCACTCTAAACAAGGTTTTTGTTTGTTTTAAACCCGAAACATTCCCATGAACATGTAAACGGCGCGACTGCGAGCGAGTGAGCGATTGGTTGGCGTTATTGCGAGTATCGAGGGCACACAGTGTCGTATGAGCCCTGAACACAGAAAATGACATACACACATTTACAAATCAGAGCCCTGTTTAGTATTTCTGTAACAAAGAAAGGAAGATCAGTTCATTGTGGGAGTTTCAGACTCAAATGGACATAAACATGGAGTACAGAGGAACAAACACATCAACGTCAGCTCAAACCCTGAAAACGAGCTCAGGAACGGACCGGCGGTCAGTCATATTCCCAGTTTGTCTTAATTTTACGAGATTCACTCTGGAAAATCAGCATTCTGCACTGACCTTTCCGTTCCTGCAGTCGAAGCTTATTTCTTATGGGTGATATCGTATCGGACCCTTAACGGGACGTTCACACTGACAGCGATCGGTAAATCTGTTGACAACTTGGTCCAGTTTTATGCAAATAAGCTGTGACATAATCCAATGACGACCAATGGGAGCGCAGACTGATATAGTTGAATAATGCAATCAAGTAGGCTTAGGCATAGGATAATCCTGATTATTTTGCTCCAAAATCACAAAGGTTTTAAATTACTTTTTGGATTTCAGAATCTGAATTATTGCACTTTTATGCAAGCACAAATCTTACAAATCCTACAGTCGAGTTAGAAGGGCTACTGAAGTTGCGGTCACATTAGCAAAATTGCAGGGAAATTTCGAGAACCAAAACAGTCCAATGTCTACTGTCTATAAAGTAGAGATGTATGAAGTGCCACTCACACAGAAGTCACTTTGAAACCAAGCAGTTTCAGTTGGTCAGTGGAAAAAAAGTGTAACCTATGTGGGTAAGTTTTTTCGCACAATCGTTGGAATCCAATTGGAATGAATTGATTTCACAGAGCAACTTAACATTAAACTCTACGGCAGTGGTTTAAATCACTGCCAGTGTGAACTTAAGGGGGGTGGCTTTTGAATCAGTGGGTGGGGCTTTGTTAAAGGGGTGTGGCTGAAAGTTTCCACATTCAAGGCTAGAGCCAAAGCTCACAACACTATTGTGAACACTAGCAGGATTCAGGAAGCTCGTCTGATTGAGGGATTCCCAACAGTCTCTGTTTTTTGCACATGATATTGATACAGAATGTTATGCTAATGTTCCCATTAAGTTATGAAAACGTTATTTCAGAGTGTCTGGTTTTTTAAATGTTTTAAAAATGTTTTTTTTTTTCTTGGTTATGTAAATGTTAAGGGAACATTCCATTTTATCACTGGTATGTGATGTCAATGTGAACACATTTTAACATCAAAAGCTACAGCTACAGCCTCAAACACTACAGCAATGGTTTAAATCACTGCCAGTGTGAACTCAAGGGGCGTGTCATTTGTATAGAGGGTGTGGCTTTGTCAAAGGGGCGTGACTGAACATTGCCACATTCAAGGCTAGAGCGAAAGCTCCTTGTCTGTGTTACAATGCAGGGGTGCGATTCCCAAACGTAACTATGGTCGCAAGGTCTGTCGTTACCAATAGAGTTCAATGGAAATAACAACCATAGTTAGCTAACGATGGTTTTGAGAAACGCACCCCAGTACGATTGTGAACATTAGTAGAATTCCACAGTATTGGTAACAGCATTTATACAAATGCAACTGCAATGGTTCAGTCTACATACTCCGCAAAGCTGAACCAGGAAGTTTATCTGAGGGTTTTGGTTTGTGGACATGATATTGATACAGAACGTTATACTAATGAAAACATTGTTTCTGAATGTTTTTAAAATGTGTTTTTTTCTTGGTTATGTGAACGTTCATGGAACATTCCATTTTATCAATGGTAAATGTGAACGCATCTTAACATCAAACAGTACAGCAATGGTTTAAATCACTGGCAGTGTGAAGTCAAAGGGCATGTTGTTTTGAGTCAAAGGCGTGGCTTTGCCAAAGGGGCGTGTCTGAACGTTGACACATTTGAGGCCAGAGCCACAAAAGCTACAGCAACGATTAAATCACTGCCAGTGTGAACTCAAAGGGCATGTCATTTGAATGAAGGGGCGTGGCTTTGTCAAATGGGTGTGGCTGAATACTGACTCATTTGAAGCCAGAGCCTCAAACACTATAGAAATGGTTTAAATCACTGTCAGTGTGAACTCAAGGGGTGTGGCTTTGTCAAGGGGGCATGACTGAACTTCACCACATTCAAGGCTAGAGCCAAAGCTCCTTGTCCGAGTCACAACGCAACACGATTGCTAACGCTAGCAGAATTCCACAGTGATCGGAACGCAACTGCAACGGTTCAGTATACGTGCTTCACGAAGCTCAGTTAGGAAGTTCGTCTGATTGAGGGGTCCTCAACATTTTTTAATCAGGCAGTGTTTGAAGGCCGACGGCCGGGCGCTAAGCGGGCAGCTCTTGGACAGCTTCCCTCGAGGGTCCTTGCATTGCACCGTGCGACTCTGCCAACCCGTATCGCAAGTTCTGGAGCACGTCATCCACGATCCCATCACCCAGCGCGGCCCAGCAGGCATCGTCGTCGTTGGAGGCTCCGTCGACGCAGAAACCTCGGTCATAAACGTCACAATCTCTGCTGATGACAGCGCCGCGGCAGTTCCTGAAGTCACGGCGACTGTTCGCGGCGGAAGCGGCATTTTGCGCGGCATGAAGAAGCTGTAGCGGATGTCTAGTGGTTTCTTAGAGTCCGTGGCCAGAATCTGCACCACCAGGCTTTCCTGAAGGGCCCCAGGGCCCATGCTGTGAAGGGCCTCGTCCCGCTGACTCCAGCCGGTGTAGTTGAGAACAGAGCCGTTGAGGGGGATGATGGTCTCGGACGTGGAGATCATGAACTTCCCGTTGAGCAGGTATTCTCCTCCGGGCCGCCGCAGCGCCAGATACGCTGTGTAGCGCGACTGGCCTTTGGCTTTGTACTGTCGGACCTTCAGGTGAGTCGAGCCCTCGGGAACCTTCACCACATCTGTGTAGCCCTTACTGCAGAACACAGAGACAACATCACATGACTTTACTAGTCATTTTGTCTTATTTTGTGTTTTCTGTCTCTTCCAGTACAAATATGTATATATTTTTTAAATCAAGATACATTTACTTGATAAGCAAAATGACTTAAGATATTAAGTCTTGTTTTTCTGACACTACTGCCAAATATTTTTTCTTGATTAAAGGATCAGCTCACTTAATTGTGATATATACATACATACATACATATATATATATATATATATATATATATATTAGAAATCAAGACTTAGTATTTCTGTCTTTTTTTTTGTCTCATCTTCCACTGAAAATAGCTAAACATTCTTAATTCAAGATACATTTACTTGAGAAGCAAAATGACTTAAGATATTAAGTCTTATTTTCCAATAAAAAAATATGAAAATTAAGTGAGTTTAAGATTAAAACAAGGAATAATATCTGCCAATGGGGTCAGAAAAATAAACTTATTTTCTCATTGAAAATTTTTTAACAAATTTTAAATTTTACATTTTTAATAACAAATTTGCTTTTGTGTTGTGTGTCATTGTCTACATTGTTTGTTTAAAGCTTGAGATTATGACTCAATAAATCTTTTAAGTCTTAGTTGTTTCAAAAAGGAATCAAATTTGTCTCAGGTGTTTCTCCTAAAATTCCTCAGAATACATAAAAACTGGTTCTTTCAGCAAGAATCCAATGAGTGTGATGCAGCTCAGATCACTGGATGAGAAATGCTTGAGTTCATATTGAGATCTCTGACTTTTGAGTGCAAATCTGAGGACAATTTGAGACATTTCTGAGATCTGAAACTCTAGAGGAGAAGCATCTAAGAAGCAACGAAATTCTCCATCAAGCTATACAACAGATCTGATTTATGATTTTTTCTTTTCTTTCATGTTTTCCTCTAATGTTGTCCCAGGGATAAAAAAAAAGGATATTGTACCAGGAACATTTCCTACTTCTGTAAATCACATTACGCATCCAATTTCATATGTCTCAAGCTATGAAACAGTCAGATCAGTCAGATTTCCAGACAAGCTCGTGTTTTCTGTTTGAAATAAGATTATTTTGCTTACCCCACTGGCAAATTATTTTGCTTGTTCTATGCAAAAACTCACTTCATTTTGACTTGTTTTTCTGAAAACAAGACATTAATTTTTAGATATCTTGGCTGGAAACAAGACAAAAAATCTAAGTAAGAAAAACATTTTTTGCAGTGTACCCAGAAGTGATATAAACCTCACAAAACCTCCCTTTGACGACGTGGAATGCCTCCATTTGTGTGTGTTTTCTAACCTCTTCTTGGTGAAGTTTCCAGCCACTCTGATGCAGCTGTTTCCGTCGCCGCCGCAGATGCCGCACTTGTCATATTGAAGTTTAGAGCCGATGATCCCGTCGCAGCCGGTGCGAACACACTTTCCCTTCACACACACCGAACTGCTATACGGCCGGCACTCCGTCCCATCAACCACCTGCAGGAACACCACACAAACCAAACCTCACCTGCTGTCTGGCCTTCATCTATCTGTCTGGCTACTAAAGAAATGGCACAAATATTCAAGGTTTAATAAATATATCATTAACAAAAAGCACTAAAATACCATGTTTTTGGACATGATATTGATAGAATGCTTTGCTAACGTTCCCATTAAGTTATCAACACTGCAAAAAATATATTCTTGCTTAGTATTTATGTCTTGTTTTATAGTATAAATATCTAAAAATTCTTGAATCAGGATGCATTTACTTGACAGATATTTTGTCTTGAGGAAAAATAATCATAATTCAAAGGTTATTTTTCTTACCCCATTGGCAGATATTTCTGCTTGTTTTAAGGAAAAACTAACAATTTGGATAATTTTTCCAGAAAACAAGACAAAATATCTTAAGTCATGTTACTTGTCAAGTAAATGTATCTTAAATCCAGAATTTGTAGATATTTATACAAGAAAACAAGACAAAAATACTAAGGAAGAAAATCTTTTTTTTGCAGTGAAAACGTTATTTCTGAATGTTCTCTGAACATCTGTTTTTAAAAATGGTTATATGAGCATTTAAGGAATTTTATCATTTTGCAAACATTAAGGGATGTTCTTTTGAATGTTCAGTTTAGAAAAAAATATTAGACAAACATCCAACTAAAATATCTAAAATTAGGAACAATGTATAAATAATGTTTTTGTGCTGTGACTAGATAACTCTGAATGAAAGTTTTATTAATGTCACTGGACGAACGTTTGTTTGTAACATCATAAAATTTGTTCTAAGAACGTTTTGTTAACGTTCTCATTAAGTTGCGAAAATGTTATTTATGAATGTTCTCCGAATGTTCAAAACATCCAGCTTTTTAAAAATGTTTTAAAACATTCTCTAAACGTTCACTATTCTTTCGACTTTTCTTTCTTTGTAAAACAGAGACCCTCTGACACTAATGTTCTCTATTCTTTTTCTATTCTATCTACTTGTTTTCTTTTTATTTATTATAAAAAACAACTTTGCTATGTGTACTGCATTAAGCTAACTGAGAGTTATCACAGCACTTACATATTATTGCTCTTTTGTTGGTTTTGATTGCTTCATTGTCCTAATCTGTAAGTCGCTTTGAATAAAAGCGTTTGCTAAATGCCTAAATTTAAAACGTTATGCAAATGTTAAGGGAATGTTCCATTGTATCATTTTGCAAACACTATGGGAATGTTACTTTCAAATGTTCTCTGAAGTACAAGTAGATACATTTAAAAAATGTTACACAAATGTCCAACTGAATTGTTTAAAAAAAAAAAAACACATTCTGTAACAGATGTGTAAACAATGTTTTTGTGCTAACGTTTGAGAATATTATTAGAAACCAGTTAACGTAACTGTAAGAACGTCTGTTCATTACTTTTAGAGAACCTTGCCAGAATGTTTTCTGTTAGCTGGGTTTGAAGCACCATGTGACACTTCAAAGAACAGTATGGCATTTCTGTAATATCATGTCGAAAGGCTGTAAATCATTCAGTATGTTGAGTCAGTTTGTAAGTGTTATGAGATATCGGTGACTCCCTCACCCGCTGCGAGAACACGACGTAGTATCCCGTCCCTTTGGCCCTGCAGGTGAGTTTGCACATGTCTTTGGGAAGCACGCCGGCAAACTTGGGCACCCATTCCACGAAGGTTTTCACACCTTTAGGGTCCGTCTGAGGGCCGTTACGCAGCTCACACTGCTCCTGACGGAAACTCTTACCTAACGCAGACAAATGAGAGCAAATATATTCCATGCACAAGCTGAGCTAATGTTTGCTGCTGTTCTTAAAACAGTATTTAAACTGCAAAAAATGCTTTTCTTAGGTTTTTTGTCTTGTTTCCAGCCAAGATATCTAAAAATTTTTAAATCAAGAAGGATTTTCTTGACATGTAAAAATTATTGCCGTTTTAAGAAAAAAAACAAATCAAAATTAAGTGAGTTTTTGCTTACCCCACTGGCAGATTATTTTGCATGTTTCAAGCAAAAACTCACTTAATTTTGATTGTTTTTTTTTTTTTTCTGAAAACAAGACAATAACTTTTACATGTCTAGAAAATACGTCCTGATTTTCAATTTTTAATTTTTAGATATCTGGGCTGGAAACAAGACAAAAAAAATCTAAGAAAGAAAAGCATTTTTTGCAGTGTAATTAAAAATATTAACATATTTGTGTAGTTAACAAAATGTGTTAAAATCCTCTGCTTAAACCAGTCTAAGAGAGTTTGCTGGTCTTAAGCTGGTTTCAGGAGTGAACTCTTTATAATTATTATAGATGACGTTTTCACAACCTCACGATAACTGAAAGAGCAAAGGAAATACACTTTATTATATTATATTATATTTATATATTTTTAGCTTTATTATTAACTGTAACAACAACAATGACAACAATGACAATAATATTAAATAAATTATTATAATTAATGTTATTTTTATTCTTTTTTTGGTATCATTTTTGGCATAAAAGAAAAATGGATAATTTTGAGCCATACAATGTATTGTTGGCTATTGCTACAAATATACCTGTGCTACTTATGACTGCTTTTGTGCTCCAGAGTCACATTTTATCCTGAAATCTTGATGTAATGTGTCAGCTACCTACTTAATATTTCTCTTGATAGTATCATATTAGCTAAAACGTTACACTGAATTTATTGCAATGCATTCTGGGATTGCTGTATCTTTCAGGGATCTACGCCTCAGAATTTGTTGCATTTGGTTGTATTTTCTTCTGTGAGCATGCATTATTTGTGCATGCATGTGTGTTTGACGCTCACCGGCTGAAGGGCACGGCGTGACGCTGCAGGAGCGGTACACGGCTCTCTTCCCGGTGCAGTAGCGGCCGTTGTTTCGGGGAGGAGGGTTATTACAGAGACGATGTGCAAACTGGACACCACCGCCACACGTTCGAGAACACGAACCCCACGGACCCCAGGAGCTCCAGCTGCCGTGATTCGACGTCTGCGAGCGGACAGAGATCATCAGACATCGATTAATGAAGAGCAGAAACACACTGACATTGTTAGATTTTGCTGTATTTGGCTGAGCAGTGGTTTGGGTGGCTTGCCAATGTACTAGGTTTCTCTAATAAATAAAATAAGTAAGCTTGACCAAAGTTCTTGTGGGAAGAAGAATTTGAATTGAAGAACTGAAGGTAGCAGTGTAGCAGCCATCCTTCAAACAATCTTACACTGCAAAAAATGATTTTCTTAGTATTTTTGTCTTGTTTTCTTGTATAAATATCTACAAATTCTGGAATTAAGATGCATTTACTTGATGAGTAAAATGACTTAAGATTATTATGTCTTGCTTTCTGAAAAAAAAAAAAAAAAATGAACTCCCTCCCGACCTTGCCCCCCCTCCCCTCTTTTGCCCCACGCACCACTGAACTCTGACCCCCCCCCCTTACTCACTGTGACCCGCACCAGTCACTTAGTGCACCACTAGACTGCCCACTACCTCAGTCAGTATTGAACTGACCCCACTCAACTACCTCTTCTGTCACTTTAAACAGCCTGATAAGCTATTTTTGCACTACACTCTTTATATCTGCACAGTTTTCGTTTTGTTAAGCTCTTTTTGCACTACACTCATATCTGCACAGTTTTGTTTTGTTTAGTTTTGTTTATTTAACCGATTTGCATTTCATCTGCCATGTGCCTTATGCCACTTAATCTAACTCTTTTCTACAATGTCCTTATTTGTATATCTGTATAGTTTGTTTTTATATTTTAAACTGTATTTATTTGCATTCTACGTCTACTGTTAGTGTTTTATTGTTAACTGTATGCACCATGGGTCTGAGAGTCACGCAATTTCAATTCTCTGTATGTATGTGCTGTACATGTGGCAGAATTGACAATAAAGCAGACTTTGACTTTGACTTTGACTTTGACTTGAAAAATCAAAATTTTGTTAGTTTTTGCTTAAAACAAGCAAAAATTTGAAATTTGAATATTTTCAGAAGACAAGACAAAATATCTTAAGTCATTTTACTTGTCAAGTAAATGCATCGTCTCGGTTACGTATGTAACCCTCGTTCCCTGAAGGAGGGAACGGAGACGTCACGTCGGATGACCGACGAAATTGGGATCTCGCCAGAGAGACCAATCCACTTCGAGTGTAACTAAACGAGCCAATGGACATTGGCATGCGATTATTGCATCCAGCTGCCGCTGATCACAGCGTGAGCATAAGAGGCAGCTGATGCACCGCATCAATTATGTTTTCGCTGAGGAGCCGAGCCGGCGACCCGGCAGCTCAGCGGTGGTACAGCGACTGTGGCGACGGGACGTGACGTCTCCGTTCCCTCCTTCAGGGAACGAGGGTTACATACGTAACCGAGACGTTCCCCTTTCAGTCGGTCACTCCGAGTCACGTCGGATGACCGACGAAATTGGGATCCCTACCAAAGCGCCACAGGAGCTGCCCCTTCCAGTGCCCTGTGTAGGGCTCCTGACCCTTCCTATAAGGCAGACGATAGGACCGGGCTCTACACAGAGAAGGTCAACTACTGGTGTTCCTTGAGCAACCCAAACAGTAGGACTAGGATAACACTGGGAAGCGTGCCCTTCCACTTGGAAGAGGCACACTGCGGAGTCACCTCCTCCCAAAGGGGGTTTAAGTGACATTCAAACATGTGAAGTAACCCAGAGGGCCCTTTTGCACATGGAAGTCTCTGAGATGGCTCAGGCTGCATCTTTAGAGATGGCAGAACGTGGTCCGCCAGGGGAAACACGGCTCTAATAAGAATACCGTGGAATACACATATGGGATCCCGACAGGGTCTCTCATATGGGCACTAGCCTCGCACCAGTTTTCAAGAATTCATTGGCTGAAGGCCTGGCGCCGGACGCTCCGCCGTGTCCGGACGCCGGAGTGCTGGAGGACTCAACAGGGTTTGCCTGGTTAAGGAACTCTCTGGAGAATTAGGCGTAAGGACGCCGCAAGCCGACTCTGAGCCGGCCCTCTCAGTGCCACTACCCGTTTGAGGTGAGAACACAGGAGGAAACCGGTTCGACACGTAGGCTATAAAACCTAGCGAACGTGTTGGGAGTCGCCCAACCCGCAGCTCTACAGATGTCTGCTAGCGAGGCACCACGAGCCAGCGCCCAGGACGATGCGACACCCCTAGTGGAGTGAGCACGCAACCTGGGCGGGCAGGGCACACCTTGTGCTTCGTAGGCCAAGGTGATGGCATCCACTATCCAGTGGGCCATCCTCTGCTTGGAGACAGCCTTCCCCTTCTGCTGTCCTCCGTAACAGACAAAGAGCTGTTCTGAGGTCCTGAAGCTCTGAGTTCTATCCACGTACTGACGCAGTGCGCGTACAGGACAGAGCAAAGCTAGGGCTGGGTCTGCCTCCTCCAGGGGCAGCGCTTGCAGGCTCACTACCTGGTCCCTGAAGGGCGTGGTAGGAACCTTGGGCACATAGCCGGGCCGGGGCCTCAGTGTTGCACTGGAGTCAGCCGGCCCAAACTCAAGGCACGATTCGTCGACCGAAAATGCCTGCAGGTCCCCCACCCTCTTGATTGAGGCCAATGCAGTCAGGAGTAGGGTTTTCATAGAAAGAAACTTCAACTCGACTGACTGCAATGGCTCAAAGGGGGCAGTTTGTAGGGCTCTTAGCACCAAAGCCAAATCCCAAGAGGGAAGGGAGGGAGGCCTCGGAGGATTTAACCTCCTGGCCCCCCTAAGAAACCTGACGACCAGATCGTGCTTCCCCACCGACCTCCCCTCTATGGGGTCGTGGTGGGCAGAAATAGCAGCAACATATACCTTAAGGGTGGAGGGGGACAGCCTACGCTCCAACCCTTGTTGCAAAAAGGAAAGCACGGCTCTGATCGAACATCTCCGGGGGTCCTCCTGGTAAGAGGAACACCATTCGACGAACAGGTTCCACTTCAGCGCATAGGCCCGTCTTGTGGACGGTGCTCGTGCTGAAGCGATAGTGAGCGCTACCTCCTGGGGCAGGTCACCTAGAACCTCCGCGTCCCGTCCAGGGACCACACATGAAGTTTCCACAAGTCTGGACGCGGGTGCCAGAGGGTGCCCCGTCTCTGAGAAAGCAGATCCTTCCTCAGAGGAATCGGCCAGGGAGGGGCTGTCGCGAGGAGCATGAGTTCCGGGAACCAGGTCCTGTTGGGCCAATATGGAGCCACTAACAGGACCTGCTCCTCGTCCTCCCTGATCTTGCACAATGTCTGTGCTAGCAGGCTCACTGGGGAAAACGCATACTTGCGCAAGCCCTGGGGCCAGCTGTGTGCCAGTGCATCCGTGCCGAGCGTTGCCTCGGACAGGGAGTAGAACCACTGGCAGTGGGTGGTTTCTGGAGATGCAAACAGGTCTACCTGAGCAACTCCGAACCGACTCCAAATCAGCTGGACCGCCTGGGGATGGAGTCTCCACTCCCCAGGAAGTGCCGCTCGAGACAGCTCGTCGGCCGCCTGATTGAACACTCCTGGGATGTGGATGGCACGAAGGGACCTCAGATGCTTCTGACTCCAGAGGAGGAGGTGGCGGGCGAGTTGCGACATGCGACGGGAGCGCAAACCGCCTTGCCGGTTGATATAGGCAACGGTCGCAGTGTTGTCCGTACGGACCAGAACGTCCCTGCCCCGAAGGCGCCCTCTGAGGCGGCACAGGGCAAGGCGTACTGCCAGCAACTCGAGGCAATTGATATGCCAACGCAGAAGGGGGCCCGTCCAACCCCTGATACTGCGTGCCCGTTGTACGTGGCACCCCAGCCGGTGGCCGAGGCATCCGTGAAAACCACAGCATGCCTGGATACCTGCTCCAGGGGCACTCCTGCCCGAAGGAACGAAGGATCTGACCACGGGCTGAAGGTCTTGCGGCAGGCCGGTGTAATCTGAACCCGGTGAGTACCGCGTTTCCACGCCCACCTCGGGATTCGATCATGGAGCCAGTGCTGAAGCGGTCTCATATGGAGCAGACCGAGCGGAACTATGGCCGCAGCTGCAGCCATATGCCCCAGGAGCCTCTGAAAGAGTTTCAGTGGGACCGCTGTCCTGCCTGATAAAGTCTTGAGGCAGTTCAGCACCGACTGAGCACGTTCCTGGGTGAGGCGTGCTGTCTGGTTGACCGAATCCAACTCCATGCCGAGAAAAGAGATCCTCTGCGTTGGCACGAGTTTGCTCTTTTCCCAATTGACCCGAAGGCCCAACTGGCCGAGGTGCCTGAGCACCAGGTCCCTGTGTGCGCACAACAGCTCTCGAGACTGTGCAAGTATGAGCCAGTCGTAGAGGTAGTTGAGAATGCGCACACCCCGTTGTCTCAGGGGAACAAGGGGCCGCCTCTGCGACTTTGGTGAAGACACGAGGCGAAAAGGGACAGCCGGAAGGGCAGGACCTTGTACTGATATGCCCGACCATCGAACGCGAATCGCAGGAATGGCCTGTCTCGCGGGAGAATCGAAACATGAAAGTACGCGTCCTTCAGGTCGATTGCTGCAAACCAATCTAGGGGACGGACGCATCCAAGAATGCGTTTCTGCGTCAACATCTTGAACGGCATCTTGTGAAGTGCACGGTTCAAAACTCGCAGATCCAAGATCGGTCGTAACCCACCGCTTTTCTTGGGCACAATGAAGTAAGGGCTGTAAAACCCCGACCTCATATCGGCTGGAGGGACCGGCTCTATTGCATCCTTCGCCAGTAGGACTGCAATCTCCGCGAGCAAGACAGGGGCATCGACGGCTTTGACTGAAGTGTACCGGATGCCCCTGAACTTGGGGGGGACGCCGGGCGAACTGAATCGCATAGCCGAGTCTGATGGTCCGCAGGAGCCACCGGGACGGGCTGGGGAGCGCTAACCAGGCTCCGAGAGACCGCACCAGCGGGGCCAACGGGCCCACCGACATGCCCGCGGTGGGGCAGCGAGGTGGAACACAGGGACCGGCCCCAGGGCCTGTGACGGCCTGGCCTGTGACGGCAGGGGGCGGGGTCTGGGTGTGTAGTGTAGCACTCACCTGATTTCTCCTCGCATGGGAGGAGACACAGGAACCCGGCTTGAGGCTTGTGACAGCCCTGCGTTTGACGACTTGAAGCGGGGACTGGAGTGCTACTGCCCTTACCTGGTTCCACGAATGGGCAGGAGGGGTGCTCTTGGGCAACCACCCGCTGCCTGCTGGCGAGAGAGGAGGAGGGAAGTGATCCTGTGATGCACGGATCACCACTCTCCTCCTCTTGAGACCCGGAGATTGAGGAGACCGCTCTTACTGATGTTTTGGGTACCGCTGGCTGCTGGGCCAGCGGCGGAACAAAATGAACAAAAGATACTCCACCCGGCCCTCCTCCGGGGGAGGGAGTGGTGCAGTCACCATCTCCCGATGAGCGGTCTCCTCCATCTCCGGGTCGCCCGTCTCAGGGCCTCTTGCACTTGCGCTTGCCGCCAGGTTTGGCGGGGGCCTGGACGGGCTGGGCGTCCTGCCTGCGACCGGCTCCACGACGCTGCCTGGTGAAGGCTGCTGCGGCTGCGCGGGAGCGGGGACGGCCGCAGGGGGCGCCCACGGCGACGAGCAGGCTGAGTGGCTGCAGCCGGGGTGGAAGCAGCAGGTTTCCTCCGGCGCATGATGTGTTTGCCTCAGTCTGCTTCTGGGCTGCCGAGAACTGCTGGGCAAAGCTCTCGACAGCGTCGCCGAAAGGGCCGGTCTGTGACACGGGAGTACCTTCTCCTGCCCCGTCATGTCAGCGAGACACAGCCAGAGATGGCGCTCCTGGACATCGCACAACCCAGAGACTGTGCGGTCACCTTCGTCACTCGTAGCGCGAGGTCCGTCGCAGCACGCAGCTCATGTAGAACCGCCAGGTCGTGACCACCCTCGTGCAGGTCTTTCAGTGCTTTGGCCTGGTGGACCTGCAGCAACGCCGTAGCGTGGAGGGCGGAAGCCGCCTCCCCACAGGCTCTACAAGCACTGCCAGTTAGACCTGACGAATACTTAGAGGCCCGTGAGGGGAGACACGGATCACCCCGCAGGGTGGAAGCGGCTGTTGGACACAGTTGCATGGCCACAGACCGTTCCACCGAGGGGATGCCCGCATACCCCAAAGTGGCTCCACCAACGAGGGTGGTGAGAGCGGAAGAACTACAAGATGTGTTTCGGGCAGTGAAAGGTGCCCTCCACAATCTTGTCAGCTCCTCATGCACTTCCGGAAAGAATGGCACCGGAGGGGGGCGCTGAGAACCAGCGCCACCCCCACCGAGGAACCACTCGCCCAGCCTCGAAGGATCGGGACACGGTGGCTTTTTAGGATTCCACACGAGCCCGACATTCTCGGCGGCCCGGGAAAGCATAGCCGTCATCTCTGGGTCTGGCACGGACAACGCTACCACACCCGAAGGGGGCAACGCAGCCGGGTCGTCATCCCCGGAGAGAGAGGGCCCGCCCTCCGATGCGGTGATCGACATCTGGTCGTCAGAGGGGGCACCGAAGGAAACGCGTGGCCAGCGCGCTCCTTCGGCAGCTCCACCGGCTGCGGAGTGCTTGAGGGGTGAGGAGCTCCACTTGGGGAAGCCCTCGCCGTAATCCTCAAATCACCTCTAACTCCACCGGATCCAGTGTGCACGCCGGATCACGGCAGGCAGAGGGACTCTGCCATGTTTGACATAGCAGAGTCGCACTCCGAGATGGTCATGTCCCCGCAAGAAGAACATGAACCATCCACGAAAGCCACCTCAGCGTGCTGAATGCCCAGACACGTGAGGAAGCGATCGTGACCGTCCTGAGGCGCCAGGAAACGACCACACCCAGAAACGCACGGGTGAAAAGACATCTTTAAAAAGACGCGATCACCCGTGTTGCTCTTTTAGAGAAATTGCTCTTTCAGAGAAATGCTCTTTTAGTGCTGAAGCACGCAGGGGAGCTGGCCACCGCACACTCCTAGTGTGGCTGTCAGCAGGAAGACGATCTTTCTCTCCCGGACACCGTGACCACCGCTGCCGCGCCGTAACGCCCGCACTCGCTCGCAGAACACTCTCTTGGAAGGGATAGCAGTAGCTTTAACCACTACCGCTCGGCTCCGAAGCGAAAGGATAATTGATGCGGTGCATCAGCTGCCTCTTATGCTCACGCTGTGATCAGCGGCAGCTGGATGCAATAATCGCATGCCAATGTCCATTGGCTCGTTTAGTTACACTCGAAGTGGATTGGTCTCTCTGGCGAGATCCCAATTTCGTCGGTCATCCGACGTGACTCGGAGTGACCGACTGAAAGGGGAACCTGATTTAAGAATTTTTAGATATTAATACTAGAAAACAAGACATAAATACTAAGGATGAAAATATTTTTTGCAGTGTAACCCTTGTAAGAGTCCTAGCTTCTTCCAAAGTTCTCCCTAAGTTCTGTCCAACTCGCGATGATAAGAGTTTGAGTTAGAGTTAGAGTTATACTTTATTGTCCTTTGCAGGAAATTTGTCTTGGACTCAAAGCTGCAGCAATACACAACAACCACACAAAACAACAACAACAACAACAACAACCAACAAACACTTTTGTTAGTTAAAATACCATCACAATTACTGCAATTTACTATTTAAAATCCTAATAGATACAGGTATAAATGAATTCTTATAGCGATTACTTCTACATAATGGAACTCTATAAACACAAATATGATTTATTATCAATTGTTTATTATCAATAAATGAGCCTGCAGCATAGTAAACTGAGTTTCAAGAGCAAAAACAGAAATTATTTTACAAAAATCATCAAATTGTAACAAAGCGGGAGGGCACACACAATCCTCCAATCACCTGCGAGCTAGTTATGAAGATGGAAAAGGAGAACAAAACAAAATAAAAGCACTAAGGGGGAGCTTTAATATAGCCACTAGGAATGGGTGATAGCACTTATTTTGTTTTCGATGTGATATCGATGATTTTAAAGGCCAGTATCAGCGATAACGATTCCGATACAGAGACCGATACAATACTTCTAAACTGAACTTTTCAATTTTGAAATTTATTAAATTATTAAATAGAGTAAAATGGGTAATGATACCTACTTAACTTTATATTTCAAATGCATTTTAACATTCAATACGCCTTAATTGCAACTTATTAGGTTATATTTTTGTTTACACATGGTTAAAATATGTTTACTGTGGTAACCATGGAAATCTACAAATACTATAGTTGAACTATGGCCACTTTAGTAAAACCATGGTTAATTTTCATAAGGGACAGCAGTGACGGGCTGTTGCACGCATAAAATGCAACCTTTTTATTCTGACAGTATATGACTTATATTAATATTACAGAATAGAACATGATCAATATGAACTTTTAACGTTCAGTTTAAATAAATGTAATTGCACGAACTATGTAGGCTACAAATTTGTTTATTGTGAAATAATAACTCAAACATATAAGTTTTTTTCTGTCCTCTCATAAGCATTGTTCTGGGCTGCTGTTCCCAAAAGCAACAATGCTTTCTTATGATACTTTTGGGAAACGCAGCGCTGTCAGAAATGATTGATTGATTGATTCTGTCTTAGAACATTTAAAATAGTTCTATCCTACACAATTATTCACTAACATGGGTTATTCGTCCAATTCAATGCATATTGTATGCATTGATTTTTTTTTTGTTAAATAACAGTGTCAACAATACACTGGAAACAAACATCGACCATAAATGTAAAGAAACAAAGTTGCTTGTCAGGTTTTCCTAACAAGCAACCATATTTTTAAAAAATAAGCCCAAAAACCGCAACCCATGATTTTTTAACACAACTTTGCAAAAAAACAAGCCCAAAGTTGTGTAAAATACGCTGACTTGGCAACTGTGGTTCTGTCTGTAAGACAGAACTTTATACTCAAAGACAAATGCTAGAAACACTAGATACTGTCAGGACCTCCGGCTGGAGATCCTGTAATCTACAAGAAGTTCCTGAGGAGTGCTGTTCTATTGTTATTCTAAATGTATGGACCATTTGGTTCACACCTTTACAGACAGTTTCTGATGATTGCATTTGAGGCACAGTCACAATGTAAATGCAGCTAACTAAAGATATCTTTCAACATGAATGGGCCGAGCCGTGGAAAGAATCGAATGTTTTATGTGAAGGTGTGTGTCATTCACCGGCCCGCAATAAACAAGCTACGAGCCAAAAATGAGCATGAGACCTGAACGCTGTGCATTCAGCGAGAGGAAGGGTGTGTGTATGTGTGTGTGTGTAAGAGAGAGAGACACACAAACAAAACACGCATGCATGAAGAGACACCCAAACAAGAGCAACATTCTTCATCGCCTCTAAAACACTTAATAACCTCTGAGACGCGGATAAAAATACCAGCCAGACGAGAGGATGGGAAATTCCTGCCGGTTAAACGTGTTTGATACTAATCTATTTAAGTCAGAACAGCGAGACACACGAGGATAATAGTGTTAGGAGATTCAGATTCACATGTCTGACGCTCTGAGCTGCTGACAGGAACCTTCTGGAACGTTATGAACAGTAACGTTAATAGAACGTCCATTCAGCGTTATCTGGTCTTTAATAACGTTCTCAAAATGTTAGCACAAAAACGTTGTTTACACATCACTAATGGAACGTTTGTTCTTGAATGTTCGTTGGACGTTCATGTAGCATTTTTAAATGTTACTTGTTTCAAAACATTCCAAGAACATTCAAAAGTAACATTCCAATAATGTTTACAAAACAATATGATGGAATGTATCCGTAATGTTTGCATAACCAAGAATAAACATTTTTGAAACATTCCAAAAGCTAGATATTTTGATTCTTCATAGAACATTCAGAAATAACGTTTTCATAACATAATGTGAACAAAATGCTCTTAGAAGAACGTCTGTCCTCCACAGTAGTGCTGAATCACAAAAACTGTGCTAAATATAAATAATAAAATGTCAGTTTGGGGTCCGTAAGATTTTATTTTATTTTATTTATTTATTTTTTTAAAGAAAATAATACTTTTATTAATCAAGAACGCATTAAACTGATCAAAAGTGTCAGTAAAGACATTCATAATGTTAGAAAAGATTTCTATTTCAAATAAATGCTGTTCTTTTGAATTTTCTATTCACCTGTGAATCCTGAAAAATAAAATGTATCACAGTTTCCACAAAAATATTGTGCAGCACAACTGTTTTCAACATTGTTAATAATCAGAAATGTTTCTTGAGCAGCAAATCAGCATATTAGAATGATTTCTGAAGGATCATGTTTTTATTTTATGAATCTTAGTTTAAATGACTGTTTTCTAACTCTAACACTATAAAAGAAAACTTTATAACTTTTTAGTTTTTCCAAGTCAGCATTTTCCAAATCAGGGACGATTTTGTGTATTATATTATATTATATTATTTTTAATAATTAATAATAATTGATAATTTATTTTATTATTTTATTAAATTCTGAAATTTTATATATATACACACACATACATACATACATATATATATATATATATATATATATATATATATATATATATATATATATATATATATTAATATTCTTTAATAATTAGCATTGCTTGCATATTAGAATGATTTCTGAAGGATCATGTGACACTGAAGACTGGAGTAATGATGCTGAAAATTCAGCTTTGATCACAGAAATAAATTACATTTGAACAGATATTCACATAGACAACAGCTATTTTAAATAATATTTCTGTATTTTTATTTTTTTCTGTATTTGGTATTTTTGATCAAATAAATGCAGCTTTGGTAAGCAGAAGAGGCTTACTTCAGAAACATTAAAAATCCTACCGACCCCAAAGCACTAGTGAACACTATGTAGATGCTGTTGTGAAGGTGAACATCTGAAAAGGTTGTGCTGAAATGTTGAAGAGGAATGAATATGATGAAGTGAGAGAGAAAGCAGCAGAGAGAGAGATTGATGGAAGTGTTTGAAGGAGCGCAGGAGTCTTAGAGAAGATGATGAGAGATGTTCAAGAGCCGCTGACACACTCCTCGGAGCTGGAGAAACTGGTCTGAAAGAGGAGATCTGATGTTTATTATGTGAAGGAGACAGCGGTGAGAGAGATCGATCACGTGAAGCCCAGAGAAACACTGCAAACCAGATGAACATGGGTGCAGTTCAGACAGACAAACAAACATGAGCAAGTTATTTAAATACACCACAGGACAAACGTCTCTAACGTCCTCAGTTAACCAGCTTCCTCAGAAAGAGCAGGCTGGATGACTAGTCTCATGCAGTGAAGTTTAACTAATCGTTAATTAAAATTACAACTAATAAAAACATTGAAATAAAGCTGAAATAAAATCAAAATAAAAATATTAGATGAAACTTAAACTAAATGAAAAAAAAAAATTATAACAAATAAAATGACATAAAAACACATAAAATTACTAAAAATTACAATTAAAATGAATATAAAATATCACAAGAATATTAATAAATTCTGAATATTAATACAAATAAAATAAATCCAAAATATTACATATATAATATTTTTAATTTATTTTTATTAATATTTAGAATTTATTAACAATTTTGGACTAGCTTTTATTTTAATATATTCAATTATTATATAAATAATACTAAATTAACACTGAACCAGCTCAGTTATAAACACTGACCAAGATAAACCAGCATGGAAAAACTAGTCAACACAAAATGCAATTTGGAAGTGCTAAAATTATGAACTGAAAGAAAACTAAAACTGAAACGTAAATAAAATAACTTTAACTGAATTAAAATTTAAACTTTTTACAAATATTACAAAATAAATATAATAAAAATGAAACAACAACACAACAAAATGGCTAAAATTTTAATTCAAATATTAAATTGATTATATGAAAATAAAATCTAATTCAAAATATTAATTAAAAATTCAAACAGTATATTAAAAAATACAGAAATAACACTGGACCGGCTCAAAATCATCACTGATCAACATAAACCAGCATGGAAATTAAACTAGTGAACATGAAATGCAATTTTCAGTCTGTTTTAGTAACATAATGTGCTTGATTCAGAGTGAAACAGGTTATTCAGTGAGAAAAATTTCAATGAAAGATTATGAAGAAAAACATGTCATTTGTTAATTTCCCGTTAGCTTGAATCTCTGCTCTTACCGAGCAGTGTCTCTTTTGGGTAACTAGTCAACACAAAATGCAATTTGGAAAATTATGAACTGAAACAAAACTGAAAATAAAATAAAACAATCTAAAACTGAATTAAAAGTAAATACAAATAAATATCTGCCAATGGGTTAAGAAAAATAATCTTGTTTAGCCTTTGAATAAAGGTTATTTTGTTTTACCCCATTGGCAGATATTTTTGCTTTTTTTTGGATTTAACAAAATTTGGATAATATTTTCAGAAAACAAGACATAATATCTGTCAAGTAAATGCATCCTGTTTCAAGAATTTTTAGATATTTATACTACAAAAAAAGACATAAATACTAAGGAAGAAAATAATTTTTTTGCAGTGCAGCTTTAATTGAGGGTGCTTTTGATTTAGCACCCCCTAGGACCAGGTCTGGGCATTTCAATCAAAGATTATGAAGAAAAACACATCAATTGTTAATTTCCTGTCAGCTTGAATCTCTGTTCTTACCGAGTAGTGTCTCTTTCGGGTTTTGTCCACACATTTCCCCTGCAGACAGATCCGGCCCTTCCCACACGGCGTTCCCTCCACGGCCGGAAGCTTCTTGGTCAGACACACCATCTGTCCCTTTCTGATGACGGCGCACCAGAGACGCGCGCACACGTCCATCCCGGGACACACGGTGTACTCCGGCCCGAAGGCCAGGCGGCACTGCTGGACCGCATCGTAACTCTGACCCGGCAGCTCCTCCGGACCCAAGAGAGGCATTCGAGGAGCGTCCAGCAGACACTCCGCTACACACACCACAGCAGCATTATAGAGCTACAGTACTGTTCAAAAGTTTACAGTTTTTCTTTCAACTGCTTACACACAAAATCTTTTCAGACAGCAGAAGCACAAACCAAATCTGCAAAACCATGCACTAATTCTCAGCCTTTGACTCAGTTTTTAATTTCATAAAACACTTTTTGCCAAACACGACACACAATTCTCTATGTAACACACAAAAATCTAACAGGAATTAATATTATGGTAAAGGTGTTTGCAAATGTTTGCTTTTGAGATGTGTTTGTGATATTTTGAATGCAGCACTTCATTTTGCAAGAGATATGAGGCATTTTGCATTTTGTGTGTGCAATTCTTGGATTTGTGTGTAATGTTTTGAAAAAAGAGACAAAGTTTTGAAAATGTAAGCAGTTAAAAAAAAAAAAAAAAAACTAAAATAATTAGGATTTTTTAATGTTTGAGAAAGCAGTCTCTTCTGCTCACCAAGGCTGCATTTATTTGATCAAAAATACAGTAAAAATTGTAAATTATTATTAAAATTTAAAAGAGCTATTTTCTATGTGAATATCTGTTAAACTGTAATTTATTTCTGTAATCAAAGCTGAATTTTCAGCATCATTACTCCAGTCTTCAGTATCACATGATCCTTCAGAAATCATTCTAATATGCTGATTTGCTGCTCAAGAAACATTTCTGATTATTATCATTGTTGAAAACAGTTGTGCTGCACAATATTTTTGTGGAAACTGTGATACATTTTATTTTTCAGGATTCACAGATGAATAGAAAGTTCAAAAGAACAGCATTTATTTGAAATAGAAATCTTTTCTAACATTATAAATGTCTTTACTGACACTTTTGATAAATTTAATGCATCCTTGATTAATAAAAGTATTAATTTCTTTAAAAAATCTGATCTTAGATCAAAACATGGTTGCATAATTAATTAACAGTTTTTCTATGCTGGTTACAAAATATCCAATAACAAGCAAAAAGTCATAATACTGTGACAAAACACCTATGTTTTACTTTTGTTTACCTAATTAGACAAATAAGCTGAGACAATAATCACCGAAACACCACATTACCTGTGATCAAAATCAAAAATAAATTTATATATATATATATAAAAAACAAATAAAAATAAACAAAGCATATAACAAAATTACTAAATTACTATTTACTATATAAAAAAATACAAATAACAAAAAGAAAAGAAAATATTAATAAAAAAATATATAATAGTACAACTAAAATTGAAAGTAAAACTAATTAAAATCAAAACGAATTAGAACTATTTAATTTTTTTAAACAAATAAAAAATATTAATAAAAAAGTAAAAATAAATTTAAAATATATATATTGCAACCCATTTTACTAATTTAATGTGCCATGATTTCCAAATAAACAAACAGTATTATTAAACAGATCCATGAAATCTCAGATATGATCCTATCAGATTAATATTAGCCTTATAATACATATAACCATACACTTATAACAATTTTTTAGGAATGCAACATCAAATTCAGTAATTTTGAGCTGCATTGACCTGAATTAAAAACCTGGTTGAGTTCATGTGTAAGCATGACTTTTTCTCACCGTTTCCGTCGTCGAAGAAGTCCGTGATGGTGGCAGAGGTGCAGCGGCTCCAGGGTTTGGACGCGTCGATGGAGGTCAGGATGGAAGACATCAGCCGCTTGTCTTCAGTGGAGCCAAATCGCTCCTCACAGAACTTAGAGTCATCATGGGACAGACCCAGCAGGTGCCCTGAGACACACACACACACACAGGAAGTGATGTCATCAGCACGTGTGTGTGTGCGAGCATTTTTGTGACATATGAGGACACAAATTTGTATAATGACATGGGTATGACATAGGTATTACAAGGAGAAGGTGACTTATGAGGACATTACCCCATGTCCCCATTTTTCAAAACGCTTATAAATCACACAGAGTGAGTTTTTTGAGAAAGTAAAAATGCAGAAAGTTTCCTGTAAGGGGTAGGGTTAGGCGTAGGGTTGCTGTAGGGTAGGGCAATAGCACATACAGTTTGTACAGTATAAAAACCATTACGGCTATGGAATGTCCCCACAATTCACAAAAACAAACGTGTGTGTGTGTGTGTGTGTGTGTGTGTGTGTGTGTGTGTGAGAGTGTGTGTGTGTGTGTGTGTGAGAGTGTGTGTGAGTGTGTGCATCACATACTATAGGCAGCGCAATCCTAACAACCTGCGCACTTTGCCTATGTCTGCTAACACACTACTTTCTTTTTTTTATTGATCTCTGGAATTGCCAGTCTGCAGTAAACAAAGCACATTTAATTACATCTATTGCTAGTCATTCAAGGCTAAACCTCATGGCCCGGACAGAGACGTGGATCAAACCAGAGGACACTGCTACTCCTGCAGCACTCTCCAATAATTTCTTATTTTCCCATACTCCCCGTCTGACTGGAAGAGGTGGAGGTACCGGTCTGCTTATCTCTAATGAAATTTATTCCTTTACCTTCTCTGGGGATTAACAGCTTCTTTGAATCACATTCAGTCACTATTACCCACTGTTTTAAAATCCATTTTGTAGTTGTTTATCGACTCCCAGGACCACAAGGTAACTTCTTGGATGAATTAGATGTGCTGCTCTCAACCTTTCCTGATGATGGTACTCCCCTAGTTATACTTGGAAACTTCAACATCTACCTCGATAAACCTCAAGCTGCAGACTTCCACACTCTGCTTGCCTCTTTTGATCTCAAGAGAGTGTTAACTACGGCTACTCACAAATCAGGCAACAAACTGGACCTTATTTACACACGACACTGTTCCACTGATCATGTGCTGGTTACTCCACTACACACCTCGGATCACTTCCTTCTCACTCTTAACCTCAACATGATTCCTGACACAACACATACCCCTCCACATGTCACTTTTCGACGTAACCTACGCTCACTCTCACCCTCCTGGCTATCTGCCATGGTTTCATCTTTGTTTCCTCCCTCTAAACAGTTAGCATCTCTTGATGCTGAAAGGGTATGGCCCAAATAAAAAAATCCTACTGACCTTAATGTGTATCAGTCACTCCTCTCTTCCTTCTCTGCTAATGTCTCCACTGCTAAAAGGACATACTATCATAACAAAATTAGCAATTCGTCTAACTCTCGCATGCTCTTTAAAACATTTTCCTCCCTTCATTGTCCTCCTCCTCCCCCTCCTTCATCAACTCTAACAGCTGACAACTTTGCCACGTTCTTCATTAATAAAACTAAAACAATCAGTGATCAATTCTCCACACCACAAACTGTTAAGCACATCTTACCAGCTAACTACTGGGGTGCCTCAGGGCTCAGTTCTTGGACCACTTCTCTTCTCTGTCTACATGACATCACTAGGTTCTGTCATTCAGAAACATGGCTTTTCATATCATTGCTATGCTGATGACACTCAACTCTACCTCTCATTCCATCCTGATGATCCGACGATAGCTGCTTGCATCACAGCATGTCTAACAGACATTTCTTGCTGGATGAAGGACCATCACCTTCAACTCAACCTTGCCAAGACAGAACTGCTTGTGGTTCCAACAAACCCATCACTTCATCAAAATTTCACCATCGAGTTAGGCTCATTAACCATAACTCCTTCAAAAACAGCCAGAATCCAGCTGAATTTCTCAGACCACATTGCTAAAACTACCTGGTCCTGCAGATTTGCTTTATTCAACATCAAGAAGATCAGGCCCTTTCTTTCTGAACATGTTTCACAACTCCTTGTTCAAGCTCTTGTTCTGTCCAGGCTGGACTATTGCAGTGCTCTCTTGGCAGGTCTTCCAGTTCTATCAAACCTTTACAATTAATACAGAATGCGGCTGCAAGATTAATCTTTAACAAGCTGAAAAGAATGCATGTCACACCTCTGTTCATCAGTTTGCACTGGCTACCAATAGCTGCTCGCATAAAATTCAAGCCATTGATGTTTGCCTACAAAACCACCACTGGCTCTGCACCCCTTTACCTAAATTCATTACTTCAGACTTGTGTGCCTCTAGAAGCTTGCATTCTGCAATTGAACGTCGCTTTATTGTTCATCCCAAAGAGGCACAAAATCACTTTCACGGACTTTTACATTAACTGTTCCCTCCTGGTGGAATGACCTGCCCAACTCAATCCCAGCAGATGAGTCCTTAGCCATTTTCAAGAATCGGCTAAAAACACATCTCTTCCATCTTTATTTGACCCTCTAACTCTAGCACTCTCTATTCTAATTCTATTCTTAAAAAAACAAACAAACAAACAAAAAAAAAAAACTTGCCCCTTTTAGTACTCTGTTCGTTTACTAACTGCTTGTTTTCTTAAAAAAAAAAACAAAACAAAAAAAAAAAACTAACACTAGCTTCTCTATTCTTTTTGTAATCTATGTATTTGTTTTCTTTTTATTTATTATACAGTACAATTAACAAAAAGTCAGAAAAAAGCTTATAACACTAGCTTGCTCTATTCTTTTTCTATTCTATCTGTTTTCTTTTTATTTATTATATAATTAAAAAAAAAAAACCTTGCTACATGTACTGTGTTAAGCTAACTGAGACTTGTTATAGCACTTGCATATTATTGCTCTTTTATTGATTTTGCTTCCATTGTCCTCATTTATAAGTCGCTTTGGATAAAAGCTTCTGCTAAATGACTAAATGTAAATGTAAGTGTGTGTGTGTGTGTGTGAGTGTGTGTGTACCTGGTATTTATCACATTATGGGGACCAAATGTCCCCACAAGGATAGCAATACCATTAAATTTTGACCTAGTGAGGAAACAAGCTTATAAATCATGCAGAATGAAGTTTATAGTTTGAAAATCTAAAAATACAGAAAGTTTCCTGTAAGGGGTAGGGTTAGGTGTAGGGTTGGTGCAGGCCAGGGTGATAGAAAATACAGTTTGTGCAGTATGAAAAACATTACACCTATTGATTGAACCCATAAAACATGGAAACACAACGCGTGTGTGTGAGTGTGTGTGTAAGTTTGTGTGTGTGTGTGTGTGTGTGTGAGAGTGTGTGTCCGTGTGTGTGTGTGTGTGTAAGTTTGTGTGTGTGTGTTTGTGTGTGTGTGTGCATGTGTGTGTGTGTGTGTGTGAGTATGTGTGTGTATGTGTGTGTGTGTGTACCGATCTCATGTGCCACGGTGAAGGCAGCGTGAAGCCCGTCGTCCTCGATGATCGCGCAGCTCCGCTCTGGCGAACACACGGTTCCCACATCAGCCATACCGAGAGTATCACACGAGTGATGACCGCACAGATCCTGCACACAACAGCAGACGTAGTATAAATTATACCTTTGATTCATATTTTAAATTAGCTTTTGTTTTTAGATTTTTTTTGTTTTAATTTTAGTTTAAATTTTGTTGTGTTTTTATTATATTATAATATTTATTTTATTTATTTTAAATTTTATTTTTTAAATATATTTTAAATATTACTATTTCATATTTATACATATTTATAATAATAATATCAAATTTTTATTTCATGCATCATGGGTTGATACAATGAGCATACGTATTGTAATTGTTAACTAAAACTATTAATAATAATTTTCCTTAAAAATTAAAAACTTGAAATAAAGCTGAATAAAATGAGATATAAATAAATAAAAATAACACTTGAAAAACTTAAATGAAAATTAGAAATGTTCCTCTTCTGAAGTACTAAAATTACTAAAACTATAACTGAAATAACGCTAATAACATTTTTTTAAATAAATAAAACTAGTGATTTAAAAAATAAATAAATATATATATATATATATATATATATATATTTAACTAGTAAAAGGAAAAAAATATATACACATATATACATATACATATATATATATATATATATATATATATATATATAAACAAATATAAATGACACTTAAAAGAAAAGAAACTAAAATGAAAATGAAAACTGAAAATATAAAAATAAAAGCTAATTAAAAATACTAATAAAAACTGTAATAGAATATAAACAATTCTAAAACAACATTGGTGAGCACAAAAAGCTATGTCTTAATTTTTATTAATTTTAGTGCTTCAGTTTAGTTTAATTTTAGTTAATTTCCTAGGCAATATTTCAAATAGTCATTTAATTCATTTTATTTTTTTTTAATTTATTTAATTTATTTTATATTATTTCCTCACACAACACATCACAAAGCCAACTATTCATAGTATTCATATGTATATTAAGATTTAAAAGATATATTAAGATTATATATTAAGATTTTTTGCTATTGTCATTTAAAAATATATTTTTATTAGCTTTTATTTAATACATTTTTATTTCAGTTGTAGTTTTAGTCATTTTAGTAGTTCAACTTAAGCTTATTTATTTAAATTCTTAATTTTGTGTTTTTCATCTAATATTTCTGTTCCCTTTTAGCCTTATTTGAAATAGCGAAAATGATTGTTAATAGTTTCAGTAAATGACTATAAATGACAAAGAGACCAATGAAAACACTTGAGTCAGACTGAATCTGTCTGAAAACTCTTTCAATGAGAAGCTTGGCTGTAATTCAACTACTTTGAAACTACTTTATGAATAATTTGCAGTGTTTGATGCAGCGGTTTCAGAGCATCAGCTGCAGCACAGAGCTTCACTGGCCGTCCTGATCGTGTTTTCACTAAAAATCCTCGGAGACAGACGAGCTGATGACTGCAGTGCAAGTGAATGGAAACGGCTCTTCACGCGCTCACATTTATAACAACAACACAGCGAGTTTGGCTCATGACCTCAGCGGAGCGACTGAGCTCACGCTTCACTAATCACTGATCCATCAGTCTTACAGCTTCACTCTGTGCTGTTATTCTGTCATACACATGCTCTGCTGCAGTAAATGTGAGTATTTGCCATCATGATAGAGAGAAAAACATCACTCCCCTGTTGTTCTCTGAGTTTTCACATGAACAGAGCAACCTGATATGGACAAATATTCTGAGGAATTCCTGCCTGAGGATACCAGGGAAATATGTTGGCAAAGCAAGAGCTGGAAAATTAGGGAAATATTGAGGGAAAATTACAACAACAGCTCAGACGGAGAGATGCATGCATGCACTGCAAAAAAAATAAAAATAAATAAAAATAAAAATATTTAAAAAAGCATCTTGTTTTTCTATAACAATCATTTAAACATCCTTGAAATAAGATAATAAAATATTGAACATTTACTTTTTAAATATTTTAAACATAAAATACAATTTTGTTTGATTTATGATTAAAGTCAGCATGAAATGAAAGTTCACCTGTTTTCTAAATGCATGCTATAGATCTTACTGTGAACAATTCATTCATGCACATTTCTTTTTTAAAAAATGTTTTGACCTCGTAATGTTTAATCAAAATGTCATAACTGGATCTTCCAGAAAAAAGACAAATTTCTCTCTGGTGACGTATATGTGGGACTTAAAATAAATAAACTAAACAAAATGTCATTTATTTACTTGAAATAAATAAATATTAACAGAAATAAAATTAAACATTTAAAAAATATGTAGTTTTGTTTTTATATTTTTAGTTTTCAATAATTTTTTTAAATTTTGTTTTATATATATATATATATATATATATATATATATATATATATATAAACATTTGTATTTAGCTATCTTAGTTTTAGACATACTTAACATTATATAGACATTTAAAATTAAATTATAAAAAAAAAAAATTAAAAAATAATTTAAAAAATAATTAAAAATAACAAAAAAAAAAAAAACCCCAAAATATTACTAAAACTTTACTAAAATTAAAGTGAAAAAAGAAAATATAAAAATACAATCTTATGCAAAATATTAACTAAAACTATAATAGTCTATTAATGACACCAAAATAACTGGAACTAAGTTCCCGTTCCAAACTTTTTTCTTTTTTGATAATCCATTATACTTGAATATACCTCACAACACAGAAGTAAAAAAGAAAAACAGAAAAAATGGCATTTTCATAGATATTTTCTGAAAAATGTCTTATAATCATTTAAAAGGATTTTTGATTGCTTCCATTGTCCTCATTTGTAAGTCGCTTTGGATAAAAGCGTCTGCTAAATAAATGTCTAAATGTAAATAATCGTCTCAAGTTGTTTTAAGGATGTCCAGATGCATTTACTGGAAAGCCAAAGGTTTTCTGCACTAAGAATCGAGGTGGCAGAACATCAGCTCACACGCAAACACACGGGAACGCTGATATCCAGACGCCTTTCGCTCTGAGCAAATGTGTGGATGCAGACAGAGGAAGACGAGCGGGAGGAGCAGACCGCTCTGATATTTGATTCTCCAGCTCCGCGAGTTTCTGTCACCTGCTTCTGATTTACAGGGCGTTTCAGGGATCTGAGGTCTGCTCTCACACGTCCATCAGCGACGAGAAGAACATCAGCGCTGATCTGAGTCACACGTCTGACCTGTTTGGATCTACAAACTGAGAAGGATCACATACAGCAAAAAATAGACTTTTTATGGCCAAAATATATTTGAAATATATGCTAAAAATATGTTGTAAACAGTGAAGCTCACTGAAATATATATTTTCAATTTAAAAAATATTTAGTTTCAACCTTCATATACCAAAATATATTTCAAAACGTATTTCAGTGGCAAGAAAATACATTTCCAATTTTAAAATACACTTCCAAAAACAGCCTACATTTATATGTTACATGTTCACCTATAGACAAGTTCAGTGTTATTTTAGCATGATTAAGATAATATTATAGTTTTTGTTAATGTTGAATTAGATTTTAATTTTAAAGTTTCTGTATTTTTTTGTGTTTTTGACATTTTTATTAGTTTTTGTTGTTTGTTAATATTTTGAATTCATTTATTTTATATTTTCTGCTTTCATGTCAATTTTAGTTAATCTTTTAGTAATTTTGTTGTTTTTATAAATTTTATTAGTTTCTGCTGTTTATATAAATATATATATATATAATTTATAATTTTAATTATTTTTGTCAAGTTAAAGTAAATGAAAATGTGAAATCTTGTCTTGTGAAATAAAATATTCTTTAATTTTCTTTTTTTTTCTTTTATGGTTTTAGTTTTAGTTATAAGTGAAAGTTGTGACGTATTGTCAAGTACGGTGACCCATACTCGAAATTGGTGCTCTGCATTTAACCCATCCAAGTGCACACACACAGCAGTGAATAGTGAACAAACGCACACACACACCGTGAACACACACCCGGAGCAGTGGGCAGCCATTGCTCCAGCGCCCGGGGAGCAATTGGGGGTTCGATGCCTTGCTCAAGGGCACCTCAGTCATGGTATCGAAGGCAGAGAGAGTGTTCATTCACAATCCCCACCTTCAATTCCTGCCGGTGCGAGAATCGAACCGGCAACCTTCAGGTTACTAGCCCAACTCTCTAACCATTAGGCCACGACTTCCCACCTTTATAGTTAATTAAACCCTGCAGTGAATGTATTTTCTTGGACTGAAATATATGGAGTGCAAAATATATTTTTAAATGCTTATAAAAATATATTTATATTCTTAAAATATTTTCAAAAACATACTAAAAATATATCGGCAGAAAATATATTTATGTAAGTATATTTTGATATATATCTAAAAAATACATCTTTTGCTGTATGGGATCAAACAACACCATTCCTCTAACATTAACTCCTGAAAATCTCTGAAATCAACAGTTTGCTTGAACAAAAACAATATTCAGTATATCAGCCATATCAGCTCCTCTTGTGTCAAAAACAAATTCTTCATCCTACTGAGTTTCTCGGCAGAGGCCGGATCCGATCGCAGGCTGTTGCTACTCAACGCTGGCACGGATCATAAGGATTCGGGACAGTGGGAGCGCAGACGGATGGATTCAGAGCGTCCAGAATATCTCAGAGGTTTTCAGTGAACTGTCAATGTATAGCGGATGAAAACGTGTGAAATGCCCCAGACAGACAGATGCTACAAAACACACCGTCACATACGCTAGAAACCACGGCAGGAGACATTAGAGACACACACATGATCACAAACAACATGCACAAACTCTCTCTCATACTCCTGAACAAACTCTACAATATTTATTCTGTCTATACGCATTCACACACCCTCTGTGTGTACAGTACATAGAGTGAGTGTGTGTGTGTGTGAACAGTACATAGAGTGAGTGTGTGTGTGTGTGTACAGTACATAGAGTGAGTGTGTGTGTGTGTTTGTGTGTGTACAGTACATAGAGTGAGTGTGTGTGTGTGTGTGTACAGTACATAGAGTGAGTGTGTGTGTGTGTGTACAGTACATAGAGTGAGTGTGTGTGTGTGTGTACAGTACATAGAGTGAGTGTGTGTGTGTGTACAGTACATACAGGCTTAAAAAGGGCAGGTGAACTGAGAACATTTAGCAGCCATAAATGTTTCTTTTGTGCAATAATTTTTAAATAAATAAATAAATAAATAATACAAATAAATAAATAAAAATAAATTATGTAAATTTCTTAATAATATATATTAATATTACCTTGGACCACAAAACCAGTCATAAAGGTAAATTTTTTGAAATTGAGATTTATAGATAATCTGAAAGCTGAATAAATATGCTTTCCATTGATGTATGGTTTGTTAGGACAATATGTGGCTGAGATACAACTATTTGAAAATCTGGAATCTGGAATATCAAAATATTGAGAAAATCACCTTTAAAGTTGTCCAAATGAAGTTCTTAGCAATACATATTACTAATCAAAAATTTTGTTATATTTACAGTAGGAAATTTACAAAATATCTTCATGGAACATGATCTTAATATCCTAATGATTTTTGGCATAAAAGAAAAATGGATAATTTTGACCTATACAATGTATTGTTGGCTATTGATAGAAATATACCTGTGTTACTTATGACTGCTTTTGTGCTCCAGGGTCACAATTTATTTAATAAATGAAAACTATTTAATTAATAAAAAATGTATAAAAAATTAAATATATATATATATATATATATATATATATATATATATATATATTTCTCACTAATTATGAAATGAACTTTTTTTAATAAATAAACAAACATATATAAATATAAATAAAATTATTTATAATTATGTTTATTTAGATATATAATGATGCACCCTAAATAAACTTTTTTTCTTTCCTTAATTTTTCTTTTTTCTTTACAAAAAAACAAAACAAACAAAAAAACATTTGAAAATTACATTTCACTAGTTATCATGGTAAAATATACAGGCAAATGCCCCATTAACAGTCATTCAAAAGTAGCCGTGTATTCTGATGGACTAAATTATTGCAAGCAATGTTTAGTGCAAATATTTCATTATAATTTTGTCACAGACAAACGTACTTGCATTTGGTAATTGGTGAGTCTTAAATTAAAAACCTGAGTTTGTACAATAAATCTCAAAAATTTTGGGTCAAAAAGATTTTTGTTCCCCTTTCAGTCGGTCACTCCGAGTCACGTCGGATGACCGACGAAATTGGGATCTCGCCAGAGAGACCAATCCACTTCGAGTGTAACTAAACGAGCCAATGGACATTGGCATGCGATTATTGCATCCAGCTGCCGCTGATCACAGCGTGAGCATAAGAGGCAGCTGATGCACCGCATCAATTATCCTTTCGCTTCGGAGCCGAGCGGTAGTGGTTAAAGCTACTGCTCTCCCTTCCAAGAGAGTGTTCTGCGAGCGAGTGCGGGCGTTACGGCGCGGCAGCGGTGGTCACGGTGTCCGGGAGAGAAAGATCGTCTTCCTGCTGACAGCCACACTAGGAGTGTGCGGTGGCCAGCTCCCCTGCGTGCTTCAGCACTAAAAGAGCATTTCTCTGAAAGAGCAATTTCTCTAAAAGAGCAACACGGGTGATCGCGTCTTTTTAAAGATGTCTTTTCACCCGTGCGTTTCTGGGCGTGGTCGTTTCCTGGCGCCTCAGGACGGTCACGATCGCTTCCTCACGTGTCTGGGCATTCAGCACGCTGAGGTGGCTTTCGTGGATGGTTCATGTTCTTCTTGCGGGGACATGACCATCTCGGAGTGCGACTCTGCTATGTCAAACATGGCAGAGTCCCTCTGCCTGCCGTGATCCGGCGTGCACACTGGATCCGGTGGAGTCAGAGGTGATTGAGGATTACGGTGAGGGCTTCCCCAAGTGGAGCTCCTCACCCCTCAAGCACTCCGCAGCCGGTGGAGCTGCCGAAGGAGCGCGCTGGCCACGCGTTTCCTTCGGTGCCCCCTCTGACGACCAGATGTCGATCACTGCATCGGAGGGCGGGCCCTCTCTCTCCGGGGATGATGACCCGGCTGCGTTGCCCCCTTCGGGTGTGGTAGCGTTGTCCGTGCCAGACCCAGAGATGACGGCTATGCTTTCCCGGGCCGCCGAGAATGTCGGGCTCGTGTGGAATCCTAAAAAGCCACCGTGTCCCGATCCTTCGAGGCTGGGCGAGTGGTTCCTCGGTGGGGGTGGCGCTGGTTCTCAGCGCCCCCCTCCGGTGCCATTCTTTCCGGAAGTGCATGAGGAGCTGACAAGATCGTGGAGGGCACCTTTCACTGCCCGAAACACATCTTGTAGTTCTTCCGCTCTCACCACCCTCGATGGTGGAGCCGCTTTGGGGTATGCGGGCATCCCCTCGGTGGAACGGTCTGTGGCCATGCAACTGTGTCCAACAGCCGCTTCCACCCTGTGGGGTGATCCGTGTCTCCCCTCACGGGCCTCTAAGTATTCGTCAGGTCTAACTGGCAGTGCTTATAGAGCCTGTGGGGAGGCGGCTTCCGCCCTCCACGCTATGGCGTTGCTGCAGGTCCACCAGGCCAAAGCACTGAAAGACCTGCACGAGGGTGGTCACGACCTGGCGGTTCTACATGAGCTGCGTGCTGCGACGGACCTCGCGCTACGAGTGACGAAGGTGACCGCACAGTCTCTGGGTCGTGCGATGTCCAGGAGCGCCATCTCTGGCTGTGTCTCGCTGACATGAAGGAGCAGGAGAAGGTACAGTTCCTGAATGCTCCCGTGTCACAGACCGGCCCTTTCGGCGATGCTGTCGAGAGCTTTGCCCAGCAGTTCTCGGCAGCCCAGAAGCAGACTGAGGCAAACACATCATGCGCCGGAGGAAACCTGCTGCTTCCACTCCGGCTGCAGCCACTCAGCCTGCTCGTCGCCGTGGGCGTCGTGGAGCCGGTCGCAGGCAGGACGCCCAGCCCGTCCAGGCCCCCGCCAAACCTGGCGGCAAGCGCAAGTGCAAGAGGCCCTGGGACGGTCGACCCAGAGATGGAGGAGACTGCTCATCGGGAGATGGTGACTGCACCACTCCCTCCCCCGGAGGAGGGCCGGGTGGAGTATCTTTTGTTCATTTTGTTCCGCCTCTGGCCCAGCAGCCAGCGGTACCCAAAACATCAGTAAAGAGCGGTCTCCTCAATCTCCGGGTCTCAAGAGGAGGAGAGTGGTGATCCGTGCATCACAGGATCGCTTCCCTCCTCCTCTCTCGCCAGCAGGCAGCGGGTGGTGCCCAAGAGCACCCCTCCTGCCCATTCGTGGAGGCAGGTAAGGGCAGTAGCACTCCAGTCCCCGCTTCAAGTCGTCAAACGCCGGGCTGTCACAAGCCTCAAGCCGGGTTCCTGTGTCTCCTCCCACGCGAGGAGAAATCAGGTGAGTGCTACACTACACACCCAGACCCCGCCCCCTGCCGTCACAGGCCAGGCCGTCACAGGCCCTGGGGCCGGTCCCTGTGTTCCACCTCGCTGCCCCACCGCGGGCATGTCGGTGGGCCCGTTGGCCCCGCTGGTGCGGTCTCTCGGAGCCTGGTTAGCGCTCCCCAGCCCGTCCCGGTGGCTCCTGCGGACCATCAGACTCGGCTATGCGATTCAGTTTGCCCGGCGTCCCCCCCAAGTTCAGGGGCATCCGGTTCACTTCAGTCAAAGCCGTCGATGCCCCTGTCTTGCTCGCGGAGATTGCAGTCCTACTGGCGAAGGATGCAATAGAGCCGGTCCCTCCAGCCGATATGAGGTCGGGGTTTTACAGCCCTTACTTCATTGTGCCCAAGAAAAGCGGTGGGTTACGACCGATCTTGGATCTGCGAGTTTTGAACCGTGCACTTCACAAGATGCCGTTCAAGATGTTGACGCAGAAACGCATTTTTGGATGCGTCCGTCCCCTAGATTGGTTTGCAGCAATCGACCTGAAGGACGCGTACTTTCATGTTTCGATTCTCCCGCGACACAGGCCATTCCTGCGATTCGCGTTCGACGGTCGGGCATATCAGTACAAGGTCCTGCCCTTCGGGCTGTCCCTTTTCGCCTCGTGTCTTCACCAAAGTCGCAGAGGCGGCCCCTTGTTCCCTTGAGAGAACGGGGTGTGCGCATTCTCAACTACCTCTACGACTGGCTCATACTTGCACAGTCTCGAGAGCTGTTGTGCGCACACAGGGACCTGGTGCTCAGGCACCTCAGCCAGTTGGGCCTTCGGGTCAATTGGGAAAAGAGCAACTCGTGCCAGTGCAGAGGATCTCTTTTCTCGGCATGGAGTTGGATTCGGTCAACCAGACAGCACGCCTCACCCAGGAACGTGCTCAGTCGGTGCTGAACTGCCTCAAGACTTTATCAGGCAGGACAGCGGTCCCACTGAAACTCTTTCAGAGGCTCCTGGGGCATATGGCTGCAGCTGCGGCCATAGTTCCGCTCGGTCTGCTCCATATGAGACCGCTTCAGCACTGGCTCCATGGTCGAATCCCGAGGTGGGCGTGGAAACGCGGTACTCACCGGGTTCAGATTACACCGGCCTGCCGCAAGACCTTCAGCCCGTGGTCAGATCCTTCGTTCCTTCGGGCAGGAGTGCCCCTGGAGCAGGTATCCAGGCATGCTGTGGTATTCACGGATGCCTCGACCACCGGCTGGGGTGCCACGTACAACGGGCACGCAGTATCAGGGGTTTGGACGGGCCCCCTTCTGCGTTGGCATATCAATTGCCTCGAGTTGCTGGCAGTACGCCTTGCCCTGTGCCGCCTCAGAGGGCGCCTTCGGGGCAGGGACGTTCTGGTCCGTACGGACAACACTGCGACCGTTGCCTATATCAACCGGCAAGGCGGTTTGCGCTCCCGTCGCATGTCGCAACTCGCCCGCCACCTCCTCCTCTGGAGTCAGAAGCATCTGAGGTCCCTTCGTGCCATCCACATCCCAGGAGTGTTCAATCAGGCGGCCGACGAGCTGTCTCGAGCGGCACTTCCTGGGGAGTGGAGACTCCATCCCCAGGCGGTCCAGCTGATTTGGAGTCGGTTCGGAGTTGCTCAGGTAGACCTGTTTGCATCTCCAGAAACCACCCACTGCCAGTGGTTCTACTCCCTGTCCGAGGCAACGCTCGGCACGGATGCACTGGCACACAGCTGGCCCCAGGGCTTGCGCAAGTATGCGTTTCCCCCAGTGAGCCTGCTAGCACAGACATTGTGCAAGATCAGGGAGGACGAGGAGCAGGTCCTGTTAGTGGCTCCATATTGGCCCAACAGGACCTGGTTCCCGGAACTCATGCTCCTCGCGACAGCCCCTCCCTGGGCGATTCCTCTGAGGAAGGATCTGCTTTCTCAGAGACGGGGCACCCTCTGGCACCCGCGTCCAGACTTGTGGAAACTTCATGTGTGGTCCCTGGACGGGACGCGGAGGTTCTAGGTGACCTGCCCCAGGAGGTAGCGCTCACTATCGCTTCAGCACGAGCACCGTCCACAAGACGGGCCTATGCGCTGAAGTGGAACCTGTTCGTCGAATGGTGTTCCTCTTACCAGGAGGACCCCCGGAGATGTTCGATCAGAGCCGTGCTTTCCTTTTTGCAACAAGGGTTGGAGCGTAGGCTGTTCCCCTCCACCCTTAAGGTATATGTTGCTGCTATTTCTGCCCACCACGACCCCATAGAGGCGAGGTCGGTGGGGAAGCACGATCTGGTCGTCAGGTTTCTTAGGGGGGCCAGGAGGTTAAATCCTCCGAGGCCTCCCTCCCTTCCCTCTTGGGATTTGGCTTGGTGCTAAGAGCCCTACAAACTGCCCCCTTTGAGCCGTTGCAGTCAGTCGAGTTGAAGTTTCTTTCTATGAAAACCCTACTCCTGACTGCATTGGCCTCAATCAAGAGGGTGGGGGACCTGCAGGCATTTTCGGTCGACGAGTCGTGCCTTGAGTTTGGGCCAGCTGACTCCAGTGCAACACTGAGGCCCCGGCCCGGCTATGTGCCCAAGGTTCCTACCACGCCCTTCAGGGACCAGGTAGTGAGCCTGCAAGCGCTGCCCCTGGAGGAGGCAGACCCAGCCCTAGCTTTGCTCTGTCCTGTACGCGCACTGCGTCAGTACGTGGATAGAACTCAGAGCTTCAGGACCTCAGAACAGCTCTTTGTCTGTTACGGAGGACAGCAGAAGGGGAAGGCTGTCTCCAAGCAGAGGATGGCCCACTGGATAGTGGATGCCATCACCTTGGCCTACGAAGCACAAGGTGTGCCCTGCCCACTCAGGTTGCGTGCTCACTCCACTAGGGGTGTCGCATCGTCCTGGGCGCTGGCTCGTGGTGCCTCGCTAGCAGACATCTGTAGAGCTGCGGGTTGGGCGACTCCCAACACGTTCGCTAGGTTTTATAGCCTACGTGTCGAACCGGTTTCCTCCTGTGTTCTCACCTCAAACGGGTAGTGGCACTGAGAGGGCCGGCTCAGAGTCGGCTTGCGGCGTCCTTACGCCTAATTCTCCAGAGAGTTCCTTAACCAGGCAAACCCTGTTGAGTCCTCCAGCACTCCGGCGTCCAGACGCGGCGGGGCGTCCGGCGCCAGGCCTTCAGCCAATGAATTCTTGAAATCTGGTGCGAGGCTAGTGCCCATATGAGAGACCCTGTCGGGATCCCATATGTGTATTCCACGGTATTCTTATTAGAGCCATGTTTCCCCTGGCGGACCACGTTCTGCCATCTCTAAAGATGCAGCCTGAGCCATCTCAGAGACTTCCATGTGCAATAGGGCCCTTCGGGGTTACTTCACATGTTTGAATGTCACTTAACCCCCTCTGGGAGGAGGTGACTCCGCAGTGTGCCTCTTCCAAGTGGAAGGGCACGCTTCCCAGTGTTATCCTAGTCCTACTGTTTGGGTTGTTCAAGGAACACCAGTAGTTGACCTTCTCTGTGTAGAGCCCGGTCCTATCGTCTGCCTTATAGGAAGGGTCAGGAGCCCTACACAGGGCACTGGAAGGGGCAGCTCCTGTGGCGCTTTGGTAGGGATCCCAATTTCGTCGGTCATCCGACGTGACGTCTCCGTTCCCTCCTTCAGGGAACGAGGGTTACATACGTAACCGAGACGTTCATCAAGGCTGAATTAAACTGATGAAAAGTGACAGTAAAGACATTTATAATGATACAAAAGCTTTTTATTTCAAATAAATGCTGTTCTTTAGAACTTTCTATTCATCTGTGAAACCTGAAAAATAGAAAAACTGTTTTCAACATTGATAATAATCAGAAATGTTTCTTGAGCAGCAAATCAGCATATTAGAATGATTTCTGAAGGATCATGTGACACTGAAGACTGGAGTAATGATGCTGTATAAAGGTTGCACATGATGCATGGGGCCGACTAGTCGTGGATCACATGACTTCAGTGGTACTTGTACCTAGGCTTGTCATGATCATGAATTTTGTCATACAAACAATTATAATTAACGATTTCATTCTGTTTTGTTCATGTCACTTACAGTGTAAGCATTATACATTATTTTACCTGGAATCATTTAATAAAATAAGCAGATACAATTTACTTGAATGCTGTGAAAATTAATAATATTTACATAATTCATTATTTATGATCAATATAATATAATATAATATAATATAATATAATATAATATAATATAATATTTTTGACATTTAAGCTCTTTAAGCTCTTAAATTTCCATTATTTGGATGGGAAAATGTTATTGAAAATTGGTGTTATTTACAGTTTTTAATAATAGTTTATTTATTTGATTATTTTTTTATTTAAAAATTTTGTTATGCACTTTTGCCATTTTTATTTGATTTTTTAGAAATATTATTATTTATTTTTTCAGTTTTACACATTTAAAATTATACAGATATTTATATAGACATTTAAATTGAATAAAAATCAATAAAATTAATAAAAATTATTATTAATAGCTATAGCTAGCAGTAGGATTCTTATTATCATGTTAATTTTAGTTGAAGTTTTAATAACTTTGCCGTATTTTGCCATTTGTATTAGCATTTGTTGTTTTTAAATATGTCTATATAGTTTTATTAATTATATTAATTATTTCAATTTCAATTTTAAGTTATACAAAATGAGAAATGTTACTGTGTTAAGGACCATATTTTATTTTATTTGATTTCTGTTAACATTTCTTTTATTTCAAGTAATTACATTTTTATGGTTTTAGTTTTAGTTAACTATACTGCACAATTATTGTGGCTATCTCAAATAATTGCGATTATATCAAATAACCATAATCATAAAATTTATCAATAATTGCAACAGGTCTTCTTGTATCTATGGTGACAGATAGGGAGGAAAATCAAATAAAAAATGAAGCTGCATGACTTATTTTCAACAATTCACTTAATATAGACAGAATATAGATTCCAACAGCTATAATAGTGAGCGTTTTGTCAGTGTAATGTGGATCACGTGTTTTGGAGGCATCATTAATGTCCTCGGATGTCCTGACAGTGTTAATGAATACAGTATTTGACTGAAAGGTTTTCATTGTCATCATTGTGCTTCAGGGCCGGATAAAGAGCACAACATTACAGCGGCACAAGTCAGATCGATTCATATTAAATCAGAAAAAGACAAATATTAACATGTGCGGTCTCATTAAGTTCACTTAAAGGAATTTTTCAACCAAAAAAAAAAAAATAAAATAAAAGATTATTCTGTCTGCATTTACTCACCCAAACATCATCTGAATGTTTAATAATAAACTGAATAAAATAAAATATATCAATACTGAAACTTATTTCAGCTACACTGTAAAAAAAAAAAAAAAAAAAAAAAAAAATGTTGAGCAAACTTAAAATTTTAAGGCAACCAGCTTCAACAGATTTTTGAGTTTTCTCAACTTATTTTTGTAGGAGATTTTTGAGTTCTCTCAACTTTTTGTTGTATAAACTTAAAACAACAAGTTGAGAAAACTCAAAAATCTGCTGAAGCTGGTTGCCTTAAACGTTTAAGTTCTCTCAACTTTAGATTTTTTACAGCACTGTAAAATAAATAAGTAAATAAATAAAAAGTTGAGCAAACTTAAAAAGTTTAAGGAAACCAGCTTCAGCAGATTTTTGAGTTTTCTCAACTTGTTGTTTTCAGTTTATAGAACAAAAAGTTGAAAAAACTCAAAAATTTAATAAAACCTAAAACTTAATAAAAACAATATTTAAAAAAATATATGAAATACTAAGAAAATTAACTAAAAACAAAATTACTAAAACTTTAACATAAATGAAAATAAAAATATTCAAATAAAATCAAAACTATAATAAAAACTATAATAGTATATCAATACTGATAGCAACACCACAGTTCATTTCTTACTCAGACTCATTGGAAAAACATGCCTGTAAAATGATATTACGTTGCTTTTTGCACATTTTGTGACACTTTTAAAAGTGAAATGTCCAGCCAGTGGTGCTAAAAGCACCTTCAGTTTGATCTGAAACCTATAAACATGAATCTGACAACATTTTATTGAATTGGTTGTCGTTTGTATCGCAGCGGTTCAGTAATGAAATATCTGGTGGGTGGCGCTAAAAGGTTAATGCTGTATCGTGTTTGAAAATAACATACCAACAACTTTAAAATGAATCGATGCTGTTAACGAAAACAAATGTGAGCTAAAAACACATTTGCAGCCATGCAATTTTAGCTTGCAAGTGCAATGCTGTACCAGGTGCGCTACCGAGCAAGCTTACACCAGAAAAGCTGTACATATGGAGCTAGTTATGTGATGCAAACATTAAAATGTATTCATTTACAAATCATGCATTTGGTAAAAGTGTTTTGAGCTCATAGTATTGAGCAAGGAACTGTGTGACAATCTGCACCTGTTACCATAATTTGTGTGAAAAGGAATAAAAGATGTTTACTGCCACTTGTGTGAAACTGCAGTGAATTGCATGTGTAGGGATGTTTTTTGCAAAAATGTAGGTTGCGTGTATTTCAATGAGGCCATTCATTTCCCAGGGAATGCATGAACTGATCAAATGCATACCTGAATGAAATGTAAGTTGCTTAAAGCATCTGCCAAAAGCAGATGCCAAGTTCCCACAATGTTTTTATAACCTAAATTTGTTACCTGGGTTGTATCTTGAATGCAACATTTATCAATGATTGCAAAGCAGGTTATTAGTGAACAATAACTTAAATTTCAGTCTATTTCTTCTTTGAGAGCATCATATGACTCCACTTAGAATATAATGTACGAATAGCATGGACTATTTTATGATGCTTGTTTCTCTTTTTGATGCAATAAAAATCCCTGTCAACACTTTTACTGTTTAGAAGAGAGTAGCACGAACATTCTGCCAAACTTCTTCTTTTGTGTTTCACAGAGGAACGAAAAGTTTTAAACAAAATGATGACAGATTCTCATTTTTGGATGAGCTGTGCTCAGTAAATATAAAAAATATATCAGTGTTAGTCATGAGGCAGAGGAGGCTTTGTGAAACTGTGCAGCAGCAGCAGAGAGGAAATGATGCTTCGGTTATTTCATTTCTTTGTGTTTGGGTTTGGCGGCGGTTCAGAGCTCTCAGTGGGTGTCTGTGGGCTTCTGCTGCCCATCATGGCTTGTTGACATGGTGTATTTCACAACCACACACACACACACACACACACACACACACACTGTACGCCACCAGGTGTGTCAGACTCCACTCCGCCAGAGGAAAGACACCGCTGCCAACAGAAGCTATATCTCTGTGGAATCTGGTGTGGCGGCTCTTATGAGAGGAAAACGACGTCAGCTGCATTACAGATGCCAACCGAGGGCACCAGGGAGTGAATGCCAGTCTGCTAGAGGAATTAGTTACATAGTTAGAGGAATAGTTCACCCAAAAATGAAAATTGAGTTTCTTCATTGGAATCCATGTGGAGAAATGTAGCATTGCATCAGTGTCTCAGCAATGGATGCTCTGCAGTGAATGGGTGCCGTCAGAATGAGAGTCCAAACAGCTGATAAAAACATCACAATAATCCACACCACTCCAGTCCATCAGTTAACATCTTGAGAAGACAAAAGCTTTTTTTTAACTAAAATACGAGTTCATAATCCATAATAACGTTTCCCCCAGTGAAAAAGTGTTCTGGTCTGAATCAGGAGAGAAATCTGCACAGATGCCAAAACAGTCCAAAACAGCTCTAAGCAAATATGTGGCTGGATTGTGATGTGAGAGACAACAGGAGATGCACTTTTTCACTGGAGGAAGCATTATTATGGATTATGGACTTGTGTTTTAATTAAAACCGTCTTAATGATGGATTTGTTTCAACTTTAGTCTTCTCCAGATATTAACTGATGGACTGGAGTGGTGTGGATTACTTGTAGATTATTGTGATGTTTTTATCAGCTGTTTGGACTCTCATTTTGATGGCACCCATTCACTGCAGAGCATCCATTAATGCAGTGACACAATTCTACAAATCTGATGAAGAATAAACTCATCCTAATCTCGGATGGTCTGAGGGTGAACACTTCTTCAGTTTTGTGTGAGCTATTCCTTTAAAACTATGTATGATGTAAACATCACGCAAAACAAGATTTCTTGGTAACACTTTAGAATAATGTTTGTTAACTTTAATTAATGCATTAGGTATCAATACTTTCAAAGCATTCATTAATCAAGGTAATTTATGCACACACTTATGTATCGTTAACATTTCAAGTTGTATAAATTAACATTAATGTAATATGAATAAAAAAACACAAGTATGTTTATAAATGAACGTTAACAGATTAATAATGTTAAAAATGCTAAAAATGTATAATTAGTTTACAACATTGCTATTTTAGTATCAATGGGAAACTATTATAGATTTTAAAAAAATAATTCTTTTTTATTTTTGTATTTTCAATGTCATTTTAGTTAAAGTTTAAGTGATTATGTTGTGCATTTTTTCATTAGTCTTTTTTAAATACATTTTTATTTTACTTTTAGTTTTAGTTATTACCTCAACATAAATAATAAATAAATAATAAATTAAAATAAAATAAAATAGTTTTAATGAACTATAATAACCCTTAATTTTAGTTAAAGTTTTAGCAGGTTTGTTGAGCTTTTGTCATTTTCATTATTGTTTCATTTTAAAAGCCTATATAATTTTTAAAATATTTTTTATTTCAGTTTTAGTTGAAATTATTTTAGTACATCAAGTTAAACTATATGAAAATAAAAGCTGAATAAATAGCTGAAATAAAAAAGTTTACTTTTTTATATTTCATTCTATTTCAGTTACAATTTATTTTATTTCAAGTAATGAAAAAGTATTTTTATGGTTTTAGTTTTAGTTACCTACAACAGCTCTGGTTCATGATACCAAATGCATTAACTAATGTAAACAATTGAAAAATCTAAAGATATTCAGGATAACATCTGAAAGCTTGCTTCCCATGCAAACTGATCTGGTTTTAAGGATGTTTAGATAGTTTTACAATAGAAAGCAAGACAAAGTTACTGATGAAGCGCAGGATTTTGGCACTTTAAGTGCTCCAGTGAACAAGACCTCGCATGACTTACATGCACCACAAGCCTCGTCTGGAAACAAGACAAGCTCCAAACCACAAATGTGGTGTTTGAGCGAGAGGCACGGAGCCTGCGCTTTACTGTGGGATCTGTGAGGGGTGAAACCAGTGTGGTCTCCAGCCTGGGACGGCTTTCATTTTCCTCACAGCTCTCTGCTTGTGGTTCATGGCCCTCAGATCTCGAGAGTGTCTCGCGTGAGGAATGTGCACAGACACACACTGTATGAAGACACACACTAGTCAGGGGACCGAAGACGCCTGCCTAGAAAAACAGCAACAAAGGAAATAATTTTACAGTTCACTGTGGAACGGGAAGAGAGAGAGACTGACGTTCCCACAGTAGTCGACACATGATCGGATCAAGCTGACCTGGTCACACACACACACACACACACACACACACACACACACACACTGAGGTTTGATGCTATCAGATGGTAATACTATGGTACTCTGAAATATACCACAGTAATGAAATTCATGTACCATAGCATTTATATGTTGCTACAAGGAACTTCCCCAAATAGCATGGTAGTACTATGGTGGTTTTTCGGGGGGGGGGGGGCAAAGGATGATTGAATTAGTGAATTATGTTACAGTTTTTTTCAACTGCTTACACACAAAATCTTTACTTGTCACACAGTTTCTGAAAGCTGTCACTCAAGCAGCAGAAGGACACACCAAATCTGCAAAACCATACACTAATTCTCAGCCTTTGACTCAGTTTTCAATTTCATAAAACACTTTTTACAAATCTCAACACACAACTCTCTATGTAACACACAAAAATCTAACAGGAATTAATATTATAGCAAAGGTGTTTGCAAATGTTTGCTTTTGAGATGTGTTTGAATGCAGCGCTTCATTTAGCAAGAGATGTGAGGCATTTTGCATTTTGTGTGTACAATTCTTGGATTTGTGTGTAAAGTTTAAAAAAAAAGAGGCAAAGTTTTGAAAATGTAAGCAGTAGAAAAAAAAAACTATAAGCAGTCAAAACTTAATTAAAATTCTAAAAGCAGAAAAATATTTAATTATAATTAAATAAACAATTAAAATGCTAAAAATGCAAATTAATTATATTAAAAATAATAAAAGCTTAATTAAAATGCTAAAAACACAAAAATATTTAATTTTATTAAAATAAATATGCTAAAAATGCAATTTAAATGTATTAAAAATAATAAAAAATTAACACAAAATATATTTAATTATAATAAAATATAATTAAAATACTAAAAACGCAATTTATACTATAATACTAAAAATTTTATATTAAAATAATTACAACTTAAATTCTAAAAAATGCTAATTATTTAAAGATATTAAAAATTATCAAATGAAATAAGTAAGTAAGTAAGTAAGTAAGTACAATCAAAACTTAATTAAAAAGCTAATAATATTCCTTTTTTGATATTTGATATGATATTCCTGCCAAGGAAATATCTTGGTCTTTGAATGTGCGTTGGACAATACGGGTTGTTTAGGGTCAAAAAAAGTTGAGAACTGCTGGTCAAAACCATAGTAGGCTACCTTGGAGTACCATGTTACAGTTTTGAAGTTTTGAAAAAAAGAGGCAAAGTTTTGAAAATGCAAGCAGTTTAAAAAAGCTGTAGTTCAAAACAGAATGGCACAGTGATGGAAACACACGGTGACGCTTTGGGACTGAAATAAATCACTGCTGTGTTTGTACCTCCATCACTCACAGTGTAAACACAGTTCACCGAGGCTGTTGCGCGTCTGTTTTTACCTGCCTGGTGAAGAGGATCGCCGCGTCGTGGTGATGCTGATGATCGTCATCCAGAGGGTTCTGCTGATTCTGCCATTTACAGAAGCTCTTGAGCGTCGCGGCGGCGTTCTTGGACACCTCGATGCCCTTCTCGTTCTCGGACAGAATCGCGACTTTAACCACCGACAGACGGATGGGGTTCTCGATGCTGGCGTGGCCGTAGAGTTTGGACGCGATGGACGCGAGCGTCAACAGGTAATGGTGCAGGTCCTTGCCGTACTTCTTCGTCATGGACGCGTCCGCGACCAGCAGCAGCTCCACGTGCCGCGCGCGGGACACGGAGCGCTTGCGTCGCGTCCGCGCGTCGCGCTGCGTCCGCGCTTTGCGGTCGCGCGTGCCGCAGCTGTGCCTCGCGGGCATCGCCTCGAAACCGAAGCTCTCGCGCGTGTAATAGTGGAGAGCGCGCGCCGCGTCTCGCGCGTCGTTCTCGTGGCCCTTCGCTCGGATGAGCGGCGTGACGGTGTACCGCGCGTCATCCACCGCGAAAAACCCGTCGAGTCCGCCGCCGCACAGATTGAAAAGCGCAAGCGACTCCGCGTTTGAATTGACGGTGCCGCGGTAAACGCATTCCCGACGCGGCGGCGGCGCGTCCGCGTTCAAACCGAAGTGATGAGACAGTAGAGACTCATCCCGCTCCATATCCAGCTGAAAGCGCTGCGCGTCTATGTACAGAAGATAACCGGCTTTTCCTCCTCCGTGATAAATCCGATCCACGGTGCGCACGACGCCGCGGACAGGTGCGAGCAGAGACGCGTTCGCAGGTGGACGGAACGCAACGGAACCCTCCAGAGCGCAACACAGCAAAACGATCCGCCACATTATTCCATGTAGTTCAATCCGGTGCAGAAAACTTTTGGAAACATTACAATCCGAAACGCAGCTTTAAAACGACTTGCGTGAGGAATTGGAGCCGGACTGATCCATGAGTCCCGGTGCGCATCTCACGCGTCTCGGGAATAAACGCATGAAGGCAGGATGAGAGAGGAACGAGAACTAAAGTGAACTTGGAGAACAAAACACAAAGTTTCCTCTTAAAAGCACTAGAGAGAGAGAAAGAGAAAGAGTCCTGCCCCTTTGCGCTCGCTCTCCACTCCAAACCTCCTCCTCTCATTCTTTCCCAACTCTCTCTCTCTCTCTCTCTCTCTGTGTTCACTGTACAGGTTCATCTGTACTTGTTAGGGGCCAAATGTTTGAAAATGTCCTCACAAACAAGGGCTTTTTAAATCAGCTTAAAATTTACTAATGTCAACAGGTTTCAGTTTTATGGTATAGAAAACGCACCTTTATCTTAGTATGAACAAAGCAGTTGCATGTGTTATAAATGTGTGTTTATGTGCCGGAATCAATGCAAAGTCAAGGAAAGACTGTTTCTTCATCCTGATGTTCTGTTTGCTTTCTAAAAGACACAAAACTGACTCAAAATCATCATATTGACAACTTTTCTTTATCCTAGAAGAGCTGATAATTGTGACCCTGGACCGCAAAACCAGTCATAAGGGTCAATTTTTTGAAATTGACATTTATACATTATCTGAAAGCTGAATAAATGCGCTTTCCATTGATGTATGGTTTGTTAGGATAGGACAACATTTGGCCGAAATACAACTATTTGAAAATCTGGAATCTGAGGGTGCAAAAAAATCTAAATATTGAGAAAATCACCTTTAAAGTTGTTCAAATGAAGTTCTTAACAATGCATATTACTAATCAGAAATGAAGTTTTGATATATTTACGGTAGGAAATTTACAAAATATCTTGATCTTTACTTAATATCCTAATGATTTTTGGCATAAAAGAAAAATGGATAATTTTGACCCATACAATGTATTGTTGGCTATTGCTACAAATATACCTGTGCTACTTATGACTGCTTCTGTGCTGCAGGGTCATAATTAACTTACTGGGTGATGTTTAAAACATCATAACAGTAGTGCATATGACTCATGCATTATATTTCAGTTCTTCTGAACATGTTGCTTTTATGTGAGAAACAGACACATATTTAAGTCATTATTTATTGAAAATCTAAAAAAGGCTCATTTGATTGGTGTAAAATCTTACAAAATTGAATTGATTTAATGACTCAAAAACATCACACTGATTTTACAAGAGCTGATAATAAACAAATCAGTAATGTTAAAAAATGTCCTCCATGTAAAATGTGGAAGTACACTACTTTTACCTGCTTAATTTGCGTATTTTTATGTGTTTTTCAGAACTCAACAATATCCGTCTCCATACAGTTTCATTATACAGTACATATAATACACATTTTTCACAGAAAGCATTAAGAGAAGTCATTGATTTGATGTTTTTGAGTCGTTAAAACAGTTTCATTGTGCAAGATTTGATGCCAATGGCAATTTTTTTTAGATTTTCCTTATATAACGACTTAAATTAGTGTCTGTTTCTCACACAAAGCGTCATATGAATTCAGAAGAGCAGAAATATAATGCACAAGTCAAATGCACAACTGTTCTGTTGCTTTTGTCAATTGATCTCAAACAGAATCCTCTATTGCATAACACACTTATGATGCTATTTGTTACAGATGATGGGATAAATCTTCAATAATGTCCGTCTAATGGGTTTGATGACATCAGAGAATCATATCTGAAGGGTTGAGTTGTCATTGGGTGAATCTGGACAGAGCATGAGAGAGAGAGCGAACAGAAACGTGACATCATGCAGGGAATCCGCTACTGGGAAACCCTGTTCAATAGTGCATCAGCCGCCGCAGGCAATGACACCACTGATGCAGAACACTGAGTATTGTGCACACTAGTGAGGGTTCATTCTGCTGTCAGCCTCATTCCAGCTCTGTGTTATGATGTCATCATCATCAACAACAACAACAACAACAACAACAACAGCAGCAGCAGCACAGACAACACTGGCTTAAAGAGACAGTTCGGCCAAAAATCATTATTCTGTCATCTCTTACTCTCCCTCATGTTGTTACTAACCTGCAGGACGTCCGTTCTTCAGTGGAACATGAAAATAGATGTTTAGCACAAAGTTCACGCTGCTCTTTATCATATAATGAAAGTGAATTTGAAATATGAAGAACGTGTAAATATTTGACGCAGGGTAATTATAGTTAACTAAAAAACTAAAATTAAAACCATTAAATACATTTTGTTACTTGAAATAAAATAAAATATAAAAAATATTTTATTATACCTAGTTAACAAGGGAACATTTCTAATTTTTATTTTAGTTTAACATACTTAAATATCTAAACTTAAATAAAAATGAATAAAAACTATAGACAAATATATATATAAACACTAACTCACTCTACACTCTAAAAAATGCTGGGTTAAAAACAAACAAACAAAAACAACCCAGCGCTGGGTAAATATTGGACAGAACTTATGCTGGGTTGTTTTATTTAAGTCAACTATTTTTTAAAAATTATTATATTGCTGGCTTAAAATGGGCTGGAAATTAAAAATCACACACAGAATTACTAGAGGCAACAGCAATAATCAAAAGATGAACATTTATTATTAAGCAAGAACACCCATGGACAAAATACAAGACAAACTGAATTTATTTGGGTGAATACAGCATAGTTTACAATATTACATACATTTAAACTCGTTTAACAAGCATTTTAGAAATAAAAAACGTAACATTTAAAAGTAGCTTTTTAATTCAAGTGTATTTAACCATTCTCTATAATCACTTTTTATTTGGGTTAAAAAAATTAATTTTTATAGTGCATTTTTTAGAATGTACTAAAAATACAAACACATACAACTGAAAATTGAAATGAAAATGATAAAAACTGATTAAAAATGTTAAGAATACAATTTTTTAAATTTAAATTTAGTTTAACATACTAAAACAAATAAAACTTAAAATTATATATATATATATATATATACTAAAAACTTAAACTTTAAAATAAGAAGGAAAATGGAAAAAATTACATGAAAATGAATTAATAATAATAAAAAATTAATAAAATGAAAAGAAAATGGAAAATATTAATTAAAAACTATCAAATTATGTCAGCTAGTTGCAAGGCAGTATTTTAATATAGTTTAACTTGATGTACTAAAATGAACAGAAATAAAAGTTACTAACAAATATATTAGTAATTTATATATATATATATATATATATATAACTACTGCAAACAAACAAACAAAAAAAAAACTTTAAAATTAAAACTGATTCAAAATATATAAAAAAAAAAACTATCAAATTATCTCAGTGATACTAAAATAATGCTGATTTGATGTTTAAGAATCTGAGCTGATTGTAAGGACAGTCATACTGGGTTGGAACGACATGAGGGTGAATAAAATGATGGACGTCGAAGCTTTCAAAGCTGTAGCTTGCTGTCGTTGAGTAACGCTATTTTAATTATTGAATAAGGCACTTTCTTCTTCTCCAGACTCACGTATGATGACCTGGGCTTTGAGGTGATAGATAATTCATGCTGCATCCAGAATAGAAGCTCCAGTGTCAGTGTCTGGAACAAAATCGTCGGCATGTACGTTCATGTTCGCATATCTGACAGATATTCAGAATTATGTGGCATTAAGAGAATATTTATTACATCTTCAGGTGCTCTGGTGGGTTTGCGCCAGCGCTGTCAGTCGCTGGATTTAGGTGTTGTGTAATATGAGTCGCTATTCAAAAAAACCGCATGCGGAGCCAAATTGCATTCAGCTTCTCACATAAGAAATGACACTTCATGGATCTCCTGCCCAGAGTTTGTTTACTGGAGCTGAGTCACTTCATAGTGCTTCCCAGAGGAGCTGTCAGACACACAGGCTACAGGGAATATTTAGAGTCTCTCTCTCCTCACATACTGTATGTGCATCTGCTCAAACACAGCACACAAAATACTTCAGTCGAAATTAATCAGAAACTGCACCATTGTGTCAGTCTCTTCTGCTCACCAAGACTGCATTTATTTGATACAGTAAAATACAGTTATATTTCAATTTCAAAACTGTTGTGCTGCTTCATTTTTTTTTTATGGAAACCATGATACATTATCACTCAAATTTTTGGGCAATGTAAGAAATTAATACTTTTATTCATTAAGGGCGCATTAAATTGATCAAAAGTGTCAGTAAAGACATTTATAATATTAGAAAAGAATTCTATTTCAAATAAATGCTGTTCTTCTGAAATTTCTATTCAGCTGTGAATCCTGAAAAATAAAATGCATCACGGTTTCCACAAAAATATTGGGCAGCACAACTGTTTTCAACATTGATAATAATCAGAAATGTTTCTTGAGCGGAAAATCAGCATATTATTATGATTTCTGAAGGATCATGTGACACTGAAGACTGGAGTAACGGTGCTGAAAATTCAGCTTTGATCACAGAAATAAATTAAAGTTTAACAGATATTCACATAGAAAGCAGCTGTTTTACATTTAAATAATATTTCACTTTTGTTTACTGTATTTTTGATCAAATAAATGCAGCCTTGGTGAGCAAAGGATACTTCTTTCAAAAAATTAAAAAAAATCATAATTATTCGAAAATTCAGTGTAATGAAAGTGAATGGGGATGAGTGCTTTTGAGATCTGAAAGGACAAAAAAAAAAAAAAAAAAAAAAAACATAAAAGTAATATGTATTACTTGTGCTCTATATATCAAATCTTTTGACAAGTTTGTCTGAGAATTAAACCCCAATTTAAGTAATTATTTTCTGAAATTCTGAAAATGTCATTTGATGTCATTGTACAATGCCTCTTAACACATCATTGAATGTACATTAAATTATTTTAAGTGTGTTGTTTTTATATGGGTACCAACAATATGAGTAGAATTTTTCAGGCTAAACTATTCATTTTAACTATTCCATTTCCATTCAGACCAGTATCATACGGTTGGAGCCCATGAGTGCGTTCCCTCTGCTGTGTTTCTATAGGAGTGTGTGGGAGTTCAGAGGAGAACACTGTGTACCATCACACAACCTCCTCATTATCTACAGTTACACTCGAGCTTAGGTACCATATGAATGACCTATTACATGTTCAAAATTCATAGATTAATACATTTATGTTCTGATTGTAAATGTAATGATTTTTCAAAGTTGTAAATAAATGATTATTGGAGTATGTTTTACAAGAAAATGCTATTTCAGTCTTTCTACTTCAACAAAACTTCTACTTCTCATTTAATTAAATGGTACTTGCATTTCTTTGTAAGTATTTATGAAACTTACTAGAAATTTCTGAGTGACAATTATTTCAAAGTATTTAAATTATTTCTGAGTGAAAAATTATTACAAAGTATTTTTTCAGTTTATTTATTTATTTTTATTTGTTTATTTTTAATATATATAATTGCTTGTTATTAGCAATAAGTCCATAAAAGTCATGTGAAATCAATTTGATCTGTTAAGTTAAGATTCCGGTTTTATTTTGAATTATTAATCGGTGACATTATTTTAAAGAAAAACATGCTTGTCTTCATAATTTTTTGCTCTACTTTTGCTTTCAAGTCACTTTGGATAAAAGCATCTGCTAAATGCATAAATGTAAATAATATTTCATCAAATGTAAAAACATTAACCTCTAAAACGACTTTGAAACGGCAATCATAACCAATTTTACTTTCATAATGCGAAATAAATGACCAGGACTTTCATTTATAGAATTTATCCACTGATTAGATGTAAAAATCTATCTATCTATCTATCTATCTATGAACTATACTTAGTATGAAATAAATGTATTTTAAATATATGACTTTTTTACTAGGGCTGTCAGTGCTGAATCACTCACAATGAGAGCAGGACTTACTACATTCGAGTAAAGAGAGCCGTGTTGATTTCCAGAGCCGTTCTGGAGTGAATATCAGATGCTTTGCAGTCCGGTTTGTTGTTTTTGCTGCGGTTATGATGGGGCTGTGAAGAGGCACCTCTCCTTCTCACCTATCTGTCAGCGGTTTGTGAGAAGTGTTGTGATCCTGGAGTCCTGTGGGGTCGGCGGATGTTTGCTCAGGTCGGAGCGATGTGAGAAAGCACGGGCCGGTGTGTGTTTTGGGTGATGAATGCTGAGGGATCTTTAGAGGAATTGCTGTAACCCACGCCTCACCTTCGGCTCGA
>CM077224.1:1370975-1455975 GCA_039654775.1 Spinibarbus caldwelli
TAAAGAAATGACCAAAAAAGCAAAGTAAATGCACTTCAGTAAAGATAATTTAAAAAATATTTTGCATTCATATTTTCATATTCATATTCATATGCATTCATATTCAAAACATGCCTAATTATCATGAAAACAATGTCATTGTGAGATTCATTTGATCACATTGATCATATTCTTTGAGAAACATTGGTCTATTTTCACACATCTCATTACAGTATGAGCAAACACTCAGAATAGTCATCATGCCAGTAAAGATCTGATGTTTCACGATCACATCCTGAGCTGACTAACTCTGACTAGCGTATGATGACCAGCATCAGTAATATGTGACGTGAATCTGAAAACAAACCACTGCACTGGACAAACAAACAGTTTGCAGGAGAACTTACCTAACTAATAGACCATCTTCAGAAGGGAAAACTACTACTACTATGTCATTTTTTGACATTGAAAAACAAAAACACAACAAATTTTGAAGCCATGTTTGTTGAAAAAAAAATCTTCTCGAGTTAAAAAAAAAAAAGAAAAAGTGTGGCGCTGGTTCATTTGCACTGGATATGGACAGCTGATTGATGAAAAAGTAGAGATATTTCATGCATTTAGAAGATATGCATAAGAAGAACATAGTATATACTATGTATAAGATGGGAGTGAAGTTTTAACTGCTTGTTATTAAACAAAGAGTTTCTTTTACCTTCGAGACAGTACAGTCTGGTATCCGAGCGAACGCTGGACTCTTTAGATCAGATCTGTTCGGTTTTACTCCATTACAGCATGTCCTTAAATGGCTCTTTGGGCTTCTTTGTACCGAGGTCAAAGGTCAAATGCAGAAAGATGCTCGTCTGTCGACGGTGAGTCCTGCGCTGGGCGGCACAGCAGATGCAGACGCTGCACACGGGAACACATGAATGGCTTGTTATTCAGGAGCGAGACGCTCGAGACTCTCTGTCTGCGTGAGGGATTTTATTTGCCACGAACATAAACAACAGTCATTCACTTAACAATGAAGCGCGGCTTACAGGACTAGAGAGCCGCTCTGAGACCGCGAGGATTTCTGATTAAATGTTCTCCATTAACCCTTTTATGAGGGAATGAATTACAGTTCCATTAAGCCCATGATAAAGGTTTTGTGTGTGTGCATTTATATATGCATCTTTTTTTATTAACATTTTACCCTCTTACAGTACAAAACTAAGTGGTTAAACATTTAAAAAATCTAAATCAAACAAAGCCTGGTACATACAGTACTAAAGGAAATTATACATGGACAAAAGAAGAAAGAGAAAGGATAATAATAATAATAATAAAAAAATCGATAAAAAAAATCTGATACGCTGTATAAGTATATAAATGGTTTGAGAGTGAATCGTGGTTATTTTAGTATTATTTTTTGCTACTATAGTATTTATATTATCATTTTGTTTTATTATTATTATCATCATCATCATCATATCCATTTAATATTTTGAATATTTAGATAAATAAATATATACAGTTTTACAGTGAATCAGGGTTATTATAGTATTATAGTATATAGTATTATTTTTATACTATTATAATATTTATATTATTATTTGAATTTATTATTATTATCATAAGTTCTATTATTATTTCTAATATTCAGATATATATGTAAGTGAATGAGTTATTTTAGTATCATTTATATTCTATTATAATATTTATATTATTATTTTGATATATTATTATTATCATCATTTATATTATAATTTTGAATATTCAGATATATAAATACGTAAGCAGTTTCAGAGTGAATATAGGTTTAATATTATTTATATACTATTATACTATAGTATTTATATTATTATTTTTAAATGAGCTTTTATTTTATATTTATCTTTTAAAATTTTAAGTTTCATTACTTTCTATGTGCTTTTGTCATTTTTATTAGTTTTTTTTATTCATTTGCCTTTGATTTCTTTTATTTGAGTTTTAGTTTTAGCAATTTTAGTACTTAAAGGTGCAGTAGGACATCTTGGAAAATGCTGCTAACTTTAGCCTCATAGCACTGAAAGTATATAATAAACATTAGTTGGACCGAACATTTTGATTGGACGAACATTTCTTGGTCCCACGCCTTCCACAGAATATATAAATACATATAAATAAATTTAGACCACTTAATGATTGCTATCGGGATGCGAAGAGACTTTCAAGCAGCATAACAAAAAATGTTTCTGAAGACAATCACCTGTTGTACCTTTAAACTTATTTTATTTCAGGTAGCTGCCAACATTTCAGATTTTCACATTTCTATTTTAGCTTGAATTCTTGTGGTTGTGCACCTGTTGCAGGGTTCCAGGTGTGTTTGTGAGTCTGTACACAGCCCAGAGTGGCAGGAGAGACACGGAGGACAGCGTCCAGCCCATCGCTGTGGCCCATCCGGGGGCCTTCACGCCGTTAGCGAGGGTCAGCAGAGACCAGAAGATGAGAGAGAAGCCGAACGTGCCCTGAACACACACAGAGACGGATGAGAGGCTGCTGGGGGTCAATCAGCGTCTGTCATTAGAGTCCAGATCCAGTGACCCACCACGCAGACGGCGGGCGTCAGGTAACGCCAGCACAGCCGGAAGCTGCAGAGCGGCTCGTAACCGATCATCACCTTGATGTCGTTACTGAAACGATCCACACCTGAGAACAGCACGACAACAGATCGTCAGCTGTCAGGATGAAGATGGAGAATCAAAACATGCCCGCAGCCATATTTCACCCCAAAATCAATACAAAAATATCTATCTATCTATCTATCTATATATCTATCTATCTATCTATCTGTTTTATAAAACAATTGAATTACATTTACATTAATAATAAAAATAGTAAAAGTAAATATATATTTGGTTTCTGTTTAAATATTTGAATATAGACTCCAAAAAACAGACAAACAAACAAAAGCTCTTAATGGCCCTAAAAAAAAGAAAAGAAAAAAAAAAGTCTTGCAACATTATTAAATACATTTTCCCCATTGACAAACAGAAAAATAAATTGTTGTTGAATAATAATGTCTTATCATCATTATAAAACACATTTTCCCTGCAAATACACTCACACACACAAACACACACATTTAACAATATATAACTGTAAATAAAAACTATATGAAAATATTTATATAACAATATTCATAAAACATTATTTTATAAAACATTTTCCTGCAAAATAGAATTGTTACAATGTAAAAAAAAACCTCATTGTCATTACTGTAAATGTGACCTGGACCGTTACTGTATCTATACATGCTGTCCCTTATCAAAGGTTTAGTGATGGTATCAGATTGTCAGGGAACTATTTAAAGCAGCTATTGATATGATATTAATGAGTGTGTGTGTGTGTGTGTGTGTGTGTGTGTTCAGGGAGGCCTGTATGTTTTTCAGATCTATGATCATTTCTCCTGCAGTGGAGCCAGTCTGCTGCTGCTGTCCGTCTGTCAGTCTGTGGCCATCAGATGGATCTACGGTACACACACACACACACACACACACACACACACACACACACACACACACATTAATATCATATCAGTATCAATAGCTGCTTTAAATAGTTCCCTGACAATCTGATACCATCACTAAACCTTTGATAAGGGACAGCATGTATACATACAGTAACGGTCCAGGTCACATTTACAGTAATGACAATGAGTTTTTTTTTTACATTGTAACAATTCTATTTTGCAGGAAAATGTCTGCTGAAAGGGTCACATTTCTGAAAGAAGTCTCTTCTACTCACCAAGGTTGAATTTATTTGATCAAAAATACAGTAAAAATTGTGAAATATTATTACAATGTAAAATAGCTGTTTTCTATGTGAATATCTGTTAAATTGTAATTTATTTCTGTGATTAAAGCTGAATTTTCAGCATCATTACTCCAGTCTTCAGTGTCACATGATCCTTCAGAAATCATTACAATCTGCTGATTTGCTGCTCAAGAAACATTTCTGATTATTATCAATGTTGAAAACAGTTGTGCTGCAAAATATTTTTGTGGAAACTGTGATTCATTTTATTTTTCAGGATTCACAGATGAATAGAAAGTTCAAAAGAATAGCATTTATTTGAAATATAACTCTTTTGTGACATTATAAATGTCTTTACTGTCACTTTTGATTCATTTAATGCATCCTTGATGAATAAAAGTTTATTTATACTAATTTTTGGTAAGATATCTATTAGTGGATCTGAGTGAAATGTCTCATCGGCGTCACCATCAGAAGTCCGATCAGAAAGCAGACGGAGCAGACGAGCAGCAGCAGAATCTCACGCCGGTGACCTCTGCGGATGAGCGCGGGATACAGATCCGACACGGACATCATCAGCGCCTCCAGACTGACAAACTGAACACACACACACACACACACACACACACACACGTCTGGTCAGCTATTCTTGTAGGGACTCTCCATTGGTTCAGCCAGGTATTCTGAATCTGAATCTGACAGTCTAGGTAAATCAAGGTTGGACAGAAAAGATGCAAAAGAGTCAGGGTCACCATCAGCAGAAGAAGTATAGAGGTTAGAGTAAAAAGAGTGGAAGGCGATATTAATGTCTTTTGGATCTGTCACAATGAGTCCAGATTGGGATTTCACTGCTGAAATATTAGCAAACTTTTCATTGTTGCGTAATCTTAGAGCTAAAAGGTGGCTTGTTCTACTGCTTTGAAAATAGTAATTCTTCCTGGATCTTTGAATCAGGAATTCTGCCCTGGATCTCAGTAATGAATTGAGTTCGGACCTAACTGCCATGATTTTACTGAGTGTATTGTCTGAGAAACATCGTTAATTATCTCTAGTCAGATTCAACTATCTTTATGTGTCGGTTTTTCTGAAGGAAAGAGGCATATGAAATGGAGTTATTCCTTATAAATCCTTTAACTGCATTCCAAAGTCTTTGCGGATCATCCACTGAACCTTGGTTAATTTCAATAAACTCAGCAAATTTATTTCTGAATTGACTGCAAAAGTTTTCACCCTGTAACAATTTAGGGTTAAATCTCCATCTAGTGGCACGAGATGGCCGAGGGATCAAAGATAATCTGCACAAATTTCCATCATGATCCGACAGAGACAAGGAACAGATATTAGCATCATGAACAGCTGAAGATAAAGAAGTAGAAATGAAAATATAGTCAATTCACGAATAGGATTTATGAGTAGCAGAAAAGAAAGTGAAAGACTTAGCAGAAGGATTTAATAAACGCCAACTATCCACCAATGAGGATGAGGTTACACACTGCCGAAGTTTGTCTGAACAAAAAGCTTGAGAGTGTGATTCGTTTGGTCCAGATCTCTCTAGGATATGTGACATTACAGAGTTCGTATCTGCACCCAATACAATTTCAAAATCCAAGAATTTCAAGAGATAGGTTGACAAAACAGAGAAACAGTAGGGTCAGGAGTACAAGGGGCATAAACTGAAAGAAATACAATATTCCTATTCTCCACTATTGTTTTTAAATGTGTTATTCTACCGTCTGTATCACAACCTTTATCTAAAATAGTAATATTTAAAGTCCTCCACACCAATATTAGGACACCCTTGGTTTTAGTATCCGAAGATGAGTGAGATACCACTTCATAAAACTTATTATTACACCTGCGTATATCCTCCTCTTTCAAATGGGATTCTTGAATTAACACTATATCAATCTTTCTTCTTTGCAAAAAATCCAGAAAACTTGTACGTTTGTGAGGGCCATTTAGGCCATTAATATTACAACTCAGAATATTAAGGTCAGTCATAGGTATCGAACAGAATTACTGCATAATAAGACAAAATACAAGTCTGAAAATAAAACCAGTTGGATCTACCATTAAACCACCCCCTTCCCGTCACTATTCAAAAAAACACATTCCCATGAACTATGGCAGATCAAACCAAGAACAAACCTTGATCTGCCAGCAGCCCTCAATATGATCCGTGGCGTCAACAAAAACCTGCACATTACTGAAGCACCAACATTGGCCCCATAATCACATACTGACTAGATAGTATCTCTATATAAAAAAAAAGAAAAAAAAAAAAAAAAGGGAGAGATGGAATACAACTAAAACATAAATAAAATAACATCATAATCAGTAAGTGATTCTGTATGCACAATGAAAACTTCTAGTAGCTATGAATTAAGAAGTGAACGTTAAAGTGAGCAGTGAAAGACACGCTGAGCATCTCTAGAGCATCTCTTCTCTGATTAGACAGCAAATGTCCAGCTGAAGCTCACTGAGAGTCGGTGGATGAATGGGATCTGAGAAAAACTCTTGCTTCTTCTGGGAGTATAGCATTTTAGGTTCACCTTGATTGAGAATGACCTTCAGCGTTGCAGGATAAAGAAGAAAATTCTGGATGCCAGCTGCTCTCATTTCCTTCCTAACTGGCACAAATGCACTTCTTTTTGGAAAGAAAATCTGGAAAGAAAGACAGCGTTGCTCCGTTGGATGTTTTCACCGGAGCGTGAAGTCTGGCGGCCCGCAGAATGAGCTCCCTGTCCGTGTACCGCAACAGTTTAAAGACGAAAACGCGTGGTTTAGAGCGATCTGAGGAGAGCCTTGTGTACACGTGATGTGCTCGCTCCACTTCGATCTCTTTGCCCGCCAGCAGGGGCGGACTGGGACAAAATTTCAGGCCGGGAAATCTCACACTCATCCAGGCCATCTCATACATCCACAACAAATTTTGAAAAAGTTTAAATCCCTAGGCTGGGGTTGCACAAAATAATTAAATGTTATCTCTTGAACTTCCATTTTCCTTTTTAGTCTCTTCATTTTCCCTGATATCTCTCTGTCCCTCATATGCATGTTTATTTTTTTCACTAATTTTCTTGTACCTGTCACTTCATCAACACATCTACATGTTGCAAAACAACCACCTCATTGTAATATGTTTGCACATAGTATACATTTATTTTAGAAAAAATTAAGTATTACATTAGAACCATGTGTTATTGTTTTATCTTGCCTAAATGTCAAAATTAGTACAATAATAGCTACATCTTGAATATATCTTTACAGAAAAATCTTAACACTGAACATGTTTTTGCATTATCATGGGTCATGTTGTGTCCTAAGTAAAATTAACCATGGTATTATTAGGCCTATGGTAAAAGTATAGTAACCATGTTTTTTTGGCGGATTGATTACCATTTGTATAACCAGAGTTTTACTACAAATACCATGGTGAAACAGTGTAGCAAACCCATTGTTAATTTGTGGCGACACTCTCAAAAACTAAAGGTGCTTAAAAGGTTCTTCACAGCGATGCCACAGAAGAACCATTTTTGGTTCCACAAAGAAGCATTCAATCAAAGGTTCTTTAAAGAACTATCTTTTTCCTACCTTTTTATAATCTGAAGAACCTTCTTTAGCCACAAAGAACCTTTTGTGAAACAGAAAGGTTCTTCAGATGTTAAAGCTTCTTTATGGAAGCATGTAGACAAAAAAGGTTCTTCTGGTTTCGTGAATGAAGCACCTTTATTTTTAAGAGTGTACTTTAACTAGTAACCTTGTTTTTTGGTTTTATTTTTAGTAAAACCAGGTTAATTTTCGTAAGGGTTGTGTTGTTGTCTGCCTTAGCTCCCTCTAAACCTGTTATAAAACGATGTGAATTTTTGTCTGCTCTTCCTACTCTTTACAATAGTAATTATGTCCTTTTGGTAATTTTTCAGCAATTGACTGCTACTGCTAACATTTGCTAGCAGTTTAATGCTTAACCAAGTAAATAAAGACAAAACTAAAAGAGTCTATTTACAGATGTAACTGACCTGCACCCGAAGGCCTAAACAGGACAGTTTTGCCTCTCTGCTCCACCTGTGCACTCCAACTCCACTCTCCAGTCTCGCCTCGAGAATGGAGTGGGAGGCGAGGAGAATCGCGTTGCCTGTCACGACTAACCGATTCATGATTTATTAGAGTTTTATTACTGAATGGCGAATTCGGAAATAATCACTTTAGTACATTCGGCAGGCAATAAAAACAACAACAACAACAATAAAAATAAATAAATAAATAAAACATGTAGGGCAGCGGGCCAAATTGGCTGCCAGGCCACCGGGAATTCTCCCGGTGCTCCCGATGGCCAGTCCGCCCCTGCCCGCCAGAGACGGGAGCCACGTCGGTAGCGATCTTTTCAAAAAGCCCATAGGGTCGTCCTTTTCGGAACCTTCAGGCAATCCAACCAGACGCAGATTGCAGCGCCTATCGCTCGCGGCCGGTGGCTTGGATTTCTTCCTAATCGAAGAATCCGACGGAGACAACTCCTGCTGTTTCCGATTGTGTGCCATCAGGGAACGTATTATTAATAAATAAAACTTAAAATAAAAAAATAAATAAAAATAAAAAATAAAAAAAATCAGCAAGAAGAGGTCAAATGTACGGAGCTCTATTCAAGTGCGACTAGGTTCATGAGCATGTCACGTGACTCCTCTTGTCACATTAAATGAAAACCTAAATCAATATATTTCACACCTTATTGATTTATTCATGCATGCATGCTAGTTTCAATGCACTTTTATGGTTTGATTGCAACATTCCATGATGTATTTAATGAGTTATTTATATATTTAATTATTTATTTATGCATACATACATGCTTACATTTCAATGCAATTTGTTTTCAGTGCAACATTCTGTGATGCATTTAATGATTTATGTATTTATTTATGCATACATGCATGCTTATATTATGCACTTTATGTTCATTCATTCATTCTTATGTTTCAATACACTTTTATGTTTCTATTGTGACATTCCATGATGCATTTAATGATTTAGTTATGCATGCATGCTTACATTTCAATGCACTTTTATGTTTTTTTTTTTTTTTTTGCAACATTCCATGATGCATTCAATGTTTCATTTATGCATTTATTTAATGTAGTTTGTTAAATACTTCTATTAAAAAAAAACACTTTACAAAATTTACAAAAGTTTTTAAAAGTTTATATTCACTCCTAGACAAGTTGAAGCATCACAGTCCATTGAAATATGCCTTAGATTTATTGCACTCTGGCATAAGGCGTATAAAGGAAGATCTCCTCTCATGTTATGGCATGAAAACACTAGCAGCGCTCGCTCTTGTGTGCAGCGTTTACCTTGCCGGTGGATTTGACTCCTTTCCAGACACAGAAATAGCAGACGATCCACACGAGCAGCAGACACAGGGCCAGTCGCCAGTTCACTGTGCCCAGACGATCCACACGAGCAGACAGATCCAACACCTCACGCCTGGAGAGAGATACACACTCACAAATACTCACAAACACACCAGTAGAGCTTCAAATCACTGCCACGCATTCATACCAGACACTCACTCCCAAAACTCAATGACCGGAGACGTGGCGTTTTCAGAGAGATCACTCATGTTGTGTCCATCAAACCCCACGCCGGAGTCTAGAGGAGACACAACACAACACATTTACACTCATGTACTCGTCTGTCATGTACTGCGCTGCTTCAAGTCGAACACACCTATTGACTGACAGGTAGAGAGCATTTCTGATTAGCTAAAAAAACAAAAAACAACAACAACAACAACAACAACAACAAAAAAAACCTAACAAAAAAAATAAACAACAATACTGTGACAGAGGCAGGTGAGATTTTAATTGCATTTGTCAGGTGATAGTGACATTTTATGAGTAAATATATATATATATATATATATATATATACATATACACCCCTAATATATATATATATATTAGGGGTGTAAATGGCGTTTTGACAGTCTCTAATGTGGCATGACAGATCGCTGTATAAACGCCTCGGAGAGACACTTCTGGGACGGTTCATAAACGTGCTGGTATAAACCCAACACAAGCATTGACTCGAGCGGCTGCGATCAGCTCCGGTTCCCGTGTCTGTGAGCCGTGACGCGTCACAGACTTGTGCAGAGCGGAGCGCGAGTGAACACCATCATTCCTTCCTCTGTACTACTAGTTTTAACGCGAATAAACATGACTGAGCATCTCATGCCTCATGTAATCGCTCAATCAGTGTTTCAACCACGGAAAGACATCAACAAAACAGCGTGGAAATAAAATGTAGCATTTCATTTACCTCAGCAAGTCATCAGTGTTCACAGCTCGTTAGTTCGCTAGAGAAATTAAGTATAGAGAGGAGCATTTCATGAAATATTACACTATACACTCATTATATTTTACTAAACCTGTTAGTCTTAATTATTTAATGTATGTTTAAATTAATCTGTTATGAAACATGCTATGACAGCCAGTGTGTAATTGAATATATTTTAACAAATAGCCTAGAAATTTTATTATTTAAATTAATTAAAAAATTTCATTATGTGCAATTTACATGTTTGCATACATTTTTTTTTTTTTTTTTTTTTTTTAAAGTTGAGTGTTGATCATCTATTTAAAAATAAATAGTAATGAAATTTAAGTGTGGGTTAAGTTGTTAGGCCTAATTGTAACCTTATAATGTAGAAGGGCTCCCTATAGTTTAAAGCATAAGCTGAGGTAGATTTTTTATCACTAAGAAAATTTTAACTATAACTGAACGCATTTAAAGAAAGAGCAACTTGTTCAGTAAACTACTGTTTATTAAAAAAAAAAAAAAAAAAATTTTAGCTTTTCCCCCTGCTGTACCAAAATCATACCGAACCGTGACGTTAAAACTGAGGTACGTACCGAACCATCATATTTGTGTACCGTTACACCCCTAATATATATATATATATATATATATATATATATATCCCATCTTTTACTCTACATAACATGTCAATGTCTTTTCAATTCACTATTATTATTATTATTAATGAATTTAATAATTATTATTTTAGTAATTAATTATGCACATTTGCTATTTTTTTGTTAATATTAATTATTTTAATTTGTTTTTATTTTAATGTAAAATGTGTTTTTTCTCTATTATGGATTTTTTTTATGTTTCTGTGTGTTAATAAATGTATGTAACTCAAATTTCAAAATACTTTATGTTTTGTGAAGTTTATATGTATCTCTTACTCTACACAAAAACTTTTAAAAATACACTTAAAAGGTCATTTAAAAAAATGAACAGACATAGATTAAAAGCCGCAAAACACAGATTTGGTGCTCTAGAAAGAGCTGGAGGAGTTTTTGGCATGTGTTGTGTGATGTGCTCGATGGGTGGGGAATGAGTGTCAAGATGTTTGGATAATGGGAAATGAACTGGGCCAAAACTCAGCCTAAATCGCTGCACCGCTGCACACGGATGATGTGAGCGCACTGGAGGAATGGCCTGGATCTGCAGGGCTGGTGATGTACGCTGTGTGTGTGTGTGTGTGTGTGTGTGTTTCACACCTGTGTTCCAGGTGTTGTTGCAGTGTGACCAGGGAAGCCGTGTCTGGAAGCTGCTGCACAGGTAGAAAAGAGCCCAGGCCAGAATAACAATATAATACACACAGCTGTGTAAGATCATCATCTGACTGGCCAAACCCAGACCTGAAATAACAGAACGATCCAATCACAAACACATCACAAATAAGCTAATAAAAAAGAAATTATAATGCACAAACATTAAAAAAAAATTAAAATCTTGTCAAAGGAACTTTTCTAATTTTCTTCAAGTATTACAAGTATTTCAAGTATTTTATTATATAAATAAAAGTGAGCTAACACACACACACACACACACACAGTATATATATAGAATAATAATGACAAAAACACAACAAAATTAAAAACATTAACTACTTTAACTAAAATTAAAACAGAAAACATAATAGAAGTCTTGGAGTCATATTGTCACGAATCTGGTTCATGGACTTCTGCTTACTCTCCATCAGAGGTCACTCTTCAGTTACATTGACTTTCACACTACACAGACTGTTACACTCACACTGGACTTCAGTTCCCACAATACATTTCACCCTAATCATATGCTCACTTGTAACCAATCACGCTGCCTATTTAATACCCACTCAGTTCCTGTTCAAGCTGCCGAGTATTGTCTAGCGTATATCACAGTATTTGCTGATAGCTGCACTACGGAGCCAGTTACCTGCCCTAGTTTCTAGTTCATAGTCTAGCCTAGCCTTGTCTCGTGTTTTCCTGGTTCCTGATCTCTGTCTGTGTACCTTGGATTTACCCTTTGCCTGCTGTTCGGATTGTGTTTGCACCTCACCTGGACTATTGCTCTCGTTATCGGATTTCCCCTCTTGTTAAGCCCCTTTGGATATTGTTTGCCGATCGACGACCCACGCATGCTCTAGGAATACTCTTGTGTCTTGCCCACTATATACCTGTTTTGCCATTGAATAACCCTTGCTTGTTTCCTGACCACGCCTTTGTTTAATAAAAGCTCGCACATGGATCCACACGCCTCTTGTCTAGTCGGCTCCGTAACACATATAGACTTTATTACTGTTGTTTGTAGGCATACATTCTCCTAAACATCTTCAAACAAAATTCAAACAGGTTTGGACCATCCTGAGGGTGAGTAAATGATGAGAGGATGTTCATTTCTGGATGCATGACTACTTTAAATTATTCAAACCTGCAAACAGCAGACAGATTTTCATCCAGGCGCCGACTCCTCCCAGACTGGTGAACTGACCCAGAGCCGTCTCCAGCAGGAAGAGAGGAACACCACACACCAGCAGGAATAACATATACGGCACGAAAAACACACCTGTCCCGACACACAGAGACAGACAGGAGGATCATGGGATGTCATGAACAAAACACACAACAGCACAGGAGTCACGCAGATAAACTCAAGCCAAGACACCTGTATTTCTATACTGCTTTATACAATACTGTTTGTTTTGAAGCAGCTTCACAGAAGCAAAGAGAGAAATAACAGCATTAATGGTGCAAAATTCAGCAATTATGAAACATTGCAACAAATTTCAGTGTAAAGCAACTATACAGAAGACAATAGAGTAATTATTCAGATTGATTCAGTTCAATGCTGATTCAATTCAGTTCAAAAAGTGTCAATGTTGCAAAATCAATTATGAAACAAATTCAGTTCAGTTATAAAGCAACTGAAATATATATATATATATATATATATATATATATATATATATATATATATATATATATAAAATGTCATTTTTATGTTGGTGCTATTTTAGTACTTAAATATACACCGTGTGCCGAATTATTAGGCAAGTTGATATTCTGATATTTTTTTCCAAGAACATTTTACCAATTCCAAACTACATCAATCTTAATAACTACTACTGACTTTGTATTTAATCATATATAAGTGATATATAATTGTCCATGAAGGCTGGAAGTCAAAAACTCCTACTATTCAGGTGTGCTGAATTATTAGGCAGGTTTTCTTTTACAGATAAAATGAGCCAAAAAAAGAGATTTAACTCAGACTAAAAGTCAGAAATTATTAAATGACCATGAGAAGGATGCAATAATAGAATTCGCAAAGTTAGGGCATGACCATTGGGCAGCGAAATGCTCATTGGGTCAGCAGAGTCAGAAAAAACAGGTGGAGAAGAAAAGACACTTGTTAACTGCAAAAGAATGAAGAATTAAGGTGAGGAATTAGGTGAGAAACCATCAGGAACCATTTAGTCTCCAGCGCCATCAATTTCCAGAACTGCAACCTTCCTGGAGTCTCCAGAAGTGCAATGTGTCAGGTTCTCAGGGACTTTGCTTGGGTAAAACATCCTAAAAAATGACCCTCACTTAATAAGAATAGCATGCTGAAGTGTTGTGAAATCCAATAAGATTGATTTTTCATAGGCTTTATAGACATATAAGTTGTGAGTGACTCTTGAAGGACCAGCATCACATCCTCTTGTACCACTGTTTGAACAATTGATCTTCCAGAATCTGGCAGTAGGTTTTAGGAGCTCATTTTTAGTCCATCTCCTATCCTGAAAAGTCTGTCTTGCAGAGATTTACTATATAAGCTCCTAAAAACTCTACAAAATGTCCTTTAAAAAGGATTTTCATGTATATACCATACAAAATATAAAGTGTACTTTATATTGATACTGTATGATAATCAAGCATGAAATGAATATTGTAAACTAATGACAGAGCGCTGATCGTCTCTCACCTCCTCCGTTCTTGTAACACAGATACGGGAATCTCTACACGTTACCCAGACCGATGATCTGTCCAGCAACAGCCAGCAGAAACTCCGCTTTACTGGCCCGCTGACCGCGATCCTCCGCCTGACCTTTGACCCTCTGTGAACACATGACGGGCAGCAGCAGATGCAGATGCAGACGCTCACAGAAACAATGCAAAGGGACAGTGCATGACGTCAGTGTTGTGTCGCTGTAGTTTAATGCTCTGCTGGCCGCACGGATCGCATTTATCATCTGGCTCATGTGTGTGTTACTCAAGACATTTAGGGAGGAGTGTCCCTAAATAGGCACCAATGCGAACAGCACATTCCTCAGGAGTGGCTGCTGTCATGTAAATAGACTTTGTGCATCTGTTAGTCCAACTTTTCAAAAATCAGACTGTTGCAATTTTACTTTGACTAAAGGGTTTACATGACATTATAAAAAGTAAAATTATTACATACATGCATTGCATTGTTTGATAATGTAATGGCAATGCATAATTGAATATTTGCAATCACATTATCAATGCCGGTTAGTTCAGTGTTTCAAAAACAGGACTAAGCGTGATTTTACTCTGACTAAAGTGTTTTCATGACATATCAAAAAGACAAAATATTGCATGCGTAATTAAGATTGTATAATTTAATGCCAACGCATAATTGAATATTTGCAATCATATCAAACTCTTTACAATTCGAACTAGTGTGATTTTACTCTAACTAGTGTTTACACAACATTTTAAAGAGACAAATTATTGCATGCATAAATATATTCATAAAAGTTTGACTTTGTATAATGTAACACCAATGCATAATTTAATATTTGTTGGATTAAATACACGTTAATATATTTAGATGCTGGACGAAGCCAAGTTATAATCACATTTTGAAAGTCAGTCTTAATTTTGCTCTGACTTAAGTGTTTGCACAACATATTAAGAAGACATTATATACTCTGCAACAGTTTATCATGACAAATAATATACAGGCATATTAACTTCTATAACCAAAGTATTTATTAATTTTTTTTATAATTATATATGAGTCAAAGATGCAGTGTTCCATTTTGGTGTCTGCATCAAATGAAATTTACAAAAGTGATTTAATATACATCGGAAAGCATATTAAATGCAAGTAAAGTGTCTACTTTAATGTTTCACATAACTTTTTGTGAAAATGAAGCGTCAAAATATGCGTGAATTCATGTTAATTATTCAGTGTAACATATAAAATCTGATTTGAGAAAAGAAAGTCAGAATTGCGAGATTTAAACTCAGATTTGCAAGAAAAAAAGCCTGCATTTTGCAGAGTAAACTCAGAATTGCACGAAAAAGTCTGAATTGCGAGAGATTGCAAAAAAAAAGGCTTTTTATTTATTTATTTATTTATTTAAAATCCCATTTCCATAAAAAGATCTCTTATGTTGCGTTTCGAGCCATTGCTTTCGCAAAGCAACAGCTAATTAAATATAAATGAACTGAAAAAATAACTGATATACTTATTATGAAATATTAATTTTTCATTTACAACATCTAATACTGTACTGGGGATAATGATAGCTTAAAATAAAAATATTCAGATTGTTTGACCAGTGTGAATGTGATGTGCACTGATACGCTATCACAACTAAGATGAGGTAAAAGTTCACTTTAAAGTCCAGGTTTGAGTCCATGCAAAGGCTTTTTACTGTCCAATTTGGTCATTTAAAAAGTCAATCTTAATTTTGCTTTCAAAGTGCACAAATTTACTGCACCAAATATGTTGCATTTAACTTTATATAGGTTTCGACAGAGATTTAAAACATTTCAGTAGTGATAAACGTTTGATTAAAAGTTAGTCAGATCTCGTATTATTATTATTATTATTATTATTATTATTTCTTTTACCTGTTGCCAAATAGACACTGATGTACGGAAGAGGATTAGGGCCAAGCAATAATAAAAAAATAAAACCATCTCGAGATTAAAGTCATTATAACGCGAGATTAAACTCATTAAATTTAGAGAAAAATGTTCAAATAAAATGTTGAGAATAAACTCATTAAACTTCGCGAATAAAAAAGTCATTGTGTTTCAAGAAAAAAAAAACTCATTAAATTTTGAGAATAAAGTAAAAAAAATGTTGAGAATAAACTCATTAAGTTTTGAGAATAAAAAGTCGTGTTTTGAGAAAAAACTCATTAATTTTCAAGAATAAAGTTGTTGTGTTCCAAGAAAAAACTCATTAAATTTCAAGAAAAATGTCAAAAGAAAATGTTAAGAATAAACTCATAAAATTCTGAGAGCAAAGTCGTTGTGTTTTGAGAAAAAAACTCGTTAAATTTTGAGAAAAAAAAAAGTCAAAATAAAATGTTGAGAATAAATGTGTTGATCGGGTCGATAAAATACTGTCAATATGTGTGACATTATTATATTTTAACACATGATAAAACGTAATTAAACTTTAGTGTTTTGTTTCAAAACATATAAAACAAATATTCGTTTAGATATTTGCCATTTACCTAACTGTGCACAAAAAGGAAAAATACAGCTTGTACGGGAAGCCAAAGACACAACGATGGGATGAAACAGTGCGAGATGAACCTCTGTGTTTGAGATTCATTGCTGTCACATGAAATTGTGAAGTCCGATTCATGTTAGTGACCAGTTCGTTCGAACGATTCACTTCAGTGAATCAAATCTTAAGCGTATGAACTGATTCAATTCAATCAAGTGAAATAATATTTATTAAATTTAGCCTAGCTGCTGTTTTCTATCAAGCTATATTGTTTACGTTTCAACTGCTTTTTTTTTCAAAAATAATCCTTTGAATCGGTTTGACAGATTGTTAAAAGAACCTATTAAAAAAAAAAAAAGACTCGTTCAGCAATCAGATTTAAATAACACTTCCTGAAAACACTTAGGCTACAGCAAGTACTCCTCAAATACCTCACAACACCAAAGAAATAAGATCTTATTGAAACAAAGTGAGCTATCGAAGAAAAATGAAAGTTGAATTGTCATTCAAATGATTCAGTGCTAATTAGCAGCGGCCAAACGGGCCACAGTTCCACAGACTATTTAGACGGGATGTTGACTTAGTAAGAGTGACTGCTTTTCTCTTTCCTTTCATCACATCTCTGATAATGTATCCCAGAGAGAGACACTCGACCCCACACTTAAACTGTCCCACCCTCACCTGAACACAAGCATACAGTGATGAATGAAGTCTGAACAGATTCATTCGGATTGACGTCACTGCTCAGCGTTCAGCATCGCAGCTACAGTATGCTGTGAATTATGAATTATGGCCTATTTAAACCAGCTGTGACAATGTTAACTGCCAGACGTGATTGTTTTAACGGACAGGTTATGTAATCACATCGCAACAAATCTGAGACAATAGCTCAGTGTTTCTGCACAGCTGCTTCTAATACCGGCCTGACAAACTCAACCTAATATTTATAATAAAGAAACTCCACCAAATATCACATCAGTTCAGCAAACGCACTTGGTTCAGCAGCCCAAATCGCCTACTGCCATGCAATAAAATTATGTTTTAAATTAAAAAAATAAAGTTTTCAGAATGAAAAATAATGTTTATAGTATTAACATAACTCTTTTGAATCAAGCTGAAGTTGTGATCTTATATATATTTAATATTTATATATATAAACCAAAAGCTATTAGAAATGACAAAAACATACAAAATTTAAACTAGTTAAAATTTAAACTAGTTTTTAAACTAAAACTTTAACTAAAAATTAAATGAAAACAGAAAATATAAAAGCTGTTTCAAAATATTAATAAAAATATAACAGTATCTCAATAATACTAAAATAACAGTGAGATTCACATAAAAAACATGAAGCTATTTCAAATTGTAATAATATTTCACAATTTTTACTCTATTTTTGATCAGATAAATGCAGCCTTGGTGAGCAGAAGAGACTTCTTTCAAAAACATTACAAAAAATTATAATTATTTTGAACTTTTACCAGTATATATAATATACACACATATATACCATTTATATATGTACATATATACCATTTTTTTAACTGGAAATTTACTCCTTTACCATCTCTATGTATCAACAGCTCCTTTGAATCACATTCGGTTACTATTACCTACCCTCTAAAAATCCATTTTGTAGTTGTTTATCAACCTCCAGGACCACTAGGTAACTTCGTGGAAGAATTAGATGTGTTGCTCTCAACCTTTCCTGAGGATGGTACTCCCTTAGTTATACTTGGAAACTTCAACATCCACCTTGATAAACCTCAAGCCGCAGACTTCCACACTCTGCTTGCCTCTTTTGATCTCAAGAGAGTGTTAACTACGGCTACTCACAAATCAGGCAACCAACTGGACCTTATTTACACACGACACTGCTCCACTGATCATGTGCTGGTTACTCCACTGCACACCTCGGATCACTTCCTCCTCACTCTTAACCTCAACATGATTCCTGACACAACACATACCCCTCCACATGTCACATTTCGACGTAACTTACGCTCACTCTCACCCTCCCGGTTATCTGCTATGGTTTCATCTTCGCTTCCTCCCTCTATACAGTTATCATCTCTTGATGCTAACAGTGCTACTGATACTTTCTGTTCCACTCTGATATCTTTCTGCCCCTTATCTTCCAGGCCAGCCCGTACAACCCCTTCTGCCCCTTGGCTATCTGACGTTCTCTGCGAACATCGTTCTAAGCTCAAGGCTGCAGAAAGGGTATAGCGCAAATCACAAAATCCTACTGACCTTAATTTATATCGATCACTCCTCTCTGACTTTTCTGCTAATGTCTCTACTGCTAAAAAAACATACTATCACGACAAAATTAACAATTCGCCTAACTCTCGCATGCTCTTTAAAACATTCTTCTCCCTCCTTTGTCCTCCTCCTCCCCTTCCTTCATCAACTCTAACAGCTGACGACTTTGCCACATTCTTCATTTATAAAATTACTAACCTCACTGCACAATTCTCCACACCACAAACTGTCAAACACATCTTACCATCAAACATACACTCGTTCACATCCTTCTCTCCACTCTCTGAGGCAGAAGTCTCTAAACTCATCCTTTCCAGTCATCCTACTACTTGCCCGCCTGATCCTATTCCATCCCATCTCCTTCAAGCCATTTCTCCTGCAGTTGTACCTGCACTCACTCACATCGTTAACACATCCCTTCACACTGGAGTTTTTCGCTCAGCATTTAAACAGGCTCATATAACCCCACTTCTTAAGAAACCCATTCTTAACCCAACTTTTTAGGGAACTATAGACCGGTTTCCCTTCTACCTTTCATTGCAAAAACACTTGAACGAGTTGTGTTCAACCAAGTCTCTGTCTTTCTCACACAGAACAACCTCCAGGACCGTAACCAATCTGGCTTCAGAAGTGGATATTCGACCGAAACTGCCTTGCTCTCAGTTGTTGAAGCCCTAAGACTTGCAAGAGTGGCTTCCAAGTCTTCATTACTTATCTTGCTGGATCTATCCGCTGCTTTTGATACAGTCAACCACCAGATCCTCCTGTCAACCCTATTGAGAAAGGGCATCTCAGGAACCGCTCTCCAGTGGTTTGAGTCTTACCTCTCAGACAGATCCTTCAAGGTATCTTGGAGAGGTGAAGTATCCATGTCGCAACATCTAGCTACTGGGGTGCCTCAGGGCTCAGTCCTTGGACCACTTCTCGCTCGCATCTCAGCATGTATAACAGACATTTCTTGCTGGATGAAGGACCATCACCTTAAACTCAACCTAGCTAAGACAGAACTGCTTGTAGTTTCAGCAAACTCATCACTTCATCACAATTTCACTTTTCAGTTAGGCTCATCAACCATTACTCCTTCAAAAACAGCCAGAAACCTTGGAGTTGTGATTGATGATAAGCTGAATTTCTCAGACCATATTGCTAAAACTGCCCGGTCCTGCAGATTTGCTTTATATAATATTAGGAAGATCAGGCCCTTTCTTTCGGAATATGCAACACAACTCCTTGTTCAAGCTCTTGTTCTGTCCAGACTTGACTATTGCAATGCTCTCTTGGGAGGTCTTCCAGCCAATTCCATCAAACCTCTACAATTAATCCAAAATGCCGCTGCAAGATTAATTTTTAATGAGCCGAAAAGAACGCACGTCACACCTCTGTTCATCAATTTGCACTGGCTACCAATAGCGGCTCGCATAAAATTCAAGGCATTAATGTTTGCATACAAAACCACCTTTGGCTCTGCACCCCTTTACCTAAATTCAGTACTTCAGACCTATGTGCCCTCTAGAAGCTTGCATTCTGCAAGTGAACGCCGCATTATTGTGCCTTCCCAAAGAGGCACAAAATCACTTTCTTTTTCATTAACTGTTCCCATCTGGTGAAATGACCTGCCCAACTCAATCCGAGCAGCTGAATCCTTAGCCATTTTCAAGAAACGGCTAAAAACCCATCTCTTCCATATTTATTTGACCCTCTAGCTCTAGCATTCTCTTTTCTAATTTTATTTTATCTATCATCTTTCTTTTTATTAAAAACAAAAAACAAAACAAAACAAAAAACCTTGCTACGTGTACTGCGTTAGGCTAACCGAGACTTGTCATATCGCTTGCATGTTGTTGCTCTTTTGTTGGTTTTGATTGCTTCTATTGTCCTCATTTGTGAGTCGCTTTGGATAAAAGGATCTGCTAAATGACTAAATGTAAATGTAAATGTAAATATACAGTGCCCTCCAAAAGTATTGGAACAGTAAAGACAAAATTGCTCTGTTGGCTGTGGAGTCAAGACATTTAAAAATATGATTAAAAGATGAATATGAGACAAAACTACAGAATGTCACATTTTATTATTGGGTGATTCAACACACAGATGTTTTACCAGCTAAGAAGTTCAGCACTTTTAGAGTTTCATCCTCTATCTGATGTGAGGATAAGTATTGGAACAGTTGCCTCACAGGTCTTTCTAAGTGATCAGCTGTGTCCTGTTGCATTCATTCTTCAGATATTAAAAGCAGGGAATGTGTTGTATCAGTTATATCCATTACTTCTGCATTCTGAATCTTGCATTCGATGATGACACACACAAACCAGGATGAAGATGAGGGAGCTGACTTTGAGAGAAAAGCAAGTAATTTGGATGCTAAAAGAAAAGAGGAAGTCAATTAGAGCTATAGCAAAAACAAAGGGCATGGAGAAATCAAGAGTTTGGAAACCACCAGCGACACCAGCAACCAACAACGACCTGATCGGCTGAGAAAACAACAGTAGTTGATGACAGACAAATCATAAAAGCTGTGAAAATGAACCCTAAAAGACCTGTCTGTAAAATCACCAACAACTTCCAGAAAGCTGGGGTGATGCTCTGACAATCTACTGTCCTCAGGAGACTTTGACACAGAATTACAGATGCTACACAGCAAGATGCAAACCTCTGACCAGCACTAAGAATAGAAAGGCAAGATTACAGTTTGCTAAAAAGCACAAAGGTGAGCCAGAAGAGTTTTGGAACTGTGTTTATGGACCGATGAGACAAAGATGAGCCTTTATCTAAGTGATGGGTAAGCAAAAATGTGGAGAAAAAAGGGAACTGCAAAAGATTCCAAGCATACAGCCTCATCTGTAAAGCATGGTGGAGGTGGTGTCATGGCACGGGCATGTATGGCTATCTCTGGAACAGGCTCTCTCAACTTTACTGATGACTTAATGTATGATGACAGTAGCAGAATGAATTTGGAAGTGTACAAAACCATCTTGCCTACCAATATTCAAGAAAATGCCACCAGATTCATTGGGAAGTGCTTCATATTGCATCAGGACAATGACCCAAAACACCCTGTCAGTTCAGTCAAGGAATTTATAAGGGCAAAGAAATGGAAAATCTTAGATTGCCCAAGTCAGTCTCCAGATTTAAATCCAATTGAACATGAATTTCACCAGCAGAAGAGGAGAGTAAAGGCAGAAACTCCCCAAAACAAGCAACAATTGGAATTGGTTGCATTAAAGGCTGGGAAAAGTATTTCAAAGGATGAGATCAAGAGTCTGGTGATGTCTATGGGTCACAGACTCACTGCTGTGATTGTGCGCAAGGGATCTGCAACTAAATAATTGCTTTTAATCTTTTATATCTGCCTTATGTTCAGCTGTCCCAATACTTATGCTCACATCAATGAGTGGGATGAACTCTAAAAGTGCTGTTCTTTTTATTTGGTAAAACATGTATGTGTTGAAACGGCTAATAATAAAATGTGACATTCTGTAGTTTTGTCTCATATTCATCTTTTAATCATATTTGCAAATGTCTTGACTCCACAGCCAACACAGCAATTTTGTCTTTACTGTTCCAATACTTATGGAGGGGACTGTATAATAGAGCCAGAAAAAACTAATAATAAATTCAAAGTCAGTTAGAGTCAAATTTACTAAATTTTTTTCCAGTAAAATATATATACACATGCAGGTCACCTTATGCCAGTCTATTGGGTTTTTACAGATGTAACCAACAAACTTGTCACATTCCCATGGTGCACCCCTGCCAGGCCCTAACAGGCACTAGTGTGGACTCAATAAGTCAGACGGTTTAATGAGGAAACACTAATCACAGCCAGACCACAAAAGCCAATAATCAGGCCGGACGAAGCGACTGTATGGAGGTGTAACAGTGAGCAGCGTTTAACGGTGAGAAGTGCACTTTATAGACGACTACTGTGATTTATTCTTCACTGCATCGAGCTGAAATCTGCCTTTGTTCCAGCTAACAGGCAATCCTCTCGCAACTTTTATTAGCATAAAACTTAAATTAATGTTTATGGAACGTTCTTATACATTTATTCGAATTGAATTTATGTTTATATAATCTAAATAAATGTTCAAATAACATTTTGTTTTGGGTGAAAATAAAGTTAGTAGAACATTGTAAGAAATGTTTTTGTAACCTTTAAATAATGTTTTAATCATGACATGAAAACTGGATATTTCAGTGTTTTAGAAACATTTCACAATAATGTTCCCACAATGTTTTTTAATAACCTAAATGTGTCAGCTGGGTAGCTATAAGCAGACTTGTGAAATGTTTTCTGATTCTGTTCGTAGTCAGTTTCAGAACATTTCTGTTCTGATTTTATCATATATATGCACACCCATGTATATTTATATATATTTTGAGTGTTTTGCTTTTGCACATTTCTAGAAAAGTTTGAGATCATAACAACTAGTTAAGAAGATAAACCTGCATCTTCACAGCCTTAAAATCACCCAAACTGTGACCCAAATGTATTTATCATAAAGGAGTTCACAGTGATTCTTTCTCTTCAGCAATAACAGCCTGGAGGAGTGTTTCACACAGCTTAAAGGTGCCATAGAATGGAAAACTGTATTTACCTTGGCATAGTTGAATAATAAGAGTTCTGTACATGGAAATGACATACCGTGAGCCTCAAACACCATTGTTTCCTCCTTCTTATGTAAATCTCGTGAATGCAAAAGAATGAAAAATAGGCGAATCAGAACATAACACCGACTGTGATGTTACAGTCGGGCTCACTAATAGTTACGCCCCCAACATTTGCATATACCCGCCCATGTTCTATGCCAGCCGCCAGCCGAACCATCAGAAGTTCTGCAGATATTGTGAAGAAACAAGCAAGGATAATAGAGAAAATGGCAGATCATGGAAATAAATGTTATGTTCCAGGCTGTGCAGGGGATGTGAAGTGCAGGGATGGGTTGGTGTCTGTATTCAGAAAGGCACGGAAAGCAAATATCGCGTTCTAATAAAATAACGCGAGCCACTAAAGGGACATGGTTAGCTCCTTGCTAGCGGTAGCCTGTTACATTGCAGTACATAAGATTTCACTTACCACATAAACAGAGTAAGGAGAGATGACTGAGGATGATGGCGAAGGATTTACAGATCCTGAGCACCACTGACAAGCATTTGATCTTGTAAAATGTGTGATAAGTACTGACGCTTCATAGTATAAACAGAGTTCGTATGATCGCAAATCTTGAAAGCAAAAGTGAAAAGCGATTGTTCATTTGAAAGCACTTTCAATGCCCCGCATATTAATAGCGGCTCCCTGATGCCCACATTTTATTTACAGTATAATTACCCAACGATATAACTGCGTCAGAAAGTATTGAAATATATATTTTCCCTGTGTTTCCTTCCTGCTGTGAGCAACTGAAATGAGCCGCACTGTGAAACAGCCAATCAGAGCAAAGCTGCACTGTGAAACAGCCAATCAGAGCAAAGCTGCACTGTGAAACAGCCAATCAGAGCAGAGCTCAACATTGAGCTGCACTGTGAAACAGCCAATCAGAGCAGAGCTCAACATTATTATTCATGACCTTTCCAAATAAGCCAATAACAGACCATTTCATTCTAGGGAGAAATCCTAGGCTTGTAAATGCACATGTAAAGGATTTTTGCCCTTACCTAAGCCACATAACCTTCTATGTAGATATCAGAGAACAATTTAAAATATTGTATCAATGCATTCTATGGCACCTTTAAAGCTCATCATGCTGTTTATGGGTGTAAACAATGCTCAAAATAACTGAGAAACTTCAGATATATTGATAATAGAGCAAAATATTTGACTTCTGAAGGATGAGCAATGCTTTCTGTTTCAGCCAACACAAAGAATCGTTTTAGATCCCACAGTTCATTCATTCATGTCAAGAAAAGCCCTTTATTGCCATATAAAAGAACGATTATTGTGCTGCAGAACAGTGAGATAATGACATAACGATACTGGTTATGATAAACAGAAAACCAACATTCCTGGAAAGCTACAGATATTGAGAGATGGAAGACTTAAGCCAGCTTAAGTCTGTTTCACATTTAGTCATCTTAAAAGAGGTTTTTAACATTTTGTTAATGTTCCCATTAAGTTATAAAAATGTTATTTTTGAAAGTTCTCTGTAGGTCCATTTAAAAAAAAAAAAATGTTTTAAAAAGTTTTTTCATCATTATCCAGCAAAAGAAAATATGTTTTTAAGAATATTTCGATAACATTCTCATGAAGTTATGAAAATGTTATTTCTGAATGTTCAAAACTTCCAGTTTTTTAAACATTTTGAAAGTGTTTTTTCTTAGTCATGCAAATGTGATGCAAATGTTCCACTGTGTCATTTTGCCAACATTATGGGAACGATACTTTTGAATGTTCTCCGAAAGTTCTGAAACAAGTAGTAACATTTAAAAAATGTTAAATTAACTAAAACATTTTAAAAAGTTTCATTAATGATGTATGAATAATGTTTTTGTGATATTATTTTGAGAACATTAAATACCAGACAACTTTGACCAAACATTCAGTTAATGTTACTGGAAGAACGTTTGTTCATAACTTTGAGAGAATTCCAGCTCACAAAAAATGTTCAAAGAATATTTTCCTAGCATTCTCATTAAGTTATGAAAATGTTATTTCTGAATATTCTCGCAAGGTTAAAAATGTCCAGTTTTTAAAATGTTTTAATAATGTTTTTTCTCGGTCATCCGAATGTTATGTGAACGTTCCATTGTATCATTTTGCAAACATTATAAGAATGTTACTTTTGAATGCTTTCTGAACATTCTGAAAAAAAGTGGTAACATCTAAAGTATGTCTGCAAAAAACATTCCATGTATAAATAATGCTTTTGTGCATTTTGAGAACATGTTTAATGACTGGAAGAATTTAAACATTCTATTAATGTTATGGGAAGAATATTGAAGAACATTGCTCTCATTAAATATTCATGAGCCTTGTACAGTCTCAACTTAAGGAGAGAGAGAGAGAGACAGAGAGAGAGAGAAAGAGAGAGAGAGAGAGAGAGAGAGAGAGAGAGAGACAGTGGAAAATAGTTGTTAAAAACTAAATGATGTCTGCTATGTGGCACAAAAACCTAAATCACTTTACAAGTGAACCTCAGGGGGAAAAATAACAATAAATAAAAATATGAGTCACAGAAAGAGGAAGAGGAAAAAGCTGTATGCTGAATACATTAGTGTGCCAAAGCCAAGGAGCTGTATCAGCAGTCTGGAGAGAAACCAAAGCCATCGCCTTCAGAAGAACCTCTGGCTCTGGAAACACATGTGCTGGAGTCCAGATTACATCATTCTGTGGCAAACCGGCGCACAACATAAACGTAAACCTCAGATATAACTCGACTTATGCGATCCATTACAGTATAGAGACCCAGTCAGGAGACAAATTCAGTGTAAGCGTTTGTATAACATCCATCTATCTCTGTTACTAGAGTCGTGCCATATATACGATGATGGAAGAATTGTGTCAGCTGGTGGAAAGAGAAAATGATTAAATGATTTCATGAGATAGACCGTTAACATGATATAAAATAACTCATAATGCGATAGATGTGTGTGACACTGAGTGATGCTGAAGCTGATGTTCCTAATAGGAAACCTTCTCAGAACATTGTGGCAAGGTTCTCTTAAAGTTATGAACAAACGTTCTTCCAGTAACATTAATAGAATGTTTGTTCCAAGTTATCTGGTCTTTAATAATGTTCTCAAAACATTAGCACAAAAACATAATTTGTATATTATTCATGTAACATTTTTTTCTGAAACGTTCATCTAACGTTTTTCAAATGTATCTACTTGTTTCAGAACGTTCAGAGAACGTTCAAATATAACTTTCCCATAATGTTTGCAAAATGATTCAATGTTCCCTTAACATTTACAAAACCAAGAAAATATATTTTTAAAACATAAAAAACTAGACATTTTGAACGTTCAGAGAACATTCAGAAATAACGTTTTCATAACTTAATGGGAACGTTAGCAAAACGTTCTTAGAACATATTTTTGTTCTTCAGTAAGCCATCAGTTGCTCTTCATGGAGCTTCACTTGAAGAAAAGACAAGAAAAACACAAGAAAACCATTACAGCAAAAGAGAAACGTCTGCAAGTTGTCACTCTGATTGAGCTACACATTAGTAAGAGTAATACACCGCATTATTGCCTAAGCAGCATAGTTATTAGCTTTGGCTTCCTCTGTGTTACTAACTGTATTTCTACTACAAATCTACAGTCTGTGAATGATTTGGAAAACCCCTCATTTTTGTGGCCACTGCTGGAAAAATATCATCATGTAACTGTTTCCCTCAAACGAGGAGAAAAAACAAGTCAGTAGTCAACATGAAACAGCAGCCGCAAACCATGATGTGATGCATCTGAGTGAAACAGAAATGTAGTGCAGGACTGGTGGATTGATTTGATAAAATTATTATATTTAGATAAAAAGATCAAAGGTTTTGAAGAAAAGCATTAACTAATGAATCATGCACAATAGTTTTAGCATTATTGAGATACTATTATTGTTTTTGTTAAATACTGTGAATCTTTTTTATTTCCCATTTTAAGTTTAATTTTAGTTAAAGTTTTAGTAAGTTCAGTTGTGTTTTTGTCATTTTTAGGATTTTTTAAAAAACACCTTCATTTTTACTTTTAGTTATTTTGGTACATCAAATTAAACTAAATGAAATGAGAAATAGCTCAAATAAAATAAATTATAATAAGGTATAAATAAGTTTAAATAAGTTTTTATATTTTATTTAAATTTTATTTAGTAAGTACATTTTTTAGTTAACTAATATAACCCTGCCAGTAACATGAATTAAAAGTTTTATTAATGATTAAGAGTTTTAGTATCATTGGGATACCACTATACACTGAAAAAAAAAAAAAAAAAAAGATACTAATTTTTTTTCAAGGTAAGTGGTTGCAAACAATTTATTTTAGCTACATTTAAAAAAAATGTTGAAAGTTAGTCAACCAAATTTGTTTATTTAAATGTAACTAAAATAAATTGCTTTCAACCACTTACCTTAAAAATTTACCTTAAAAAGTGTAGTTTTAATTAATACATTTATTTATTTTGAGATTTTCCATTTTAAGTTTAATGTTTAATTTTAAATGTTGTCATGTTTTTAATAATTTTTCTAAATGTTTTGTATTAATTTTTATTTCAGTTTAAGTTATTGTAGTACATGAAACTATATGTTTTAAAAAATATTGTTAATATTTTAGTATTAATACTATTAAATATTAGTAATATTTTAATTTCAGTTGCTTATTTTAAGTGACTTTTTATTTATTTATTTTTTATTTTTTGGTGAACAATAATAATCCTGCCAGGAACATGAATTAAGAGGGTAATTGAGCTTCATTTGTCTTCACATTGACCTTTCATGCAGGAACTGGTCTGTATTGTTTAAAGCTTGTGTCTGCAGACAAACTGAAACACATGCATCCACACCGGAAACATAAATCCAGCAGAGATTCAGACTTCCCCTTCATACTACAACTCACTGTACATCAGAGACACAGAAACGCTGAGTGGCCTGTTTTGCATGTTCTGTTCTGCTGAAGGAAGCGTTAAAGATGGACAAACTGAGCAACAGCTGTGATTCAGCGCCTGTCGAATCATATGTTTACATTTACATTAATGCATTCGACTGACGCTTACACTCAGTTCAACTTACATTGCATTCAAGGTTCATACATTCTCGGGCAGTTCATAGCAGATTTCACTCAAGGGAAATGAATGAAGGCAAAATGATGATTAAATGATTAAATAGAATGTTGATGAAGTATTTTACAGTATATTGCTGTTCTATAATCAGTAGATTAGATACAAATTGTAGTCTGTTACTGATTACAAATAACATGATGGAAGTTTTAGTTAGTAACATAATCTATTAATTTAACAAATTCCTTATATGTTCAAACATACTTGGAAATAAAGCTCTTTCTGACTTCTGACTATTCGATTTATACATTTTTATGAATAATTTACTGTGTGCATAATATGTAATCAATAAAATAGTAACTGTAATCTGATTATGAGCATTTTATGTAATATTGTATATGTAATATTTGCAATATTTTATGTAATATAATTTATAACATAATCAGTTACTGTCTCTAATGTATTATTTTTACTGTGGTATGTTGTTTTCACAGAGAAAAATCTGTTTGAAATTTCCAGCATATCATAAATTAGTATCAGCTATCAAACCCTCGTGCAACACACCCTGAGATTTGATTTATTCATGTCATAAACTGTATGTCAATGTGTTTGCTGGTGTTTTTCAACACTGAGCGGTGCTCTGCATTTACCTTCAGATCCTGTTTTTGTAAAACCTTGTGCTGAAGATAAGAGATATACAGAAAGTAAAGTGCTAACCTGCAAAAGCTTTCTGTCTTCACTTGCCTTAAAATGATCAGCATTTGTGCTCATGATGTGAATAACACCCTAAAAAAATAATAGTAATAAAAATAAATAAATAAATTTCAGAATATACAAAAAAGACCAAAAATATATTTGTTAAAATGTTTTTTTTTTAACTTTGTTTATTTATTTTTATGTATTTTTCATGTAAAATGTTTTCTATAAATATATATATTTTTGTAAATATAAATCTATCTATAAATCTAAAATATAAAGCCCTCCATATATTTTAAGGCAAGAAAATGAACAATGTTACAGTACATAATATTAAATATAATATATATATATATATATATATATATATATATATCATTAAAATATAAAATTATAAATACATATAAAATTTTGTTCATAAAATTATATATATATATATATATATATATATATATATATATATATATATATATATATATATATATATATGTTTTTTTTAACTTTGTTTATTTATTTTTATGTATTTTTCATGTAAAATGTTTTCTATAAATATATATATTTTTGTAAATATAAATCTATCTATAAATCTAAAATATAAAGCCCTCCATATATTTTAAGGCAAGAAAATGAACAATGTTACAGTACATAATATTAAATATAATATATATATATATATATATATATATATATATATATATATATATATATATATATATATATCATTAAAATATAAAATTATAAATACATATAAAACTTTGTTCATAAAATTATATATATATATATATATATATATATATATATATATATATATATATATATATATATATATATATATATAATTTTATGAACAAAGTTACATTTGCATTCAAATTAAATGTAGGCTACTGTAAGACTGAAAATGTATTTTCTTGCCCCTGAAATATATTTTGAAAGACAACTTGGTATATGAAGGTTGGAACAAAATATATCACTTTCAAAAAAATATTTTATTGAGCTTCAATGTTTAACATTTAATATATTTAATATAATAAATATTTAGCATATATTTAAAATATATTTTAGCCAGATTTTTATATATTTTTTATTTTTGGTAGTATGGAGCGTTTAAGAAATTTCTGAGCTCATTATGTGACGATGACAGTAAATTCCTACAAACACTGAGCATCTTTCACAGAAGAACCCCTGCTACTAAATGCATTTTGAAAAATTCATACTTTACAAAAACAACAAATGCAAACGCTCACAGTTCTAATGATGCATGACATTTTGACCTCATTTCCCATTTCTAGTTCCAGTCACTGACCTGGTGACGTTACAGTAGCAGAGACGGTGAGATAGTGAGTCAAAGGCGCTTCTGTAATTATCTTCATAAACATCAGACGCTTGTGTGTCTCCTCAATCCTACTTGAACTTTCCGCTGCTGAAACCACATGTGAATGAAGTGACATCAAGACTCATAGATCATGGCATGAAAGGCTTTTATTTCTTTTTGGCAAGTAATAAATATAATGTTTTACATTCACAGTCTTAGACCGCATAACTATGGTGGCTCCACGAGAGCTTATTACGATAAATTCAGCATGTATCCGTGTTTCAGAGTTCACCGGCGGTTCTCTCTTTTTACTTCGGTGGTTTTTGGGCTTGTGTTTTCCAGGATCTGCTCTCAAAGCTCCAGGAACGCAATGACAAAGTGCTACATTTGGAATTCATTTTTGCCCTTCACCCATATATTGCATAAGGGCCATTAACTGGAAAAAGTTCAGTGGACATACACCAGGGTTCAAGTCTGAGACCATTGAAACCTGGAAATAAACTGATGCTGAGAATCATTTTAATTTGACTAATCAGATTCAAATAAATGATCATGTGATTCTCAGATGAGTTGTTCTTCCAGGGAAGCTGTAGGTTCACATCATGCTGAATCAGGTTTGGTTCATGTCAGGGTTATTATCCTTAACTAAAACTAAAACCAAAACCAAAACCATTGAAAACATTTTCATTATTTTAAACATATATACATTAACTTCCAGCTAGTTGCCGAGGCAACATTTTTCGTTTCTGTTTAGTTTAAGTTAAAACATTAAAATAACTGAAACAAAATAAATTCAAACTATTTAATTAGTTAGTGGATTTATAATTTTTAACAAAGCTTCTACCAAATTACATCAACAACAAAAGAGTCTTATATGCAGTGGTGTATAAAGTACCTGAAAGCCATACTAAAAAGTACAGATATCTTAACAGAAAATGACTTTAATAGAAGTTGAAGTCACCGTTTAGAATATTACTTGAGTAAAAGTCTTAAAGTATGTGATATTTATTGTACTTAAGTACAAAAAGTGTTTTTTTTTTTTAAATCTTAAACATACTTAAGTACTGAAAGTAAAAGTACAAGTAAATGCAAAATGGAAAATAAGCTAATAAATATCTTTATAAAAAAATGTTCATACACAGCTTGATTAGCAAGATTGTGTTCAGTTTTAACTCTTTCTTCCATTTTGTATTTTTGGGCAAGAATAAGAAGCACTTCATCCGGTACTTAGTGTCTTTTCTTCCAACATAAGAAAACATTTCTGGAATCTGCATCTGAAATAACATTTAGATGTATTTACACAGTTAATGTATCTCAGAGGGGACATGGATGTATTTAAGTCACAGATGCATAAATAGGCCTAATGTTTTGTTTTTAACATAAAACATTGAATACTGATATTTGAAATAATTTAAAACATGAAAAAAAAAAAAAAATAGTCAAAATGTGAGATTAAAACCGCCAGTAGGTGACAGCGAGTGACTGTTAATAAGTGAGTCATTGAGATTCAACCGATTCATTCAAACGACTGATTCATTCAGAAACAAAGCATTTGACTGTGTTAATGTGTGAATCACTGAATCATTTATTCAACTGATTCATTCAATAAGTAAACCGTCCATTGCTCAGAGATGCAAAACAGTGCTGTGATCTTTGTTTGGAACTATTTTCGTCAGCAAAATTGAGCAAAAACAAGCATATTATGTCTAAAATGTAAGTCACTTATTGATTTACTGAACTTGTATAAAATGATTATTAAATGTGTTCATTCTGATATCTGCAGAAAAACGGTACTCTTTGTGTGATATAGATTAAGTTAACTATATTAAATTATATAAATATAAAATGCATACAGAAGCATTTTTGCCGTCTACAATTTAGAATGCCTAGAATTTTGAGTTTTTATAGACTAATAAATTAACGTTATTTGGTGATATAGCCTACTTCAGTGGTTCTCAACCACATTCCTGGAGGACCCCCATCACTGCACATTTTGCATGTCTCCTTAATCAAACACACCTGATCCTGGTCAAATGCTCATTAGTAGAGACTCACAGATTTAAAATGGGTGTGTCAGACAAAGGAGACATGCAAAATGTGCAGTGTTGGGGGTGCTCCAGGAATGTGGTTGAGAACCACTGGCCTACTTGATAATGTCAGATGATGCTTTATCGCACACCCCAGACTCGACTTTAGTGGAAAATGAAAAGATCTGCGGTTGTGAGGGCACTTATTTGCACATGAGCAAAGGTGTTTATAGGAGTCTAACCTGCAAGCGGACCACTGATTCATCAAACCTGCTTTCTTGCCGTCTGTGTTCTTCTGACCTCTGACTATTTTGTAGTAAGTAACGAATATGCTTCGGGGAAATGTATCGGAGTAAAAGTATACATTTTAATTAGGATATGTAGTGGAGTAAAAGTAAAAGTTGGCTGAAATATGAAAACTCAAGTAAAGTACAAATACTCCCAAAAAATACTTTAGCACTGTAATGAAGTATTATTACTCATTACAATACACCACTGCTTATTTGTTTAGCCGTATTTTATTTATTTATTTATTTATTGCTTGCTGCATTGTATCCAATGGAAGCATGTTTCTGCCAAGGGATCAAAAAAATAAAAAAAATAATAATAATAAAATATAAAAATTAATAAAATTAATAATAATAATAAAAAAATAATTGCAACTTTTTATCTTGCAATTCTGACTTTTTTCTTGCAATTCTAATTTTATATCTCACAATTCTCTTTTTTTTCTCTCAATTCTGAAGAAACCATTAATAATTGTGAAATAATGTTAGAATTGTGAGATTTTAAAAAGTCACAATTACCTTTTTTATTTTCTATTCCATGGCAGAAACATATATACATAAATTAATGAAAGAATGTATGAATGAATGAATGAATAAATAAATAAATAAATAAACAGAATTGCAAGATGAAAACTCAGAATTTTGAGAGAAAATGTCAGAATTCTGACTTTACATGTCAAATTCTTTAATTCTGAGGTTTTTCCCCCTTGAAATTGTGAGGAATTGAGAGATATAAATAACAACTGCAAGAAAAAAGTAAGAATTGTGAGATAAAAAGTTGCAATTATATTTTACTGTTTTAGCTTCCATAGTTCCATGCTCTTCACAATCCTAATAAAAAACAATAAATACAAAAAAACAATTGTCGTACTCCACTTGTTATGAAATCTGAGTCCTGACACAAACCCATTTCAGGTTTGCATTAAACTAAAGGCCATGAATGAAATTCTTAAGCGTTTCGTTGATTTGTGTATTTGTGTTTCTGCTGCAGATGTTCCACATGCAAAAAAAAAAAAAAAAAAAAGACATAATGAACTTTAATGTGAACTTGACATCATCAGGACATCTACGCGCTTCTGAGTGTTTATGAGCGGCGGTTCATGTGACCCATGGGCCTGCGCTGCCCTGTCTGTCCCGGAATGACCAGATGGTTTGTTCTCCATCCACATTCAAACTGTATTATGACTTCAGAAACGTTTGGCGTATCCCAACAGCCATTACATCAGAATGCTCACACTTCGGCAGATGATGCATCACTGCAGCCGGTGGGGTCCAGCGTACAAACGCAGACCTCAAATGCTACAAACACTTCATGAGGTGTTTGGGGAGATTTGAACACCATATATGAAGCAGTTCAACCATCTGATGCATGTTTTCTCTGGCAGCACTGCACACAATTACTAATGCATTTACAGTGTAATGTGATTAAAGAAGTGTCAATAGACATTATGCTGATCCCTAGAACCGCCTTCATGCACTTGAGCCATAAAAAAGTCAAATGATATTTTAAAGCTTCATACTTCAAGATGAAGTGTATCATTTCTTCACCACTAAACATTGCTGAAATGAATAGCAAGAATTGCAATAACTGTGTTCAAATAACTGTGCGCTGTAGGCAATGCTTGTTCGTGATTCAAATAAAAGCAAGTAAATCTCATATGAGTGTAATTTGTACCAATAACAGCATATGAATGACTTGAAGATCATATACTGGGTCAGCTCTGTTACTTGTTAGTTGTATTACAGAATTACCATTACCAGAATTATCATTTACACACACACACACACACACACACACACACGTATCTGTGTGTCACCCACAGAAAACTCAAAGCTGTATACTATAGAAAAAGTAGTATATACTACAAAGATGACCCTAACTGACCCTTTTTCTAAGCTACGCCCCCTTGGTTATTGTTGCTAAGCTTTACAAGAAAATTGCATGGAATTTTATTTAATTTGGAAAGACATGTTGTTTGGTTTTATTAATACAAACCAAAATACTGAAAACAAGTTTTATCTTATAAATCTTTTTACATAGAATACATTTTTTTTTTTTTTACATAGATGAATGCAAATTCTTCAATCCTGAACCATTTGATGGCATTTCTCAATGAATTTCCACAATATTTTGAAACACTCATTGTATCTGAAAATACAAAAGTGAGGAAAACACTTCTTATTGTCAGTCACAATCAAGATTCCTCGTTAGAGTTTTTATATTATTGTGTTATTTACTTTTGATATTATTGTTAATTTTTTATTATTATCCCAGCAAACAAAAATATGTTCTAAAATCATTTTGATAACATTCTCATGAAGTCACAAAAATGTTATTTCTGAATGTTCAAAACGTCCAATTTTTTAAATGTTTTGAACATGTTTTTTCTTAGCTATGCAAACGTGAAGCGAATGTTCCATTGTATCATTTTGCAAACATTATGGGAATGTTACTTTCTCTGTAACATTCTGAAACAAGAAGTAACATTTCAAAATCATTAGACAAACATCCAACTAAAACATTTCAGAAAACAACAACAACAACAACAACAACAACATTCCATGAATGATGCATCAGTGTTAATTAATGACCAGATATCTTTTGATTAACATTTTAACATTACTGGAAGAATGTTTGTTTATAACATTGAGAGAACCTTGCCAGAACGTTCCCTGTTGGCTGGGATATTATGCTTGTTTGTTTATTTATTTTATTTATTTATTTGTTTGCATGTTTTTTTTATTTATTTGTTTCTTAATCTTTCCCCTGGCTGTTGCTTTTTTTTCTGTTATGCTCGATTGTTATTCTGTTATACTTTAATCTTATCAGTTGGTTTACAAATAAAAACTAGATAGTAAAGTTCATAGACAAACTTTAAGTTGGCTTGAAAAAGCCTAGCCAGAAAGTTTGAAGTAGTTTTAAAAGCTTAAAGTTTGAAGGTTTTCAGTTTAACTAGTTTGAAGTTTTAAAGTTTTGAAAACCATACAATTTACCAGAAAAACAGATAGTCACAGACAGACAGACAGATAAACAGATTTATGCGGTTGCTAGCAAGTGACTAGCATGTTGCTAGCATGACTAGCAAGTGACTAGCATGTTGTCAGCATGATTAGCAAGTTGCTAGCATGTTGTTAGCATAACTAGCAAGTAACTAGCATGTTGCTAGCATGTCGTTAGCATGATTAGCAAGTTGCAAGCATGTCGTTAGCAAGTTACTAACATGATTAGCAAATGAATAGCATGTCGTTAGCATGATTAACATGTTACTACCATGTTGTTAGCATGTTTCTAGCATGATTAGCAAGTTACTAGCATGTTGTTAGCATGATTAGCAAGTTACTAACATGTTGCTAACAATTCTAGCATGATTAAGAAGTTACTAGCATGTTGCTATCATGTTTCTATTTTAATCCAGCTAAAACCAGCTAAGACCAGCCTGACCTGCTAAAAAGTGGCCAAAACCACTTTAAAACCAGTTGATTCAGTAAAAAAACAGCTAAAATCCAGCTAAGACCAGGCAAAGCAGCCAATCAACTTAGGCTGGTTTTAGCAGTTTTTTCAGTAGGGAGTTGTTTAGCTTTGCTATAGCAATAGACAGCTTAAAAACACCATAAGAGTCATTGTAGAAAAGTTTTGACGCCCTCAATGAAAGTCTATGGGATTTTAGGAGGTTTTATAGTCTGGTTTACGAAAACCGTAAGCCGGATCAGTTAGAAAAGATATAGCAACCCGAGTCAGACCAGTCTGAAGGTCTGGGCCGAGTTTGGTGAAGAAGAAGAAGAAGAATCATCCCATAGTAATTAAAAGAGTTTCAAGATGAGTAAAATGTGTTCATAAAGTTGTAGAAACTCATTGGATATTATTCTTGTGTGTATCGCTATCTGCTGTTTAGGAATAATAGTCTCTATCCTACGTCCTCTGCATCGCCTCAAGTTTCCGATCACTCAGTAGGCTCAAAAACATGATTTTTTTTCATCACGAGCTTTACAGTAAATCTTACAACTCTTTAACAATTTTTAGTCTGGTTGAGATGATAGTAGAATAAGATAATCACAATAACTTTAAAGTAAGACAAAGATCAGTAATCTGCAAACGTACTGATGTGACTAAGTCTAAGGGTGTGAGGAAATTTCGTCTCTAGCTGTCGGTTTAAATTTACTAGCTGTGAAGAGTGAGTGTGATCTAATACATCAAACAAATCAAAAGGAGAGTCACACTGAACACAGCTGTCAAAGACTGGAAATCTACACTGTCACACAGATAAACGTCATCCTCAACTAAGAGTTAATCTTTAGTTTGTGCTCCAGACACGAATGAAACCTCAAAGACAGCTTTGTACAAAAAACAACTCACAACAAACACTTCATCACACATGCACACGTCTCTCTCTTGCTGTTTCTCAATGCGTGGTGCTGTAATTATCATTATGACACTTGTTTTGAAGTGTTCAGTCATTAAATGACAGGTTCTTGGTGCAGCGTTAGCATGACAGCAAAGCTAAACATGCAAAAACGGATCCTTGCTGAGTCCTGTCTTTCTTTGTTGTCGCTTTTGGCTGTTTTGGATCAGCAGCATTTGCTTAGTGAGATAATATTTCGCATCGACATTTACAAGTTGAGGTAATTTTGAGGTAATCATGTCCCATTGCCAAGATATCATCACATCTTGACTTTTAATATTGTTTTCTTTTGTGCCGAGCCAAATATAGAATGTTGAGGCAATATTTGTGTCAAATGGATTATTTTTACAGCATAAACGATGTCCCTTAACAACAATACAAAACACGGCTTTAAAGGAATGCCCAGGCTAAATAGCTTGTACATTAATAGAGATACATTTACTGAAATATTGCATCAATAATTCTTTCTGCAGCATTTAACGATTTCACACCTTAGACACTGCATGGCCAAAAACAGTCAAATTACCATAGCAACTGGATAGCAACGCCCAGGCAACCAGTAGGAAAACACTAACAAACACGTAACCATGTGCTGAAAACCACTGACATCATGTTAGCAGCCATATAGCAACACCCTAGCAACCACATAACAAAACAGTTATAACAACTCACAGTACCCTAGAAACTGGGAAGTAATGCCCTGGCAACCACTCTCAACAACCTAGTAACATGATAAAAACTCTCATAAACCCTAGTAACTTAGCAACGCCCTGGAAACACCCATAATACTCTAGCAGCTGCATAGCAATGTGCTAAAATCCAGTGACATCATATAAGCAACCACATAGCACACAACACCTTAGAAACTGGGTAGTAACGCCCTGGCAACCACTTTCAGCAGCCTAGGAATGTGGCCAAAACCGTTTTATCACCTTAGTAACGCCATGGAAACACTCCATAATACTCTAGCAACTGCATAGCAATGTGTTAAAATATTCAGACTGCCTTAGCAACTGGATAGAACCACCCATCAACCATGTACAGTATCTTATCAACTGCATAGCAATACCTTGGTAACCGCATAGCATTGCACTTAAAAAAAAAAAAAAAAAAAAAAAGAAGAAGAAAAAAAAAGAAAACGTCTCGGGTTAGGCATGTAACCATGGTTCCCCAAAAGGGAACGAGACGCTGCGGCTCCTAGGGGGCACTATGGGGAATGCAGTCTGCATGTTTCACACGTGTCTGGGGCACGTGTGAAACAACGCCAATCAATGGCAGGGTGCCCGGAAGTATAAGAAGGCACCTGCTGAATACGTCATCCTCTTTGCTCCCAACAGTCTAGTAACTTTGCAACGGCCTGGAAACACCCCATTATACTCTAGCAACTGCATAGTAATGTGTTAAAATTTACATACATCATCTTAGAAACCACATAGCAACACCATGGCAACCGCATAATAATGTACTGTACTTGAACAACAACAACAAAAACAACAATTCACATTACCTTAGAAACTAGTTAGAAAAATCCTGGCAACCACTCTAAATTAGAAACAGCCTCAGGTTGCCTAAGCAGGTGGATAGAAATACCATAGTAACCACCCAGAATACCTTAGCAACACCCTGGGAATGTGTGTTGCTCAATGAATTTAGCATTATTCCAAGAAAACCTGGCAACCGCACAACAAGATATCTATCACTCAGGTACTACATTATACTGTGATCAGAACTTGTCTGAGGTCAAAGGTCAGGGTGCGTTCTGATGCAGATGAGGAGCTCAGCGAGTGTTTCATCTGAAATTAAATGTAATAATTCTTCTTCTTTTTCTCTGGCATGTGGGGACAAGTGATTCCCGCCTGTGCCAGATTCAGTCTGTCTCTCAGTCAGACTCGCCATCTATCAGAGCGCCTGACCACTGTTCTGGAAATCAACAGGCATGCACTGGAGCGGCAGTCAAAGCGCGGGAATGATGAGGAGACGAGCGAACCACCGGCTGCTCTCAATGAGGCCATTGTGTGTGAAATATGCTGTGATTCATGTACAGAAGATGTAAGGGGAGGGTAAATATCTGCAGGGAAAGTACTTTCTGTTTGCTTTGGAATGAAATCATGATCAAGTTATGAGGAGATTCCACATTTATCACTCTGATGCCATCATGAAACTTTCTGCAAGCTTTTTGCTTTTTATTTGTAAAAACAACAACAACAACAACAAAAAAACAAAACTAAACAAAACAAAACAAAACAAAACAAAAAAAAAAAACACTGAAGCATTTTAGATTAGACCAATTAAAACATTTAGACTGATATATACCACATTTTTATTTGACAGACTGGGCTATTAGTGTATTAGTATTGTACACAATAACTCATCCTATATTTTATTACGTAGCTCTTGTCATTTTACTATCTAAGCTTGTTGCTGCCACTGAATAATAATAATAAAAAAATAAATGTAATTGCAACTTTTAATCTCACAATTCTGACTTTTATTCTCACAATTGCTTGATATAAACCCGTAATCATGAGTTATAGTCAGAATTGCATGATATAAAGTTGCAATTACAAGTTAAAAACTTAATTAAAATACTGCCTGAGTTAAAAAAATGTTGAGATGAAAAGTCACAATTACGTTTTTTTTTTTTTTTTAATTTTGGAAAAATAGGAAGGAAATAGAACTTTTTCCTCAGAATCAGACTTTTAACTCGCAATTGCAAGAAAAAAGTCGCAATTCTGACTTTATTTCTCACAATTGCAAATTTCTATCCTGAAATTCTAACTTTATAACTTGTATTAAAGGCTCCTGCAAGAGGGACTTTTAATTTGAAACTGTAGTCTTAGTAGTATTACGGGAGGGGGCAGCGTAGTTCCTTGAGCGGCTGTTGTTTGCTGTGTTCATGTGATCTGTTCAAGCCACTGGCTGAAAGGATGATTATTCTACTTGGTTCGTGGTGATTGCTGCAGATTTAACATCAAGGTGTTAGTCACTGACCGCAAAGTAAGCCGGTTTTATTTATATTTGTGTTAACAGTGATCGGAACAATGTTATATTCGTCGGTATCAGACGAACCTGCCCAGACATGTCCTGTAACGATCGTTCTGTATTATTCAGCCTGGTAATGTTACTTAACTTGTGATTATTCATTCATTATCTAGATGTAAATCAGTGTTATGTATTATAGTGTTTCTTAAAGAAGTTTGAATGACGCGATGCTGTTCTATTGAGCTGTTAAATTACCGAATGAGTGATGAGCATTGTTTATGCAAATGCTGCTCATATGCACCACGATTCTATTCATATATGAGAGCTGTATGTTCATAGTGACAAATTCTCACTCATGGCTTGTAGTTCTTTGTGAAGACCTTCTTTCCCTTCATTTAACTTTGTTTCATAGAGAAATATCCCTGATGTAAATTGGGATACTTTGGCTTCATTATATAACAGTGAAAGTTTACTGTTGTTTATTCATTTTCTTTATTGTACTTATTTTTACAGACTATCTTCACCTTTTATTGTACATCTGTGGCCCTACCTTTCTCTGCCAATACACCATCTAAAGCTGATCACCTGTCTCCTCATTATTGGTGCTCTGACCGGCACCCGGGGGGGTTTACTCATCAACTACCCAATCAGAACCTAACAGTACAAAGTCTCTCCAACAAGTGGTCCTTCGAGCCGGATGAGTATTCCTTTCTGATATAATGGATCCTGATGAGGAGATATTTGGAGGTGCTCGCCGTAAACGCCATACTCATCCTCCTGCTTACCTACAGCAATATGAAGTACAGTATACTCGAGGCAGACCTGTTGCTGAGTGTGATGTCCCTCACTCCTGGGAGGCACCTGTCCATCGGACTCCTCCCCCATCCTTCCAGCCATACACCACTCCCCCTGGTGGTGACCTGGTCTGTTCTAATGGCTCACAGATCCTGTCCTCAGGGTATAAGCCTTCACAGCACGGTGAATGCCATCAGCCATCATTCTCCTCACCTCAGGCGGCTGGTTTCATTACCTCTGCACATGACAGCGAGCTACAGCACCTGCGTCATGAACATGCACAACTAATGCAGACTCAACAGGCTTTCCAGACAGACCTGAAGGAGCTGAGAGAAGTCCGTGCTGAAGTCAGAGAATTAGTTCGAGTGGCTCAGTCCCTTCGAGCTGACCTTAGTCAAGCTAGAGGCCAGAATCTCTCACCAGCACAGCCACCGGCGTTGCAGTTATCCAGTCCTCCTGTGAGGCGGTATGAATCCACATCTTTAGCAGAGGATGGAAACTTTGCTGAACTTCCTCCACCGCCTTGGCCTGAGCCTGACGTTGACTTGAGGAACCGGGTGGGTGACCTTGCACTGTCGGATATGGGTGCCACTACCTACCAACCTGTGGTGCCAGAGACTCGAAGGTATTCCTTTGTGTTCCCGGCTACTGAAACATTCCCTCCACAGCCTTATGCTCCTGACACTTGTGGACTCCCCCCACCTCCTACCCCTAAAGAGCTTCGAGAGTTATTCACATCTGCGGCCATGCCCTTAACTGCTAACCGCACAACAGTGCCTGTTTCTCCGCGATTCAGTTCAGTACCGGCTCATTCGAATCCTACAGTCTTTGCACCGAAGGCAGAGCCCGGCCTACGTCCTGCAGCACCTTATTCTGGAACTGAATATGTATACAGGGGACCTTCTCCTTCGATTCCTAAGTTCAGCCGGCCTGATCCTGGTGAGTTTGCTCGTCTCCGGATAGCTCTGAAGAACCTGCTTCCTCCAGACGTGACTGAACTTTTCAAATATCAGATCTTAGTGGATCACCTTAAGTTTGAGGAGGCTAGAATGATAGCGGATGCTTACCTGAACTCACCTACCCCATTCACTGATACAATGGCAGCTCTTCATGATAAATTTGGCCAACCGCATCAGTTAGCCTTAAGGAAGATTGCTAGTGTCCTTGAGAGCCCTGACATAAAACGAGGTGATATCCCAGCCTTCCAGAGGTTTGCTCTCCAGGTGCAGTCACTAGTGGGCCTATTGAAAACCCTGGGACGTGACGGTGAGCTGGAGCTGAGTTGTGGATCCCACGTTGCGCGCCTCCTGAGTAAGCTCCCCCCTGAGCAGCGAGCTGAGTTTCGTCGCCATATGTTCCGCCAACCTGGCACAAACCCTAATCTGGTTGACCTTTCAAACTGGCTCCGTTATGAAACTTGGTGCCACAGTTACGATACCGAGCCAATGCCTAAGGGCTCACATGCCAAGTCAGATTCGGGGAAGAGGACTGTGACCATCCTGCATGGGGTTGGAGAATTCCCGGTCGAGACTTCGGCTCCTCGGAAATGTCCTGTTTCACAAATCAAACCTGCCAAGGTGAAACGGTATTGTCCTTTCTGTGATAAGACTGAGCATTACCTGAGCCAGTGTGCATCCTTTGTTAAGCTTACCAACGATCAGGTCAGGAGATGGATTCGCCATAACAACCGTTGTTGGCGCTGTGCTAGGGAACACCATGCTGCTCAATGTGACCTTAAAAAGCCCTGCAACATCTGCCAAGGCATCCATCTCCGCCCTCTTCATGAAGTGAATGTCAGTCCATCCCAGAAGGAGGATTCAACCAAAATGGAGAAGAGCTGCCTGACCAATTCCTCCCCAGATAGGTTCCTCTTGGATAAACCCTCTGTCAAAGGGCGGGTTATGCTGAAAGTGGTTCCAGTGAATCTGCATTATGAAGATCGAACCTTGGACACCTTCGCTCTTCTTGACGATGGGTCGGAGAGGACCATTCTGCTCTCCCCAGCAGTTAAGGCCTTAGGCATTCAGGGTGTCCCAGAAGACCTTCCGTTGCGGACAGTGAGAGATGATATTCAGATCATTCAGGGTTGCTCTATTTCCTTTCATGTCTCTCCACCTTGTAAACCTCAGATCAGTTATAAGATCAATCATGCCTTCACTGCCAATCGTCTTAACCTGTCTCGCCAGTCTTACCCTGTAGAACAGCTAAAACAGAAGTACCGACATCTGCAAGGTCTCCCGATCCGTACACTTACGGATGTCCAACCTTTACTTCTCATCGGCTCTGATCAGCCCCATCTCATAACCCCAACCGAGCCTGTTCGATGGGGCGGCCGGGGCGCACCAGTTGCCGTTCACACACGCCTAGGATGGACACTCCAGGGTCCTGTCCCTTCCATAGGGTGTCCTCCTACCACACGGCAATGCCTGCTAACCTCCATGGCTCCAATTCACGACGAGCTACTTCAGAACGTTCAACGACTGTGGCAGTTGGATACAGTTCCACAGAGGGAGGGCAAAGAGGTAACCCGGTCCAAGCAGGATCAGGAGGCGCTTCAGCTACTTGACCGTAAGACTCTCATCCTGGGAATTGAGGGAATCCATCGGTTAGCTACACCCCTGCTGCGGCGAAAGGACATGCCTTTGTTGAATGCACCTAAAGAATCAGTCCTACCTACCCTTCGTAGTGTTGAGAGACGTCTGCTGAAAGACCCTGTAAAAGCTGAGGTCTATGAAGAGGAGATGAGGAAACTCATTGAGACAGGAGCTGTTCGGGAGGTGACAGATCTTATACCTGACTTACCTGAATGTTGGTACATCCCCCACCACATCGTTAGTCACAATGGGAAGTTCCGCCTTGTCTTTAACTGCTCCTATCAATACCAAGGACAAAGCCTCAATCAGTATCTGTTGCCAGGACCCACCCTCGGAGCCTCACTGTTGGGCGTCCTTATCCGTTTCAGAGAACATCCTGTGGCTGTGAGCGGGGATATTAAGGCGATGTTTCATCAGGTTCGCCTTATACCTGAGGACCGTCCCTTACTCCGTTTCCTTTGGCGGAACCTGAAAATGGATGAGGCACCCAAGATTCTTGAATGGCAGGTCCTGCCCTTCGGCACGACCTCCAGTCCGTGTTGTGCCACCTATGCACTGCAACGCCACGTCCGGCAACACCCCCTGACTGATGAGGCAATTCGGTTTTCAGTGGAGAGGTGTTTCTATGTCGATAATTGCCTGCAGAGTCTGCCTACTGCAGAAGAGGCTCGGAACTTGATTGATAAACTACGGAATATCCTTTCTGGAGCTGGATTCGATATTCGCCAGTGGGCCTGCAATGATCCTACTGTGCTAAATCATCTACCATCCGATGCTCGAGCTGCGAGTGTGGAGCTATGGTTGACACAGGAAATATCAGACGTCCCTGAATCGACGCTAGGTCTGAGCTGGAACTGGCAGAGAGACATTTTGTCCTACAAACACCGACCTGTGATTTACAAGACTCCAACTTTGAGGAACATCTATAAGGTCCTAGCTACCCAGTACGACCCCCTGGGATGGCTTTTACCTTATACAACTCGGGCGAAAGTCATCATTAAGCAATTATGGAACAAGGAGAGAGGGTGGGATGACCCCAACCTGCCACCTGAGCTCCTCCAGTCCTGGAGTGCATGGGAGGAGGAACTCCGATACCTTCCTTGTATCTCCTTTCCTCGGCCTTATGTCCCTACTGAGGTTGGGATAGATGGTGTTACCCATGAGGTACATATCTTCTCGGATGCCTCTGAGCAGGCATATGGAGCGGTGGCTTACCTCCGGACTACTGATCAGGGCGGTCAGACTTACCTGTCCTTCATCATAGCACGCTCCCGTGTCACTCCTAAACGAGCTCACTCGATTCCAAGACTGGAACTCTGTGGAAGTCTTGTCGCGGCACAGTTGGCTAAGTTACTTGAGAACGAGTTAACACTACATGTCCGGTCAATTTCCCTGTGGACAGACTCTACCACGGTCCTCCAGTGGTTGAATTCTGAGTCCTGTCGCTTCAGAGTCTTCGTGGGGAACAGAATCGCTGAGATCCAGGAGCTGACGGACAAGTGCTTGTGGCGTTATGTAGGCTCTGCGGACAACCCTGCTGATGACCTCACAAAAGGAAAACCTCTCCAATACCTGGCGGCACCGAACCGATGGTCCCAAGGACCCTCTTTCCTCCTCCAAGATCCCAAAGAATGGCCAGTAATTCCTAAGAATGAAACCAGGGAAGACCATGCTGAACTACGGAAATCTACCTTCTGTGGGATCAGTACCTTTCCTCCCTCGTCTGAAAAGATTGATGGATGGAACTACAACACCTGGCAAGAACTGTTGGATGTAACCGCCCAAGAACTTCGGAACAACCTGGTTCCAGGGACTTCTCCGGAGGCTGAGGATTACCGCCAGGCTGAAGTCCATATCCTCAAACAGGTGCAGCAGGACTCCTTCCCTGAGGATTATAAACTGTTAGGGACTGGAAAGCAAATTAGGTCCGGGAGTCGGCTAGTTACCTTAGCTCCTGAAATGGATCCGTCCAGTGGTCTGATAAGGGTGGGAGGTCGTTTACGGAGAACTGCAGGCATCGAGGACTCCATTTTACATCCTCTGGTGCTAGATCCTCGCCACCCCGTCACTCGTTTGATCATTCACCATTATGATAACCAGTTACATCATCCTGGATCGGAACGGTTGTTCGGAGAAATACGGAGATACTATTGGATTCTCCGAGGCCGCGAAGCTGTCCGCCGGTTTCAACGCGACTGCCCAGAATGTCAGCGTTGGAGGGCTCAACCGACAATCCCTAAAATGTCGGATTTACCCGCTGCACGCCTTCAGCTCAATAAACCTGCCTTCCATTCTTGTGGAGTGGACTGCTTTGGACCCCTGCTAGTTAAAATTGGGAGACGCACCGAGAAGCGTTGGGGTATTCTCTTCAAATGTCTGACCACGAGAGCCGTCCATTTAGACCTACTCCCTAGCATGAGTACCGACTCATTTCTCATGGCCCTTAGAAGGTTTATTGCGAGAAGAGGAACACCAGCGGAATTATGGTCAGATCAAGGTACAAACTTTCGTGGGGGTCAAAGGGAGTTACAGGAAGCATATGCCGCATTGGTTCCTGATATACAGTGTCAGCTTGCCCGCCAAAGGATCCACTTCCACTTTAATCCTCCATCAGCCCCTCATTTTGGTGGAGTTTGGGAGAGGGAAGTAAGGTCAGTTAAATCGGCCTTGTACACCGTTTTGGGTGCACAGTCAGTTTCAGAGGAAGTCTTAATGACAGTCTTGCTGGAAGTAGAGGCCATTCTGAACTCAAAACCCTTGGGGTATGTATCGTCAGATGTGGCAGACGCTGACCCGGTGACCCCAAACAGTCTCCTCATGGGGCGGCCCGATGGATCTCTGCCTCAAGTCGTATACCCGGAATCTGAGATGTTGAGTCGCCGGCACTGGAGACACTCCCAGATTCTGGCAGACCAATTCTGGTCCAGATTCATACGGGACTACCTCCCTAGCCTCCAAACCCGGCAGAAATGGCAAGCCTCTCCTCCCAACCTGAAGGAGCAGACAGTTGTTATGATTGTAGACCCCCAACTACCGCGAAGTTTATGGCCTGTAGGGCGAGTGATCAAGACCTACCCAAGTTCAGATGGTCATATCAGGTCTGCTGATGTACAGATAAAGGGTCACGTTTATACCAGACCAGTAGCCCGCCTGGTAATCCTGCCAGCCTTACCAAAGGATAGACTGAAGGCCCCTCACATTGACTAGTTAAGTCACCTTTCTGGAAGCAAAGATGCTCTGCATCTTTGGGGGCGGCTGTATTAAAGGCTCCTGCAAGAGGGACTTTTAATTTGAAACTGTAGTCTTAGTAGTATTACGGGAGGGGGCAGCGTAGTTCCTTGAGCGGCTGTTGTTTGCTGTGTTCATGTGATCTGTTCAAGCCACTGGCTGAAAGGATGATTATTCTACTTGGTTCGTGGTGATTGCTGCAGATTTAACATCAAGGTGTTAGTCACTGACCGCAAAGTAAGCCGGTTTTATTTATATTTGTGTTAACAGTGATCGGAACAATGTTATATTCGTCGGTATCAGACGAACCTGCCCAGACATGTCCTGTAACGATCGTTCTGTATTATTCAGCCTGGTAATGTTACTTAACTTGTGATTATTCATTCATTATCTAGATGTAAATCAGTGTTATGTATTATAGTGTTTCTTAAAGAAGTTTGAATGACGCGATGCTGTTCTATTGAGCTGTTAAATTACCGAATGAGTGATGAGCATTGTTTATGCAAATGCTGCTCATATGCACCACGATTCTATTCATATATGAGAGCTGTATGTTCATAGTGACAAATTCTCACTCATGGCTTGTAGTTCTTTGTGAAGACCTTCTTTCCCTTCATTTAACTTTGTTTCATAGAGAAATATCCCTGATGTAAATTGGGATACTTTGGCTTCATTATATAACAGTGAAAGTTTACTGTTGTTTATTCATTTTCTTTATTGTACTTATTTTTACAGACTATCTTCACCTTTTATTATACATCTGTGGCCCTACCTTTCTCTGCCAATACACCATCTAAAGCTGATCACCTGTCTCCTCATTATTGGTGCTCTGACCGGCACCCGGGGGGGTTTACTCATCAACTACCCAATCAGAACCTAACAGTACAAAGTCTCTCCAACATAACTCATAATTACAAGTTTTTTTTTACAACCAATTCTGAGAAAAAAAATCTGAATTGCAAGTTTATATGTCACAATTCTGAGATGTAAACTCACAATGGTGAGAAAAAAAAGTCAGAATTGCGAGAAAAAAAGTTAGTATTGCAATAAAAAAAGTCAGAATTGCAAGAAAAGTTTATATCTCGCAATTCCGACATTATTTTTTGAAATTGTTAAATTTCTATCCTGCAATTCTGACTTGAAAACTCACAATTGAGTTTATATCATGCAATTTTGAGAAAAAAAAAAAAGTTAGAATTGCGAGAAAAAAAGTCAGAATTGTGAGATTAAATTCAATGTTTTATTCGGTAGCGGAAATGGGCTTCCATATTTTGCAGACTCTTTCTAGGACAATGAAGCTTTTTGCCAGTGGTTTGATGATGCAACACAAATATTCTCCATGATAACACATGATTCAACAACAGAAGAATGTTCTTTGCTTCACTTTACCTGACAATAAACCTTGAATCTGTTGGGCAAGTTTCTTCATCCACTGCTTCAGTATACGGACACATCAGAGCTTCATAACCTCCTACTGACTCAAATAGGAATGAACAAACCTTAATGTGTGAGATAATGGGACTTTCTGCGCGAGAAGTCATATATCCACACCCATGAGAGCCACATGTGTGTCGTAACTGGGTGGGAAGTGTGCTAGTGGGACAAACTCTGACATGCAAAGTGTTGACATGCAATCTCTGCCTCGGATGTGCAATGCAACAAAGTGCTATGATTTTTATGTTTTATTTTTATATTTTTTTATTTTTTATTTTTAAGTAAAATATGAGTGCTGCTTGGCTCTACAAAATCGACCACCACAGTGTTTAGGTTTTGGTGTTGCAATGCAGTCTATAGGGTGTTCTGTACTAGAACTGCACAATTAATTGAAATAAATTGTAATTGTAAATTGTGATATGGCTTAATGTGATAATCAAATCGCAAAGGCTGTGATTTAAGTTAATAAATACATACACTGTGTTTTAGTGTGAAGCATGACACTATATTCATTTACATGTGAGTTGAACAAAAGCTTTAAGGGCTCCTTGACAAAATAAAAGCTTGATGATTTAACAATTTAAAATGAAGAAATTAACACATCCATACATATTAGTACAGTCATTTTACATTTATGTAAATTAAAATGGTATCAGTATTATATTTTTAAGACCCAATTACTTTACAGTGAACTATTACAATAGTAATTTGTTTTCGTTAAATTTAAATTTAGTAGTAGAAGTAGTAGTAAAATAAATAAATAAATAATACAAAAAAACAAACAAACATTATTTTATGGTACAATTATAGTTATTATTATTTTATAATATTTAAACAGTAATATTTATTATTTTGTTTAATATTTATTTTAATAATAATAATAATAATAATAATAATAATAACAACAACTATTTTACAGTAAAATTATTGAAAAATTGTATATTATTATTATTATTATTATTATCATTGTTATTATTATTAATATTATTAATATTATTAATTTTGTTTTAATTTCACAATAGTAATAATTTCATTTTATAGTATAATAGTAATAATAATAATAATAATAATAATAATAATAACAATAATAATTATTATTTTATTATTTTATTATTATTTAGTTTGCCATTTTTAGTATTAATAATAATAATAATAATATTAAGAATAATAACTTTATTTTACAGTAAAATTTCTACTACTTATATATACTACTTTTTTTAGTTAAATTTTTATCCTAAAACTTTCTATTAGAGTTTTTTACTCAAATAGTGTACTGGTTGTTGTCTTCCCATCTCAAATGAAAAGAGTCCACCCTCAAGTCTCTGACTGCGAGTGCACATCCTAATCTATGATTTAATTCCTTGTCATTCTTGTAATCTTTGTGCACTTAAGCTCTACAGAATTCCTGTAATAACAGTATTCGGTTTTGCTCTCAGACATGCCAAATGCACATGAACACAAAACTAATGCCTCGTCCAGACAGTTTCCCATGCTTGAGTTATTCGTGCAGACTCCTGAAAGCCTCCGCAGGAGCGGATGAAGGCCAATTAGTCTTATATCTGCTTCACTTCAACAGTTTTTCCAGGAAAGCACTGTGGCCTACAGAGAGAGCCTCCCGCGTTCGCTCTGTCCCGTCTGAAGCTATTACACGCGGGGGTCTTCCAGCAGGGTCAGTCGAGACTATAACTCACGGACTGGAACAGTACTACACATCTCAGCCATTAAACCTGAACATAAAGAGCACAATAGCGCTGGTGCTATTACAGTAGGATGTGTGTTGCTTTAAAGAGGAGGAATTTAAACTTTGAGAAAGACATCTAAGAGCTAAAGCAATTAATTAAGTCACTGCCACTAAAATTTTGTGTTAGTGCAAATATTTGTTCTCAGTAATTTTCTTCCCCACATGGACTTTACAATGTCTTTGTTTTTGAGCCATGAACCAAAACAACCAGTTGCGTGTGAATCACAACACAACAAAATTAGATTTTAAACCAAGAATATTTTAAAAATCAAACAAAAGTCTGTGAACTTAACAGCTTTAAGAAAGGAAAGAACTACAGTCCCACAAAGCATCACAAACATAACTGAATTAAAAACTATGGAGAAATATAAAACTGTCGAATTAAAGATCTTGACTGTGTACATAGAAACAACATATTTTATGGTTATTGCAAAATATGCATATATATATACACGCCAATGTTTAAGTAGTTTGAGAACAACTAATAACTATTTTACAGTACAATTATTAATTTTACTTCATAATATTATAATAGCAATATTTATTTAGTTTTAATTTCACAATAGTAATATTTTTATTGTACAGTAAAACAACAAGAACAAGAACAATTATTATTATTATTATCTATAATATTACAATAGTAATATTTAGTTTGACATTTTAGTAATAATAATAATAATAAGTGATAACAATATTAAAAATAATAACTTTATTTTACAGTCAAATTACTACTGCTACTACTACTACTACTACTACTACTTTTTAACACAACACTACAAAATTTGACTTTAAACCAAGAATTGTTTAAAAATCAAACAAAAGACTGTGAACTTAACAGCTTTAATGGGGGAAAGAACTTCAATCCCACAGAGCACTGCAATTGCCATAATCAAATTAAAAACAACAGAGAGATATAAAACTGTTGAATTAGAGATGTTCTTTAATATAGAAACAACATATTTTATGTCTATTGCAAAATATGCACACACACACACACACACACACACACACAGATATATATATATATATATATATATGGGCAGAGCACTTGTTTCATTTCTCTGATTGGTGGATATTTCTCTGCAGAACTGTGGGTAATGTAGGTTTTTTCCATGAATTCCATGGTTAAACATGAATATTTGAAGAAAAAAAAAATTATTGATGGCTTGAACAAAAGTGTATGCCATTGATTTACAACCTCATAGTTCACAGAAATTCAGTTTTTAACAGTTTTTAAGGTGGAGAAAATTAATGGGATTTTTACTTGTGGGAATGGCTGTTGCACTCTAGTTGCCCATGCATCTTCTATTCTAGTGGATTTTCCCAGCGTGTTAATGCTTCAGCCCATTCAAACACCTGCTGAGGCCATTAAAGGGGCCAAACCTCAGCAAGAAATAACACATGACTGGAAAACAACACCTGACCCTTTCCTCTGGGTGTTCAAAAAACCCAGAGTGAACGTTACTGAGAATCACTGACAGAAACTCCATAGCAAAGACAGCAGAAGTGAACAAAAGCCGAGACTACATGCCGTCCTCCACGTCAAAAACAAACAAGAGAACAAACCCAAAAGCCCAGCGCTAATGGAATATGCTTGTGGCGCTCTCCAGCATCAGAGCCAAACTATGTCAGAAGTAATTACGGTTTGCAGGGCAATAACAAGTAATTTGTGGAGTAATTGTATCCACACCCTTTCCTTCAACAGGCGGTGCATTCCACTATCAGCAGCTTTCCATAGCATCAAATACAGCTCATATGAAGTACGGCTAGCGTAGATACCTACAGCGCAAACAGGAACATACAAAACATAAGCCCTGTGAGACGCAAGCATACAGTAAATAAAATCTTCTACAGAATGGCTTTCTTCCAAAACCTAGTGAGATGTCTCCAAAGTCAGCATCTTAACCAAGATGGAACCTCAAAAGTTACTTCAGATTCATTCTAAAGTACATAAATGTAGATGCAATACTTGATTTTTGTAGGCCAACCCATAAGTGTGCATCACTCTGGTTCCCTCGATAAAAACCCAATATTGGCTTTTGGATTATTGCAGAAAATAAGCTCTGTGGCCAACAAAAGTTCATGATTCTTACACATTTAGTTCATCATGACAATCTTCACAAAAGAACACAACATTGAAGCCTAAATACAACTGTCAGAAGTCAAAAGCTAAACACAGACTATAAATGAACTACACCACAATAATGGCGTCTACATCACAACCATTAGGCTTCCGAACACTTTTAAAAACATTTTTCCTTAAAATTGAATTAGAATAGCAATTGTAAACACAACAAGGCTGTGAAAGAGACTAACGAGTTGTTTTCTTGTTTGGTGTGATCAGTGTTGGGGGTAACGCATTACAAGTAATGAGAGTTACATATTCAGATTACTTTTTTCAAGTAACTAGTAAAGTAACACATTTCTTTACTAGTTTAATTTTCTTTTTTGAAAGAAGTAACACCAGTTACTTTGTTTTCCCATTTAATGACGGACAGCTCTCCTGTCTGCATGTTGAGAGAATAAGTGCAGAGTCAATGTGTGAGACAAACAAGTAAGCCCAGTCCAGATAGAAAAAATAACGCAAAAGTAACGTAACATAAAAAGTAACTAAATAATGCAATTAGTTACTTTTTTAGGGAGTAACAGAATATTGTTTTGCGCTACTTTTAAAAGTAACTTTCCCCAGCACTGGGCGATGACGTTTACTGTCCCCAACAAGCTCTGTAGTTCAATTTAGTCACTTTTCATGTCAAGTAAAAGTTTTTGAAAATCAAAAGGGGGTTTTACTGATGTTTTTTTATGTTGTAGAATAAAACATGACAGAATTTTGAGCTAGTGTTCACTGAAGACCTTGTTTCAGGCCTTTAACCATAAACTCATTCAAAAAATCATTGACTTCAGGACAAAGGAAGTTAACTTAAATTATAAAAATACATTATCCTTGCACCAGTTTAGAGAGTTTGATGTTAGCAAATTGCTAAAATAACAACAAAAAGGCACATTCAACAACCGGGTTAAAAAAAAAAAAGAAGAAAAAAAAGCAAATCTGCTTTAATAAAAATGAAACATTTGTTATTTTTATATAGCGCAGCTGTGGTTAAGTAGAGTATGCTAACTAGAAAAACCTGCACTTCACTCTTAGGTGCTTCACGATGCCATAGAAGAACCTTTTTGTCTAAATGGTTCCATAAAGAACCTTTAACATCTGTTTCACAAAAAGTTCTTTGTGGTGAAAGAAGGTTCTTCAGATTGTAAAAAGGTAAGAAGGAGATGGCTCTTTAAAAACCTTTGACTGAATGGTTCTTTGTGGAACCAAAAATGGTTCTTCTATGGCATCACTGCGAAGAACCTTTTAAGCACCTTTATTTTAAAGATTGTTCTTGGGAAAACAGTCCTTTTTCAATTCTATTGAGCTATTATTAAATTAAATATATCTACAAATCAGCAATTTCTCTGAGTCCTAACTCATATTTGCAATGCATTCTGGGATTAGAATTCAGCCTAAATGCGGCGCCTTACTTTTTTGAACAACCTTCAAGTTGGGAGCGCCTATGATGACTTAACATGCCCGTCTGAAACAGAGCAAATGACTCCTTAACATTACACACTGTCATTAAGTGTCTGGTTGTCATGACCTGTTTACTAACCACTTTCATGTAAATGTCAAGAGTTACATTTGACGCAGCAATGGTTTTGCTCTTGAGTGTAATTATTATTATACATAAAGCAGCAGCACTTCAGAGAGTTCAAACTTTGAAGACCCTGTTCATAAATATGGGCAGCATAGGATCTTTTCATCTAAATACTGAAGCCGGTGCCAACCGCAGTAAAGCGTGTCGCTCCAGGAAAACGTCTGGAATGATAGAGTGCAGATTCCGCTGTAATTCTGCTCCAGATGATGGAGGAGTAGATGGGGATCAAGCTGGGCTGTAAATCGCTGTCAGACTGACTCCACGAGCGGCTCCAAAGGTTCAGCACACATCAGTGCGTCGTTTCTGTGTCAGCTGACGGGCAGCGGATGGTGCAACCGGCTTCGTCTAGACAGAGGATACAGCAAATGTCAGCGTTCTGAAGAAATTCCAATGCACATGTAAACACACAGTACACAAACAGATCAGTTTTGGTTAGATATGTTAAGAACATTTTGCTAATGTTACCATTAAGTTATAAAATGTTATTTCTGAGTTCCCAAAGCTTCTTTGTAGATGCTTTAGACACTTTTTCTTGGTTATGTAAACGTTAAGGGAACATTCTATTTGATTGTTTTGCAAACATTATGTGAATGTTACTTTTGAATGTTCTCTGAATATTATAAAACAAGTAGCGACATTTAAAAAAAAAAGTTAGATGAACTAAAACGTTTCAAAATAAGTTCCCTGAGCTATGTATGAATAATGTTTTTGTGCTAACATTTTGCGAACATTATTAAAGACCAGAAAACTTTGAATGAAATTTCTATTAATGTTACTGGAAAAACGTTTGTTTATAACAAAAATATGTTTTAAGAACATTTTGCTAATGTTCCCATTAAGTTGAAAGCATTATTCCTTAATGTTCACGGAACATTTAAAAGTCCAGTTACATTTAAAAAGGTTTCAAAAACGTTTAATGAACAATGTATAAATAATGTTTTGAGAACACTATTAAGGACCAGATAACTCTGAATGAGTCTTCTATTAATGTTACTTAGAACGGACTTCAAATGGACTTCAACTTCATCTGACAACTCTTCTGGTCTTTCTTTAAAAACATTTTCTCTTAAAATTTGAGTTAGAATAGTTTGCAAGAGCGATTATAAACACAATGAGTTTGTGAAAACGACTAGTAAGTAGATGTTTTCTGCCTTTACTGCAAAAACAAATTCAGTGTCCAAAATATTTAGGCGATGCTCTTTCATGTTTTCCACAACCACAAATTTTCCATGGCTGGAGGAGTTAAAAACAATAAGGAAGCTTGGTTGAATTATGCTTATTGACGATTTCTCTTATGATTTAGCCACACACAAACTGATCCAAAGCATTTTATTGGCTGGCAGTTTGTATTAGTATGGAAACCCTCTATCAAGGATGTGGGAAATTTTGGAATTAGCTGATTTTCCAAACGCTCCACATGCACTGCGGTGTTTTCCTGCTTTAGGTTTTTGACCCAGATCTCACTATGAGTTCAACAATAAAAGTGACCATCATTAAACAATTTCACAGGTGCAAGTGACTACATCCAAAAAATAACACCGGTACACTTTTCACTTTCAGAGAAACATTTTAGCTCATATGACAAACTTTTAACTCCAAATAAAGTTTGACACCCATGTTTGCTTTGACTCTACTTAAAAGCCAAGATCAGCTGCGCTCGCAAAGTCAGATCTTATCTGACGCTTTTGAAGTTTACTGTTTGGATTCAGTTATTCAGTGATGGAAAACATCTGCTGAGATCTGATCTCACAGCACTGCCATAAAACTCGCATTTTACGCTGTTTGTTTGCTTCACGAGAAAATTTATTGCGTTTTATTACATAAGACGCATTTCCAAAAAAAGAATGAGGTAGAAAGCAAGGTGGAAAACCAAGGAAACGACAGATTGTTTCTTCATGGTGTTGGCAGGGTTAGTTGGATGGGTTGGGTGGGTTGTGTTTATGGGTGGTACCTCGTTTTGTTCTGGAATGATGGAAGGCGTTCCTCAACCTTCTGCTGCTGCAGGGCCTTCTCAACACACTCTTGAGTTTATTGATGAAATGTATAAATCCAGCTAACGTTATTTATTAATAATGTTTTTGTGCTAACATTTTGCGAACATTATTAAAGACCAGAAAACTTTGAATGAAATTTCTAATAATGTTACTGGAAAAATGGTTGTTCATAACTTTGAGAGAATCCCAACTAACAAAAATATGTTTTAAGAACGTTTTGCTAATGTTCCCATTAAGTTGAAAGCATTATTCCTTGATGTTCACGGAACATTTAAATTGTCCAGTTTTTATTTTTTTTATTTTTTATTTATATATATATTTTTTTTATTTAAAAAAAATATATATATATTTTTTTCTTGGTTATGCAAACATTAAGGGAACATTCCATTTGATCATCTTGCAAACATTATAAGAATGTTACATTTGAATGTTCTCTGAACGCTCTTAAAACAAGTAGTTACATTTAAAAATGTTTCAAAAACGTTTAATGAACAATGTATAAATAATGTTTTGAGACTATTAAGGACCAGATAACTCTGAATGAGTCTTCTATTAATGTTACTTAGAACGGACTTAGAACGTCAAGTGGACTTCAGCGTCACAAACATTAAGCATCTGACAACTCTTCTAGTCTTTCTTTAAAAACATTTTCCCTTAAAATCTGAGTTAGAATAGTTTGCAAGAGCGATTATGTTCGCAACAGCGAATGTTCTCACAACTCTCCCTAACGTTTTTTAAAAGTTACACAAATGTTAGAGCAAAATGTTCTTAGAGTAATGTTTATGGAACAATGTTATAACTTGATTAATATTTGATATACTTTCTCATAACATTGAGAAAACATTCTTAGAGCAACATTCTCAAAACGTTGTTATAATGTTACTTGTGCTTGATCAATGTTCAAAGGAACTTTTTTTATAACCTTTACAGTGTTGCCAACAAATTTTCAGGGGAAGTTGCTAAAGGAAGGTCAATTTGTTGCTAAAAGTTGCTAAATGACATTGTGATGTCATTGCACGATGATGTCATTACATAATCACGACACAAAATTGTGACACTGCACAATCTACTATGTTAATATAAAGGAATATGGATTTTTCACAGGTATTTTTTTTTTTAACCCACATTTGAATTTAAACTGTATTTTGTGTTTTTGGGTTACAGGGTTACAATGGATAATGGATAATGGATGTGTCTTAGGAAATTACTAGTACCTTTTCCATTTTTCTAGATATTTTTGTTGCAGTGTACTAACTTATCAGCAATTGCAGGTACAAGCCAACACGGTGTATCATAAATAAACTATTATTATTATTATTATTATTATTATTATTATTATTATTAAATTGAACAATTGCAAATATCAGTTAACTTAACTGCGAGGCATCTTTGGTTTCCTCTTCTTGTGTAATTTAGATGGAAAATGTGTGCCTTTTTATCGTTTGAGTCACTTAAAATAATCAGCGAAAAGTTTCCAAATAAATTTTAAAAATAGCTAAATTTGTTGCTAGGTGCTTTTGGAGAAAAACAAAAGTTGCTAGGGTAGTCTGAATAGTTGCTAAATTTAGCAACAAAATTGCTAAGTTGGCAACACTGATAAATAATATTACAATCACAACAAGAAACATTTTTAGAATTATAAAAATAAATGTTCAAATAAGCATTACATTTTGGGTGAAAATAAAGTTGCTGCAAGAAATGTTTTTGTAATCTTTAAATAACGTTTTAATCACAACAAGAAAACTGGACATTTTAATGTTTTTAAAATATTAAAAATAACATTCAAATAATGTTACATTTTTGGGTAAAAATAACATTAGTAGAATGTTGTAAGAAACATTTTTGTAACCTTTAAAAAACGTTATAATCATGACAAGAAAAATGGACATGTCAACGTTTTAGAAAAATTTTAAAACAATGTTTCCACAATGTTTATTATAACTTAAATGTGTCAGCTGGGAACAAGCCGTACTAAATGAATACATCACAAAAAGCCTTGGCAGAAAGAGCATGTGCTTTTCGTTACTGTCAAATGTTATTTCATGCAGTTTAATATTACATTTGCCTATTCACTGCTTGTACATGTAATCATGTGCTTTTGATGAGAAAACACATAATAAACATCTTATTTTTATTGTTTCTACTCAATTTGAACTTGTTTTCTGCTCGAAAAGTGTTTGCTGCTCTCTAGAAGGTCATTTTACAAACAGTCATATGAAGGATTCTCAGGCCGGATTCCTCACGCCGTCATTAGGAATGGAATTCTGCTTCCTGATGAAGGGAAAAAGCTTGTAAATGTCTGGGGGTGTAATAAGATCCGCGTGAAATGTGTGTGAGACAAAGCCTGACTGAAACCGCAGGCCTGCCGGTGCCCTGCTTGAAACAACTCAAAAACACACCGGAAAAATACAGATGTTTCAGTACTGAATATTACTTAATAAGATTTTATTATTATTAGCTCTTGTTCAACTTGGACTAGTAAACAACCTCCCAGAACACGATAGCAACATGCTAAAAACATGCTATATATATATATATATATATATATATATTTTATTTTTTTTTTCTATTTAACACATCATGGATAAGATGGATACATTTTTAGACTTTAATGCTTTTTGAGGCTTGTTGTGAATATTCAAAGAGTATGCAGAGGTTAAAGGGTTAGTTCACCAGATGAAAATTAGCCCATGTTTTACTCACCCTCAAGGCATCCTAGGTGTATATAACTTTCTTCTTTCAGATGAATCTAATTGAAGTTATATTAAAAATTGTCCTTGTTCTTCCAAGCTTTATAATGGCAATGGGTGGGTGTTTTTTGTTCAGCAGTCCAAAAGAAGTCAAATAAAGTGCACCCATCCATAATAAAACGTGCCTCCTGTAGGTCTCCTGTAGCGAACTGATGCATTTTTGTAAGAAAAAATCCATATTTCAAATGATATAAACACTTTTCTCTCACTGCCGTTCTGGTGAACAGTAAAATACTTTTGTTTTAAGAATATTTTACTTACCCCACTGGCAGATAATTTTATTTATTTTAAGTAAAATGAACTTAATTTAGTTTCTTTCCCCTGGAAACAAGACTAAATATCTTATGTCACTTATTAAATGCATCTTAATTTATAAGAATTTTTAGATATTTTGACTAGAAACAAGACAATTGCAGTGTATAGATATTTTTCTTACAAAAACGCATCGATTCACTACAGGAGGCCTTTACTCTCCTCGTGTGAGGCATGTTTTATTATGGATGGATGCACTTTATTTGACTTCTTTTGGACTGTTGAACATAAACACCCACCTTCTCCCATTATAAAGCTTGGAAGAGCAATAATTTTAACATAACTTTGATTAGATTCGTCTGAAAGAAGAAAATCATATACATCTAGGATGACTTGAGGGCAAGTAAAACATGGGCTAATTTTCATTTTTGGGAGAACTAACCCTTTAAAGAGGAGTCAGAAGGTGTGGAGTCAGGCGCCGCTGCTGCTTTCTGAAGAGCTGCTAAACCTCCACAGGAAGTGGAATCTCTGTGGAGCCGCAACAAGCGCAGGCATTTCCTGTGCCAGACCAACATCAGGCCACCAGCGTGAGAAACAGCCGCTGCTCTCTCCGGCTGATCTTCATCCCTTCTTCTCTCTTTTCATCCTCTTTTGTCCCGCCGGACACACCCAAAATGCCATTCTGACCACCCAGAGTTCCCTGGGTTTGACCGTTCACTCAGAGACTCTTAAATTCAACAGAAATCAATTCTGACTCTACTTATGCTCTCGATTCACGTTCCTGCTCTTATTCTGAATGATTCATCAGTTATATAATTTTAAAGAAAAACGTTTGTCTTCATAATCTTTCATCAAAAGTTTAATAACTTATTTCACCTCTGAAACAACATCATTGAGGCTGAGTGGATGAAATAGTTTCAGGAGAGACACATTCAGCTCTGACATGAAACAGCTCCTAATGGATAAAATTAGAATAAGTTAATTATAATAAAATAAATCAGAATTTAAGCCCCACCTTCTATTTACATGTTGTTAAATATTCTGATATCATTGTTGAATATTGCTGAATACTCACCCAGTGTTATTTTAGTATAATTAATATACTATTGTAGTTTTTATTAATGTTTTGAATTATAATTTTTTTTAATTTTCCGTTTTCATTTTAATTTTATTCCAACATTTAGTAATTTTGTTGTGTGTTTTTGTTATTTTTTTGAATACTTTGTATAATTTTAATATTTTGAATTATTTTTATTTTATATTTTCCTTTTTTTATTTTAATTTTAGTTTACATTTACATTTAGTCATTTATCATTAAGCAAATGCTTTTTTCAAAGGGAGACAGAAACATTCCCCCCCCAAAGTAGATAGAAATAGAAATAGAGAATGCAAAAGTTTCAGCAATTTTGTTGTGTTTTTGACATTTTTAAATTTTTTTATATTGTTTTGATTAATTTTAATTTCAGTTTTAATTGTAGTTATCTTAGTATTTTAACTTAAACTATGACAATTATTAAAAAAAGACAAATAAATGTACAATTAGAGGTGTTGACTTGCAACTAACTAAAATAAAACAAGTAATATTAGTAATACAATAAGTAATTTTTAAAATATTTTATTTCAGTTACCATTTAAGTAAAAAAAGAGTTAAGTTTATATATATGTACACAGTATATATATGTATGTATGTATGTATGTATGTATGTATATATATATATATATATATATATATATATATATATATATATATATATATATATATAAATGTATATATATATATATATATATATATATATATATATATATATATATATATAGTTAGTTAGTTTTTGTTAACATCAATAACCCTGATTCACCGTCATGTAATTCCAAACTCATATGCTGTAATTTTTCAGTGGAATACAAAATGTATTTTTATGAATTACATTTCCATACAACAACAACTTTAAAGTGTCAAGCTCCAAAAAGAACAACAACAACAAAAAAAACCTACATAAAAGCAGCACCACAAAACTTTCATAACATGACTTGTGCTCTACATTTCAGTATTCTGAAGTCATAAGATTTTTTGTATGACAGGAACAGACCAAAAATCAGTCATTCTGGGATCTAAAATCATTCAGATTAAAAAAATGCTGCATCAGGATTGTTGTCATTAGAGCTTGACAGTCATGGTCACTATGAAAGGAAACCCTGAGAGCGAGTAAACAATGTCGTATCTAATAACACTGAAATTATCAGTGAAGACGAATGAACATACTTTAAGGGAGTTTTCCTGGTGAAGAAGTTTGACCGCATTCCCATGAGCAACCGCACACGTTGTGATTTAGAGTCAAGGGCCACACACGCTCATGACCTACTGTTCTGGCCCTCAGTGCACTTCAGCATCTCTCCATCTAACATTAACACACACACACACACACACACACACACACTCAGTGTAAGAGGGTCTTCCTCTTCTACGTTCCTCAGTGTGTGGTTTGTTTATGCTGGACGGAGGCCACATCATGTCTGAAATAATAGTGTGACACGTAAAGACAAACACATTGATTCCCGCTGACTGTAGGGAAGGTGTTTGTCAGAGCGTGATCAAAGGATGACCTGATATTCCCCTGTTATTCATCAAATGCTGCCTTATTTGTGCAGGATCAAATCAGAATTGAGATCAGAATTATGTCAGTGTTTAATAACTGAAGATGATCAATATACCGATATCAATTGAAACAACTGAGAAAAAGAAAGGAGTCCAGTTATGAAGGAGCACAGTTAATGCAATGTTCTGGCAATTTTCTTTTAAAGTTATGAACAATTATAACATTAATAGAAGTTATTTGGTCTTTAATAATGTTCTCTAAACATGAGCACAAACACATTATTTACACATTGTACATGAAATTATTTTAATTTTTTTTTTTTTTTTTCCGTAAATGTTTTGGACATTTGTCTATCATTTTTTAAATGTTTCAGAATGTTCTGAGAATATTCAGATGTTACATTAACAAAATTATACAATGGAATGTTTCCTTAATGTCTGCATAATAAAGAAAAAAACATTTCACTAATGTTCCCATTAAGTTATGAAAACATAATTCCTGAATGTTCTCTGAATGTTCAAAATGTCCAGTTTTTCAATGTTTTATAAAGGTGTTTTTCTTTCTTTCTTTCGTTGCTATATGAATGTCAAAAGGACATTGTATCATTTTTCAAACATTATGGACACGTTACTTTGGAATCTGAACATTCTGAAACAAGTAGTAACATGTAAAAAAATGTTAGGCAAACTTCCAACAATAAAACATTTCAAATAACGTTACTGTAATAACTTTGAGAGAACGTTCTGAGATCGTTCCCTGCAATGTGACCTAAAATGCCTATGAATATTAATGAATACTAATAGGATAGGGATCAAAAAGAACTCTCACCAAGTGACAAATGCAGATAAAAAACAGAAAGTTAATAATACTCATCAGTTTAATTGTAGGAATGATTGTTTGACCCTCACTGATGTAAATGAAGTCCGTGATTCAAATCAAAGAGCAAGAATATTTACTAAAGAAAATATAGCAAATATTGCAAAATACAGTTTTATGGCTGGTAAGGAATATTTATGGCCGTAATTGTTTTCAGATCAGTTGGCAGGTGTGGCAAAGAGTAAATTTTAGACATTGCTAATGAGTTCACATGACATTAGTACATAATGGCATGGTAAATTTGATTCCCTTACAGATGATTTCACATTGTTTTGTCATAAAATGATCAAGTGCATGCTAATTATTGTTCCCGCTCGAGATCTCTAGACTACATGGCAGTTTTAACGCAGATTACTGGAAAATCATCTCGTTTTTCTCTCAGTGTGACTCACACAAACAGTCTGGAGCAGCAGGTAGCCAATGAGAGCGTCAGCTGACAGATCATGTGACATTCTGTATGGAGGTCACGCTGAGCCTTCTCATCCATCCTCACGCTCGCTCCAAAACAACACGTTCCCATGGGAAACACATCATTGGGAACGACTGTAAATAGGTGAATAAAGTGGGAGCGTGTAATGACTGAGAGCTGCTGTCATCGACTGGACCAGAACATTACTGATGTTTTCTTCAACAGGAGTTTAATTGTGTTGAAATTTATTCTGGCCCGCTGCTCAAGTGTGTCGCTGAAATGTGATTTTAACAGGAAAACTCTCTCAAATAAAGGGTCGATCCACGGCCCGCTGTACAGAAAACACTTGCAGATGAAAGGTTTGTAAACTTTCTGTCCATGCAATAGTGCTAGAGACTGAATATTACAGAAACCAAAGCAGAATATTCAGTTCTGATCTAGTTTACTTGCTAAAAGTGTCTTGTGCAACTAAACAGCCAGTTTTTTAAAAGGGAATTTATGGTTTTATTCATCAGGAATGCATTAAACTGAATAAAAGTGAGAGTAAAGACATTTATAATGTCACAAAAGATTTCCGTTTCAAATAAATGCTGTTGTTTTGAACTTCCTATTCATCTGTGAATCCTGAAAAATAAAATATATCACGGTTTCCACAAAAATATTGGGTAGCACAACTGTTTTCAACATTGATAATAATCAGAAATGTTTCTTGAGCAGCAAATCAGCATATTAGAATGATTTCTGAAGGATCATGTGACACTGAAGACTGGAGTAATGATGCTGAAAATTCAGCTGCGCATCACAGAAATAAATTATATTTTAACTGATATTCACATGAAAAAAAAGCTATTTGAATGGTAATAATATTTCACAATTTTTTTAACCACATTTTTGATCAAATAAATACAGCCTTGGTGAGCAAATAAAATAAATACCCTCTTAAATACCCTGAACTTTTATTCTGCACTATGCCAAATCCTACTCTTAATTAGTATCTTTATCTTGTTTTTCAGTCAAAACATCTACTATATAAGATACATTTACTCAAAAACTAATAAAATCATGTTGGAGTTCTTCACGTTTCTCTAGTCAGGCCATTTTGTGCAGCATAAGAACTTCTTTTCTTTACAGTTTCCCAAGTTTCAGAAGCAAAGGGGTTAACTGGACTTCAGTTCAGCGACTTGGCTTCCTGTTCTTTATAAAGTACAGCATCAGAGATTGACATCAGGGCCGAGCTGAAGGAAGACGTCTGGGTGGGGTGAAGCGGAGAACAATCGCTCGGTCCTGCCCAGGAAGAGCTGGCCGTTTCAGAGACCCTCGATGGAGAACCGGACACGATTGTTGTCTTCTGCCAAGACTCTTCCTCTCAGGACACATGATTCGAGACTTCACACCCTCCGAGGCATGATGCCAACGCTAACACAGCGTTTGATCTCTATGAGCTGGACTGATAAATGACTCGGAGGGAACATCTAGAAACTGCAGCCTTTGTTTGCTCTCTTATTCGAAACCACTGTGTCAATATTATGAGCTTCTCAGGCCAGAAGAACTCTCACAAGACCATCTTATCATCCTTTGTTCTCTTACAGTCTAGTTACTTGTGCATTTTTAGAAAAAACCTTGATTTTTATTAATTCCGTTTGGTTCCAGCTAACAAGGAATGTTCCCAGAATGTTGTGGCAAAGTTATGAAACAAACGTTCTTCCAGTAACGTTAATAGAATGTTCATTCAAATTTAACCGGTCTTTAATAATGTTCTCAGAACTTCAGCACAAAAACATCATTTATACACTGTTTATGGAGAATATTTTTTTTTTTTCTGAAACGTTTGCCTAACATGTTTTACATGTATCTACTTGTTTTAGAACATTCAGAGAACATTCAAAAGTAACGTTTCCATAATGTTTGCAAAGTGATACAATGGAATGTTCTCTTAATGTTTGCAGAACCAAGAAAAATTTTTTTTTTTTAAAACATTTTGGAAACTGGGTATTATGAACATTCAGAGAGCATTCAGAAATAATATTTTGTGTTTTCTTTCTTTTTAGCAATCATTGTTCAACAGTGTGGAAATAGTTTAACAAACTATGTAAATAAAACAAAGATTATTGGAGTACAATGAAAACTATTTTCTTTGAAACAGTTTTCAAAAATAGCTTGTCAATTTTACAAAAAAAAAAAAAAAAAGTAACACATTGAATTCATCCTGACATTGTGAAGTAGAAAGGCTGAAATGGTATTTTCTTGTAAAATATACTCCAATAATCTTTGTTTTATTTAAAACTTTGGATTTTATTTATTTATTTATTTTTTTTACAATGTATGTTTTACAAGAAAATTAAATTTTCACATTTAATTCAATGCGTTACTTGCCATTTTTTTGTAATTATCTGTTAAATTTACTAGCAATTGCTGATTGAAAATGTAAAAATTTATAAACTTTTTTTTTTAAGTTTAAAAATAAAAATTACAGTAACACAAAACCTTTGTGTAATGCATTATAAAGGGTATAATGCATTGTAATTACTCATAATGTGTGTTGTAACTCATGTCATACATTATTATATCCGAATTTTAAAATGCATAGTAAACAATGAATTGATAAGTGTTATAGTGAATTAACTGTGGTTACAATTCTTCAAGAGATTGTACAATGCATTATAAGGTGCATTACAATGTATAATTCATGCATTAAACTACTTTTATAATGCATTATACATAAAGGCTTTAAGTAAAGTGTTACCGAAATTAATTTTGTAAGATCACCTGCATTTTTTCTAACCTCAGATTTACTGTTATCTCAGACAACAGGTGTCTAAAAGGTCTAAACCTGCTCTTTCCGGTTCTCATGTTAATCTGAAGGCCAGGAAATGTTTATCTTACTTAAACCAGCTTTACCGCAGAGGCCTGTTGCAGCCCTTTCTCCAAACATCCAGAAACTGGATCCATTAAACGGGGATTAGATGAACGCGGAGCTAGTGAGACTCCAAGGACTTTAAGGGTCTAAACAGACAGAGGAATGCCATGAAGCGGCCCTGTGGGAGAGCGAAACGTCTGACCCCTCAGCGCGGCCCATTCCTGTTAGACACGGACACATCTGGAGCAAAGAATGCCTTTGACGTACCTGTTCTGCTTCTGCAGGTGAAACCAGAGGAACGCTCGGGCATTTGGACGCTCTGCGGTGCAGGAAACAGGAAATGAACACACGCGCTCAAGAATCTGGAGCAAAAATTTCACTTTGCTTTCAGAGAACAAGCAAATGTTTCTTATTTCAAGCATAAACCTCACTGGACTTATGCTTAAACTAGAAAAAGGGTATTTGAAAATTAGTTAAGCAAAACAAACTGAAATAAAATTGTTTGCTTCAGGAATCTGGAGTAATACTTGATTAAACCAGAAAAGAAAACCTATTAGTTAAATTACATGTGCAGAATAAAGCCTTATCTCCTGCAATATTGTTTCTCAAGTTTATCTTTGATGTTTAGATATCAAAAATATATGTATTTGATATGTACCACTGGTATGGCTTAATTACAGTAATTATATTATTTACAGTAAATAGTTAAAAATGTACAATATTTATAAAAGCAAAATATTATAATATTGATATTATCATGGTAGTATCTAAAAAAACAAAACAAAACACAACAACATTACAGAGGCATTAAGCCTCTGTAAATCCATTTTGTTGAGATGATTTCCAGATATAAACCTAACAAAATTTATGCTTTAGCAAATAAATAAAAGATTTATTATTTGAAAACAAGTCTCATGCATGTCACGGATTACATGGAGATGGAGACCAGGAACGGGAAGACGTAGAACAAATCAAACAAAGTCTTTACTTGAAATCAAAACAGGTACGTACAACACAGGTTGGGAACATCCACAAGACAGACAGAGGTGACGATTAATACTCGACAGGAAACACAGGGCAGAACACACTATAAATACACAATGTAACTAGATAATTAAACACAACTGGACAATAATTAACTAATAAACACAGGAACAGGAAACTAACCAAATATGGGCATATAAGAGGAAGGTTGAACACAAGGCAATCCGGGGGGGGTCGCTCTGGAGGCCTTCAGGAACAAGGCCATGGTGGTGCAGCCTTCGCGAACGTGGCCCCAGCCCTGGCCACTACGGCACTAGCCATACTACCCCCCCAAAAAAAAAAATACTTAGAGGAACTTACGGGGCTTAACTGTAGGTCAGGGACCTTCTCTGGGCTTAACAGGGAATCTGGGGTCTTTCCTGGGCTGGGCTGGAGATCAGGAGCCCTCCCTGGGCTGAACTGGGGAATCAGGAGCCCTCTCCTGGGCTCGACTCGGGAACTGGAGCCTCCCCTGGGCTCGACTCGGGAACAGGAGCTGGAGTCTTCAGTGGGTTACCCTCCTGAACATGAGCCCTTATAGGACTAGGCTTGGAATCTGAGGACCATTCTGGGCATGACTGGGGTTTACCAGCACTCCGTGTGCTGGCTGAGGCGTCAGGGGCCCTCTCAGGGGTAGACTCGGGAACCGCTTCCATAGGGGCATCCCGTGAAGCAACCAGCTTGGGAATGGCCTCCTTGGCCACTACAAGCGAAGCTTCCGACTTCAACGGAACACCTACAGACAATACATGACCGACTAGACTGGGTTCCGGAGGACTGGAGAAGACAACAGGGGACATGACATGCACTGGAGGGCGCTCTGGCAGGCGCGTTCGAGGTGCGGGCACTGGGGGGCGCTCTGGAAGCGCGGACGCTTTAACGGCCGGATGCCTTGCCACATTAACTGCCGCGTGGCTTCCCATACACTCTGCCGACGGGCTCGGGAGAGCCGCTGATGACGACAGGCTGGTTCCGACTCGGCCCCAGACACCGGTAGATCCCCTCCTTTCAGCACAGTCCTGTAGTGTCTGGGAGGTCCACGGGGTCGTGGTAACAGGACGCGAGCCGGAACAGGTGGAGGATGGCCGCGTTGTCCAACGCGATCCTCGCGCCCAGTTTGCAGAACTCCCCGGCGAATTCAAAAAAGGGGAGATCCTGCCTGGCCAGGGCGAGGAGACTAGCGGCGAAGTCCATAGCCGCAAGAGGGGAAAAAAAAAAAAAATTAAATAAATAAAATAAAAAACTCTAACAAAACAAAAACTCTAAAAAAACTGAAATAAAACACAGGGAAAAGGAGCGCCGCTTACTTCTGTATTTGGTCGAGTATTCTGTCACGGATTACACGGAGACGGAGACCAGGAACGGGGAGACGTAGAATAAATCAAACAAAGTCTTTACTTGAAATCAAAACAGGTACGTACAACACAGGCTGGGAACATCCACAAGACAGACAGAGGTGACGATTAATACTCGACAGGAAACACAGGGCAGAACACACTATAAATACACAACGTAACTAGATAATTAAACACACACAACTGGACAATAATTAACTAATAAACACAGGAACAGGAAACTAACCAAATATGGGTATACAAGAGGAAGGTGAACACAAGACACACAAGACAATCCTGACAATGCAATTGTGTTATCAAAGACATTTAGATCTGTAAAATATAAAAGGATAAAAAGGATTTGTAGTGCATTTGCATTCATACTCGTTACTGTTTAATTACCATACTGATACCATGAAATTTAAATGGAACATAAAATACATTTAAAATATGTCAAATAATTTTAAAAACATGTTTCCCAAAACAATCCATTATCACAGATTTTCCATGGTATTAACCCAGTTAACAGGGAACGTTAAAGTTATGAACAAACGGTCATTCCAGTAAAGCTGTTATAATGTTTATTCAAAGTTATATGGTCTTTAATATCATTCTCAAAACGTCAGCACAAAATCTAAATCATTTATGGAATGTTTTTGAAACATTTTAGTTATTAGTCTAAGACGGTTCATACAACATTCAAAAGTAACATTCCCATAATGTTTGTAAGATAATAAAATGGAACGTTCCCCTGAAGGTGCTGGTGATGTCTGAGATCTAATTAAATGACTAAAAAGAGAGATCATCTCTGCAATGGCGTGTGTAGGGGGCCGAGAACTGATCAAAATGCTGATCTGTGAAGTTTTAGTGCTGCAGTATGAGTCACGTAGCGTATGAAGAGGTGGATTAGGACGTAATGATCAGCACAGAAATTATCAATCCACTGCTCAAACATTAACATAAAATAACATCAAGCATGCAGCATAGCGCCTCACCTAAAATAAGTCTGAGTGTCATTGCATCAGTTCATGAATCACATTCACACAAGACTGAAGTGCAAAAATGTGAGGAAACAACTGAAATTATGTAAATATTGTGAATTTGAAAGCCATCCGTGCATTAGCTTGACATTTGATCCTGATATGCCTTGTGAAAGTGAAGGACCACTGGGATGCAATAGCTTTAGCTGAACATTGTGCCAAACGAACAGCTGCATGAAGCGTCATGGCATTACTGGAGCGGGCGATGAGATGACTTCATCGGGCATTCATTCTGACGCCCACACGCGTCTTCATCATCTTCAGTTGTTTATGCGCTTGGAAACCCCCACAAAGTTCAAGACACTGGATCAGTGACACTCCTGTGTGAACAAACCGCTTCCATTATGTGTGATTTCATTTCAATGGTAGCCTACCAATTTAAACATTAGTGTACAGTTGATGTTACCGCTATATAATAAACATGGGATCATTAAATGTTTCTTCTCTGGCAATTCAGTACTAATAATAAATAAAAATGCATCTCTTAAAGGAACAGTTCAGCAAAAAATGAAAATGTACAGGGTATCTCAGATGTAAATGAGTTTGTTTCTTGGAGAAATGTGTCATTGCATCACTGTCTCAGCAATGGATGCTCAGCAGTGAATGGGTGCCGTCAGAATGAGAGTCCAAACAGCTGATAAAAACATCACAATAATCCACAAGTAATCCACACCACTCCAGTCCATCAGTTAACATCTTCAGAAGACAAAAGCTGAAACAAATCCAGCATTAAGACGCTTTAACTAAAATACGAGTCCATAATCCATAATAGCGCTTCCTCCAGTGAAAAAGTGCATCTCCTGTTGTCTCTCACATCAAAATCCAGCCACATATTTGTTTAGAGCTGTTTTGGCTTGTAAACGCTGCTTGATCTGTGCAGATTTCTCTCCTGATTCAGACCAGAACACTTTTTCACTGGAGGAAACGTTATTATGGACTCATATTTTAGTTAAAAAAACATCTTAATGATGGATTTGTTTTAGCTTTTGTCTTCTCCAGATGTTAACTGATGGACTGGAGTGGTGTGGATTACTTGTGGATTATTGTGATGTTTTTATCAGCTGTTTGGACTCTCATTCTGACGGCACCCATTCACTGCAGAGCATCCATTGCTGAGACAGTGATGCAATGACACATTTCTCCAAATCTGAACTACATATTGGATGGCCTGAGGGTGAACACATTTTCAGTTTTTAGGGGAGCTAATCACATAACCAAGAAAAAATAAAAAACATTTAAAAGGTTGATTAATTTAACATTCAGAGAACATTCATAAATAAATAACATTCTTATAACTTAATGGGAACATTAGCCAGTCGTTTTTAGATGTGTTGGTCCAAACAGGAGGCCTGACACAGTGATGTAATCAGGGTAATTTACTCCTGAAGGCCGCTGCACATGACGACTTCATGAAGAAACAGACGAATCTGCGATGAGCTGATGGATTTTAGTCACTAATCTGAAGTTCCGTTTCCTGTTACTCAGAGTCTGGGTCGTGTGGGTCAAAGGTCAGAGTCAGTCACGGGCAGCGCTGCTCACACACTTTGAGACGAAGCTTTGTGTGAATCCTGGCAACTCTTCAAAGGACACAAGACAGACAGAAGCTGTCACCATATCTAATAGTGTGATGCATTTACACCAGACACATGCATCGCAATACGTGCTCAATAAACGTGCTGAGGGCTGATGAAGTGCTGAATGCTGTGAACAGCCGCAGTGGAACAGGATCTGGGACAAACACTGTTCCCAGAGGGCAGAACCCATATGAAACACACCCATAAACCCTCTGATACACACACACACACACACACACACACACACACACACACACACGCACATGAAATCAGCATCACATTGACTTTAAATCAACACATGTGTGTGCATGTGTGTTTGCTTATTATCATAACACGTGTTGACATACTGCATATGTGTGTGTGTGTGTGTGTGTGTGTGTGTGCATGAAGTGCAAGGATGTAGGTCAAACAGAATTAGGGGAAAGGTCGCGTCTGTGATAGTCAGATGATTCACATGTTGTGCTTCCTATTGTAACAAGAAGTTGAGGTGGGACTAAATAAATAGTCAAAAGTCTTTAGTTTACATCACACCCATAAACATCTAGAAGACAATAAATGCATAAACAAATAAAGCAAGCATGCAAATAAATAAATAAATAAAGTAAACAAACAAACAAACAAACAAACAAAAAGAATAAATATATAAGTAAATTAATAAATAAGCAAGAAAGTATATAAAACGCATGCAAATAAATAAGCATAAGCAAGTAAATAAACAAGCAAACACGTAAATAAAACAGCAGACAAATACATAAAAAGTAAATAAACAGGCAAAAGGCAAATAAATAAATAAACAAACAAATAAATAAAATTAATTAATTAATATGCAAGGAGTAAATAAGCATGCAAACGTATAAGCAAATCAATAAACATGCAAACAAGCAAACAAGTATATATATAAATAAGCAAGCAAATACTTAAGCAAATAAATAATAAGTTCATAAAGCAAATAAGCAAACAAAAATATTAATAAAGTAAACAAGCAAGCAAAATAAATAAAAACAATAAGAAATAAGTAAATTAAACGCAAAAAGTTAATAAGTAAATAAAAACAAGAAATAAATAAGCAAAGAAAAGAAATAAGCAAACAAATAAATAAATAACTAAGCAATTGTTTAAGGAAATTTCATAAATAAACAAATTTATAAAACAAGCAAACAAACAAACAAACAAACAAGCAAATAGATAGATAGACAGGTCTGTGAGTGGTTTAGGTGTCCAAATACTTCTTAATGCCACCGCACACTACTGTTCATAACAAGTCTCTCCTGCTCACTAAAGCTGCATTTATTTGATCAAAAATACAGTAAAATAGTGAAATATTATTACAGTGTAATAGCTGTTTTCTATGTGAATATCTGTTAAAATGTAATTTATTGTTGTGATCAAAGCTGGATTTTTAGCATCATTACTCAGTCCTTCAGAAATCATTCTAAAATGCTGATTTGCTGCTCAAGAAACATTTCTGATTATTATCAGTGTTGAAAACAGTTGTGCTGCACAATATTTTTGTGGAAACTGTGATACATTTTATTTTTCAGGATTCACAGATGAACAGAAAGTTCAAAAGAACAGCATTTATTTGAAATAGAAATCTTTTGTAACATTATAAATGTCACTTTTTATCAATTTAATGTGTCCCTGATGAATAAAATTAATTTCTTAAGGAATATCAATCTTGCATTTGAACAGTAGTGTATATGTACAGTCAGACTGTTCCAGAACATAGCATCTTCTGCTCATGTTAAAGATCCAGTGATTCCTTTGATGACTATAATTCTTCATGTAATAGTTTCTCTTCAGGGATGAAGTCGTTCCAGATCAGCATTTCACATAAACACAAACATATTCTCAGTTCTTCTGAATGATGTTAGGTGTAAATGCACTCGGGTGGTCTCTGGAACCCTAACGAAGATGAAATAGATCAGTTCTGTGTTTCTGAAATGCTCTCAGATGGTTTTAATGAGCCACATCTGTGTCACACACACACATCACATTTTACTGACACTGAGATTTGGACTCAGTCACAAACGCCACGTCTGCTATGACACACTTTCTTCTCTGTCTGTCTGTCTGTCTCTCTCTTTCCTCTGTCTTAAAGTTTAATCTTTAAAGTTTAATCTTTATCGCTCATAACGCATTCAGGGCCGTTTTTACCAGGAAGAGATGCAAAACATTCTAAAAAATGCATAGCTGTTAGTGAGGGAATGGAACTTTGCAAATGCTTTAAAACCCTGAAAATACACACATTTTTTCCAGATTTTTTCCAGTTTTATTTATTTATTTATTATTATTATTATTTTTTTTTTTTTTTTACATGATATCACCATTTAATATGTTTACACATTTTGTGTTCAGGTCATTTCAACCTGGGTATGTATGGAGAACCATTAAGTGTCCAAAATTCTTTTTGTTAAACGATTTATGAAGTTATATGAGTGTCAAAAAGCCTTTGTAAAATACATTTGGTCTTTTCCCCATATCTCACACACTTTTGGGACTGAATTTTGTTGACAAACATGAATGTATATGTCTATTGATGAACCATTGCAGCTGTCACAACAGCTACTGTGAGGAACAAGGAGACGCAGGAGTAAACACGAACAACAGTCTTTAATAATTCACACGAAGGGGTATTACAGGCATGACACACACGTAGCACTGGCATGAAAGACATTCAATCCCGCACAAAGACAGACTGCACAGACTGTAACTTAAATGCATGGGGTAACGAGGGATTATCAACGAACACAGGTGAACCGAATGACAGGGGAGAAACTAGGTCACTGGGAGCACATGGGGAGGAAAACAAACACCCCGACAGTCCATGGGCGTGACATATCGGCCCCCTCTCGGGAAAGGCGCGTCCTCGTGCCGTAGGAACAACATAGGGAGGGACGGGTGGGAGGCTCAGGAGGAGGATGTACACCCGAGAGGAGGACGACGAATAGATTCCAGGGTGGAAACAACGAAGGGAGGAGCCAAGGAGGAAACAGGAGGAGCAAGGGCGGATCAGACGGAGGGAGGAGCCGACAGGGAGACGACAGGAGGGACTTGGAGCAGGCAGTGCCAGGTGGGACCCAGGCCACAGCCATGATGACAACCCATGGTGGAGCCGACGGAGGGAGGAGCCATGGAGGAGGAAGGGCTGACGACTCCAGGGGGCTGACCAATGGCGGCGGAGCAGGTGGTGGAGGAGCCCGAGGCGGAGACGGAGAGCCGATGAGCCAGGGCGACACTGAGGATCCGGAGGGCCAAGGTGGAGCAGATGGCCCCGGCGACCGATGCGGAGGCGAGGATCCAGAAGGCCGCGGTGGAGCCGGAGTGACAGAGGACCGAGGAGCAGCCGAAGGGAAGGAGGGGCTTGACGGAGCCGGAGGGACGAGATGCAGCTGGAGGAGTGGAGTCCCGAGGCGCAGGATGGTCGACGACAGACCAAGGCGGAGCCGGAGGGACGAGGGAGCCCGGAGGAGCCAGTGGACTGATGGGGCACGGCGAAGAGGAGGGAGCTAAGAGCTATGGTGGAGCTGCTGGGTCGACGGGCCGAGGCGGAGTCCGGGGCTTAGAGTCAGGAGGAGGCAAGGGATTCTCCAGCCACGTTGACGATGGAAGATGGCAGACCCGCGGAGCTGGCACCATATTTTTTGAAAACAAACTGGACTTAATTCAACTCAGTCGATCTACACAGCATGAGGCAAGGGATTGTTGTGTGTTTGTTTTCACTGAAACATGGCTAAAGGACAACATCCCGGACTCCGCCATTCAGCTGCACGGGCTAACCTGCTACCGAGCGGACAGAGACTCATCATTGTCTGGTAAGACTCGCGGGGCTGGCTTGTGTGTATATATCAACAAAAAATGGTGTAACAATGCTGCGGTAGTTTCAAAACACTGTTCGTAGCTGGTGGAGTTTATGTTTGTGAAGTGTCGACCGTTCTATCTGCTGTGGGAGTTCACGGCCATTGTTATTGTCGCGGTTTACATTCCACCGTGTGCAAACGCTAAGGACGCGCTTCGTGAACTGTACAGTGCCATCAGCGAACAACAAACAAATAACCCTGACGGCTTTTTCATCATAGCCGGTGACTTCAACCACGCAAACTTAAAGACAGTTTTGCTAAAGTTCTACCAACATGTGAACTTTGCAACAAGGGGAAACAACACACTGGACTTTGTTTACACAACAGAGAAAAACGCATACAAATCTGAACCCCGCCCCCACCTCGGGTACTCGGACCATATCTCTGTTATGCTAATCCCAGCATACAGACCACTTCTCAAACTTGCCAAACCGGTTCAAAAGCAGATCACGGTATGGCCAGACAATGCTACCTCAGGACTGCAGGACTGCTTCCAGGACACAGACTGGAACATGTTTAAAGAGGCGGCCACCTACAACAACCACACAGACCTGCAGGAATACACTGAAACTGTGACTGCTTACATCAAAAAGTGCATTGATGATGTGACAGTCACCAAGACCATCACCACACGTGCCAACCAGAAGCCATGGATGACAGCAGAGGTTCATGGACTGCTAAAGACCAGAGATGAAGCATTCAGATCAGGAGATAAAGCAGCCCTCAAAACAGCAAGAGCCAATCTGTCTCATGGCATCAAGAAGGCAAAACACCAGTATGCAAAAAAAAAAATCAACAACGACTTCAGCGACAGTAAAGACACTCGGACCCTGTGGCAAGACATTCAGACCATCACTGACTACAAGGCCCCGCCACAGGCCAGTGACAATGACACATCCCTACCAGAGGCACTCAACCACTTCTACTCATGATTTGAGATACAGAACGACACACCTGCACAGAAACTACCCACATCTCCAAACGACCAGGTACTCTGTCTCTCCCCAGCCGATGTAAGGAAGACCCTATCCAGGATTAACCCACGAAAGGCTGCGGGCTCTGACAACATACCTGGATGTGTACTGAGAGACTGTGCTGCACAGGTGACGGATGTCCTAACAGACATCTTCAACACCTCGCTGAGCCAGGCAGTTGTCCCCAAGTGTCTCAAATCCACCTCCATAATCCCAGTAATAAGAAGTCACATGTGTCCTGTCTGAATGACTATCGTCCCATAGCACTGACCCCAATCATGATGAAGTGCTTTGAGAGGTTAGTCATGCATCACATCAAGTCCAGTCTCCCAAACACGCTGGACCCATTTCAGTTTGGATACCGTCCAAACCGTTCCACGGACGATGCAATATCCACCACTCTCCACCTAGCTCTTACTCACCTGGAACAGAAAGACACTTATGTAAGAATGCTGATCATCGACTTCAGCTCAGCATTCAAAACAAAAATCCCACAACAGCTCATCCACAAACTAAACCTGCTGGGCCTTAACACCTCCCTCTGTAATTGGATCCTGGACTTTTTAACTGCAAGACCTCAGTCAGTCTGTGTCGGCCGCAACATCTCCAGCACTACCACACTGAGCACAGTTGCCCCACAAGGCTGTGTGCTCAGCCTGCTGCTCTTCACACTGCTGACCCACGACTGCACTGCCAAGTCCAGCTCCAACCACATCATCAAGTTTGCTGATGACACAACTGTGGTAGGCCTCATCAGCAACAACGATGAAATGCACTACAGAGAGGAAGTGGCACAACTGGCTGAATGGTGTGGTGCTAACAACCTGTCCCTCAATGTGGGTAAGACAAAAGAGGTTGTGATGGACTTCAGGAGAAACTCTGTTGACCACCCTCCACTGACCATCGACGGCTCAACCGTGGAGAGAGTCGGTAGCACTAAATTCCTGGGGGTGCACATCATAGAGGATCTCACCTGGACCACCAACGTCACGTCACTCAACAAGAAGGGACAACAGCGCCTCCACTTTCTTCGCCGGCTGAAAAGGGCAAGTCTCCCTCCACCCATCCTCACCACTTTCTACAGGGGCACCATTGAGAGCGTGCTGACCACCTGCATCACTGTCTGGTATGGGAACTGCAGTGCTGCTGACCACAAGACCCTACAACGGACGGTGAACACTGCCGCAAAGATCATCGGTGCCCCTCTCCCCTCCTTCCTGGACATTTTCCTTGCACGATGCTCCAGCAAGGCCACCAGCATCGTGAAGGACCCCACCCACCCCTCCCACAACCTCTTCCAGCTCTTGCCATCAGGTAAAAGGTACCGGAGTATAAAAGCTCGTTCAGTCAGATTGCTCAACTGCTTTTTTCCCCAGGCTGTGAGAGCTCTTAACTCCAATCTCCCTGTCCCCCTCTGAAACCATGAACACCTCAGCCCCCCAACTCATAAATAACTATTGACAATTTTCCTAAGTGCAATTCTGAGTGTGCTACACACAGGTGAGTGGGCTATACAAACCACCTGTAGTAAAGCACTCGTCCCACTATATGCACACTAGACACTTTCTATAAACACTCCCTGCTACGAAGACTCAATAAGATAATATATGTTTACTTGAACACTGCACTACAAAATAATATGTTTGCTTGAGCATTGCACTACTAAATCTTTTTGCACTATGCGCTGCTTCCCACAAAACCTCTCTTCTGAACAATTTAATGTACAAAATATATATTTTTCTGCACATTTTCATGTACAAATATCTCTTTAGCACAATTTCATGTACAGTATTTATGTAAAGTTCTTGTACAGTCTCAGTTTGTGTATGTGTAGTCAACTAGGTATAGTAGTTATAGTACTTATAGTATATATATATAGTCAGATGGTTGTACTTATAGTATATATATATAGTCAAACTGTTGTATAGCTCTATTGTTTTTCCTATATTTGCATTGTTGTATGTTTATCTTATGCTTAACTAGTATGTAGCACCGTGGTCCTGCGAGATACGACATTTCGTTCCACCATATGTCCACACATGTAGCAGAATGACAATAAAGCTCAACTTGACTTGACTTGACTTGATATAGATGGTGGGCTGAGGGCGAGCAGAGGGGCAGCCGGACGACAGCAGTGGAGGAGGCAGGAGCGGGAGGGTGGGTGGGCATTTGTGAGCCTCCGGGCTTTTAGGGCTTGTGTGCGCTGCCCACACACATCAAATTGCGACTCCCAGCATGGGGAGCGCGAGTGACAGGGGAACGACAGGGCTGCACTCGGGCGATGGTGGGTTGACGCCCGACCAAGGTGGAGCCGGAGGGACGAGGGAGCCCGGTGGAGCTGGTGAATCGACGGGTGACGGTGGAGGCGAGGGAGCTAGGAGCCGAGGTGGAGACGCTGTGTCAATGGGCCGTGGCGGAGTCCGGGCCTCGGAAGCTGGAGGCGGATGTGAGGGATGCTCCAGCCCCGGTGACGCTGGAGGATAGCAGTCCCCTGGGGCTTGCACTGTACAGATAGGGGGATGAGGGCAGGCAGAGGGGCTGCCAGACGACAGCGGTGGAGGAAGCAAGAGCGGGTGGGAGGGCTGGCATTTGTGAGCTTCCTCTGGGCTGAACAAGGGAACAAGATGATGCTCTGGAATAGAGCTCTGGAGGGTGCTCTCGAGGAGCGGGCACTGGAGGTTCAGGAGCCCTCTCTGGGCTGGACATGGGGACCAGAGACGAAAGAGGGCTGGAGAGGACCAGTGGGGATGATGAAGAGAGGAGAGGGGGCAGATCACTCTCCAGATCAGTTTCCCAGTCTATCAGGTCCCCAAATTCAGCAGCCCCAGATGTACAATCAGCTCACCCTCAGCCGCTGTGTAGTGGGCGGAGCTCCAGTCCGCGCTCTCACCGTCCACGCCTTGCTCCCTCATGGTGGGCACTGTCACCGGCTCTTGCACCTGGTCTGACAGGTTGGGCTCAATGTCAGGGTTGATCCTCTGCTCAGTCTCTCGGCTTTGCGCTGGCTTGTCGATTGTGGCGGGAAATGGCTCTCCGTCATCGGTGGGCTCGGGCTGATACTCCGCACCGTGGTGAGTTGGTCAGGAGTGGATCTGGCGAGATCATCCACGGGGCAGATGGTGAGTGGCGATCCATTTCTCGCCAGAGTCCACTCCATGAAGGCGGCGAATTCCGCTCGAGGACCATCTTCGGACGACGGCGCTCTGCACGCGGCGTTCATGCTAGCATCATAGAACGCGCAAAGTGCGTCGTCCGGGTAGCTGGTGAGTTCCGTGAGAGCCAGAAACAGTCTGGTATGGTTCTCGAGCGAACGCTCCCCCTGCTCTAGCAGGAGGAGGATGAATTCCAGGCAGACAAGGGATCCATGAGGGCACAACGGAAAGAAAAAAACACTGAGTAAAAACAGGAAACAAAAACGGAGGATAGACACACGGATGTAACTTTTTAGGTCGGGTCTTCTGTCACGATTCGCTGTAGTAAGGAGCACGAGGGAAACGAGGAAACGTTTAACAGACTTTAATCAAGGAAACACTGGGAATAATCCACAACAGGAGCTTGGCAAACACACATAGCAACAAGTAGACCCGACAAACATAAACTGGACAGACAGGGCTTTTAAACTCAGGATAACGAGGGACAGACAGGTGTGGGGAATCAACTAATAATCAAACTAAACAAGGACAGGAACAAGACCAAATAAGGCAAAACAGGAACTGAAACACATGACAAAACAAGTCCAATCCTGACAAAAATGTTGCTGATCAGATACAATATGGTTTAGTTGAAAAAGCTATGACTGTTTTATAAAACAATGATTCTTCGGGTCCAAAACAGACCCGGAATGCAAAAATAATATACAGATTGTGAATGTATTATAAGGGCTAAATTTCACTGTTTGAGAATTAAAAGTGATAGTTCAACCAAAAAAGTGATCATTCTGTCATCAGTTTACTTCGTTCCAAACCTGAATGCCTTTCTTCTGAGGAACACAAAAGAAGATGTTTAGCAGAATTTAATGAAAAATGTTTGCAGACTTTGGTATCTTGCATACCAGCTTCTTCTTCTTCTTCTTCTTCTTCTTCTTCTTCTTCTTCTTCTTTTCTTTTCTTGGAGAAACATCCGAAAAGTAGGAGAGGAGAAACAATTTAGATATTTGTGAGATGTTATTAATTAAATTTGTTAAGCATTATCATATTTCCTTATTCTGTAATATTACTCTTACATTATTTCACATCCTCCTCACTGTATATACAGTCACGCAGTTTTTGCAATTGAAGGATTCTTGAAGAGATTCTTACATTATTAAAATGATTTCCATCAAAGAACTCCAAAGCTGGTCTCTCAGATCTCAGGATGGTGTGTTTTATTTGCACTTACACAAGTGTCTTTATAATTAATGAGCCCTCAACATCATCATTTATTTCTCATTGGCCTCTATGATAATAATGACTCTCATGTGCTCTTGTCCACCCACATGAGCCAACACTGCGCTCAGACACATGCCATGACATCACTTCACGTTCCCGCACACACACACACACACACACACACACACACACCCACGCATGCTGCATGATGATGCATAAATAATGCTGAGTGAGAGAGCATGATGGGGATTCCCAGTTATGATGTTTGTGTGTGCTAGATTTGAGAAAAAAAAAAAAAAAAAAATCATTATTTTTCACTGTTTTGATGATATTCAATATATTCAATGATTCTTCCAGGTGAAAAAAGTGTACTTCCATAATATACTGAAAGTGCTCTATTTTCACACTATATCTCCAGTAATATGCCTTAGTACGATGAGATTGAAATGATCCAGACATATAATGCAATGCAATCCAATGCTGATTGAGAGATGAAGAAATAAACAAGCTGGATGTTTGTACAATTACACTAAAAGAGCTTTGCAATAACATACAGTAGAAATCAGACTCAGCACCTGCAGAAATCCTTCATATTTGACCTCCATCTCTCTGTCAAACCACTAACCCATATGTGAACGCTTGGAGGTTTTCTTTACCCTTCAGCAGTTTCTCTTTCTTCTGCTGGCTGGTTCACTGAGGACAGATGAACGTCTGCGTGACCTCTTTATGTTATGGCTTCTTGCTGGCGTTGCAGATTCGACTGAAATCTAGAAAACCAAACGCTGTTTAGCTCTATTTCTGCTGGATTTGTTATGTATAGTGTATGCGTTTTGTATAAATGCAATGTGCAGATGACTTACTATATTTTCCAACGTATGCATTATAGTTCTGACTCTAAATTCTGATTGGATGAAATGTGTTTGAAGCTGACTACAGTTTCTATATTAGTATAGGTGAACTGGAAGTGATATAAAACTCTTTCATGATGCATTATTTGACTTCCAAATTATTTACTCTTATACTGTACTATATAATGTAATACAGTATTGCTGATGCTTCCTGTTTTCCGTGCAATGATTATGTATTTGAATCAGCTGAAAACAAAAATCTTGAGGTGGTTTGCTGGTCTATCTGGTTTCCCAGACTGACTATCTGACCCCGAGTGCCCCAAACTCCATTAAAACCATCAAAACCAACCCGTCTGGCCAGGCTGGAGACCAACTAACCACCTCAGGCTGGTGTAAGCTGTTTTAGGAGGGAACAGTAATGCTGTAGACATACAGAAACCTAAGACATGATTACTGGATTTCCCCTCAATGAATTAAACATACTTCATGAGTTGACAATAATTTATAATTTCATACTACTGTTTCTAACCTGCACCCCATTTAGTTTATAATATTTGTTATTATTAAAATAAAATAAAATAAAATAAAAATACAATAACATAGCATAAAATAAAATAAATAAATAAAAATAAACTATAAAACATTTTTGTTACTTAAAATAACATTAAATGAAATAATAATAAAAAAACATATATTAAACATTGATCTTATTTTAGCTAGTTGCAACATGTCTCATTTTTAACTTAAACTATAATTTTATAAAAGATAAACAAAAATATAAAAAAACAATAAATATTACAAAATCACATAACAAACTTAAAAAAAATTAAAATAGAAACAAAAAATATAAAAATAAAACTGATTAAAAATATTAAATGATAAAAATATAGTAGTATCTTAAGAAAACTAAAACCATAAAATGTCAATTAAATAAAATAAACATTAATTAAAATTAAATAAAATTTATTTGTATTTCAGTTAGTTGCCAACATTTCTCATTTTCATCTACTTAAAGTTGAAATACTAAAATAACTAAATCAAATAAGCTACAACTTAAACGATATAAACATACAGTATTTAAAAAAAAAAAAAATAAAAAACCCACAAAATTGCTAAAAAACTTTACAATTAAAAGGAAAACAGAAAACAGAAAATTAAAAAAAAAAAAAAAAAAAAAAAAAAAAAAAAAAATATATATATATATATATATATATATATATATATATATATATATATATATAGACATGTACATGCATTTAGCAGATGCTTTTATCAAAAGCAACTTACAAAAGAGGAACAAAAACAATTCATCAAAGAGCCAAATATTCCTAATATACAATGCCAGGTTTATCAGACAACTATTTAAATATTAACAAAAACTTTAATAGTACCTAAAGTAGTACCATTTTATACTCTTCACAGCAGGCCTACATGTTGTTCCAAAGCAAGAAGACAGTGAAGGAACACTCTCAGATTTTTCTCTAAATGCCACATATTTGGCATTTTCTTCAATGTTCCTTTTTAAGGTGGCACAAAAGGTTATGAGGTGTGAGAAATTCATGCAACACTTGGACTTTCGCTTCATGGTTTTAGTAAGTTCATGGCATGGCAGCTGGTTGCAAGTTTATGTTGTTAATGGATGGAAAATATTAGTGCTTTTTAAACTAAATGAGCCAAAAGTTCATCATCATTTCAAAGCCTCCATATTACGGGCAGTGGTGCATTCATGCTAAAGTTTATAGCGGTTTATTTATGCACACGGATCCTCGCTGACAGCAGAAGGCTGATCAAAGACAGCCGTTATTTAAAGCTTCAGACATCATTCTCCTGGACGCAGGTTCAAGGGATCCAGGCTCAAGCGTTTATAATGGTGTTAACAAATAAACCCATTGCCGAAACCTAAACCGGCCTTGTCCTGGACGGCACAAAGCACTGTGGGTACAGCCACCAGCTTGGCCGGGCCTAAATGCTCCTCTGTGTTTATAATTTTCCCTCAGAGTAACTCAGCCCGCTCCCTTTCACTGATGGCAAACAGCTTCCAAAGAACACGGCCGTGGACTTTCCAGCAGCGAGCAGACGGACAGACGATGAGTGAAGCGGCCAAATGAAAAAAAAGAAAAAAAAAAAAACAATAAAAGAGCAAACAGCTTTTGTCCTGATTGAAGTCAAAGGAAAGGAAAATGAATTCCAAATGTGAGCGGAAACCTCGCCTGGTTTCTCATCGAGATGCTCCTTTGAGTCCTGGAATCAGATTTTCATTATCAGTCTTATTTTCCTGTACAAACATCTAAACGTTCTTAAATCAAGATACATTTGCTGGTTTGTTTTCAGAAATATATATATATATATATATATATATATATAAAATTAAGTGAATCTATGCCTAAAACAAGAAAAAAAAAATGCTTTTGGGGTCAGATAAACATTCTTGTTGATTTTTCTTAAATCATTGGCAAATATCTTGTCTAGTTTTAAGCAAACCCAAATTTTGATACATTTTTCAGAGAGCAATACTTAATATCTTAAGTCATTTTGCTTCCAAATTAAATGTATCTGGAATTTATTTAATGTATCTTGATTTAAGAATATAAAGAATACTATAAGAATAAAATAAGAATTGATTTAAGAATATTAAGATATTTGTACTCAAACACAAAACAAAAATACTAAATAAATAAATAAATGAACAAATAAATATTTTATTTTATTTTATTTTATTTTATTTTATTTTATTTTATTTTATTTTATTTTATTTTATTTATTTTATTTTATTTTAGTCTTGCAGTGTTGGTTGAAATGAAAACATTTTGTGACTTATTTTTGCCAGAAATGTATCCCACAAGCTAAGTGTAATGTCTGTAGGATAAATGAGAGTCCAGAAACATTCCTTCTCACTTTCTCAAAAAAACAAACAAACAAACAAACAAACAAAAAAAAAACAACAACCCTAAAACAAAACAAAAAACAAACAAAGAAACAAAATTTTTTTTTTAATAAATAAATAAAATAAAATAAATAAATAAATAAAAAATACAATACAAATGCATAAATATAATAAACTCTGAACTGTAAATATACTTAAATATTTCATTCCATCCTGAAAAATCCTGCTAAAATATACTAATATACTAAAATAAACGAATATATACTTTCCTGTATGCATTTATTCAAATGCTTTTTATTCAAAAGGAGCAAAACAGCAAAAACAATTTGTCAAAAAGTCAACAATATTTATAATGTACAATGGCAGGTTAATTTGATTACTAGATTAGTTCCATAAAATAAAAATGAACTTTTTTAGTTTGCTTCTTCAAGTACTGAGTTGTAAATCATAATCAGTCACTAATCATAATCATGAAGCAAGATCCTATTTGGATCCCCCAATTAGAGAAGTCGCTGTTACCATGGAAAGAATCACACTTGTACTCCCATGAAAGCAATTTAATATATAAATGAACAGTTTTATATTTTTCCACTTGATTTTATTCTTCATTCACAATGCTTCAAATCAGAGATTCTAAGTTCATGATTCATTTAGTTTATGACTTACCCCAGCAGGCACCAGACGTCTATGTAACATCAGGTTGACGTTGGACATGACGTCGGACAGACGTTGAATTTTGGTTGAAAATGAAAATCGGGTTGACGTCAATATTTCATGTCAATTTGACGTTGACTTAACGTTGGATTTTGGTTGCACAACCTAAAAACAACAAAATCTCAACGTCAGCTGACGTCGGTATTGGACATCAATTTAACATTGACATTAGACGTTGAATTTATGTTGAATTTTGGTTACCCGACGTCGCAACCTAAATTTAACCAAATATCAATGTCTTATGACAAAAAAAAAAACTTTACACACAAATCCAGTAGTTGCACACACAAAATGCAAAATGCCTCACATCTCTTGCTAAATGAAGCACTGCATTCAAAATATCACAAACACATCTCAAAAGCAAACATCTGCAAACACCTTTGCCACAATATTAATTCCTGTGTGTTACATAGAGAATTGTGTGTTGTGTTTTGCAAAAAGTGTTTTATGAAATTAAAAACTGAGTCAAAGGCTGAGAATTAGTGCATGGTTTTACAGATTTGGTGTGTGCTTCTGCTGTTTGAGTGTCAACTTTCAGAAATTGTGTGACAAGTGTAAGCAGTTGAAAACAACTGTAATAAAGAACTAAAAAAAAAAAAAAAAACCACACACACAAAAAAAAAAACATACAGAAAAAATACTTCCAGGCAGAAAAACTGAGATGGAGTCAATCTCCTGCACTTTGATGTCTTGGAAAATCTGTTTGAGACACTGCTCAGATCTCTTCTGAAACTCTAAAAGAGACACATGAGAAACTACTGGGATCTTTTTCTCAGGAGAAAGCTTTGAGAAGCAGGAGAGACTTCACTTGCTCTTCATTTTATCTAAAGAAACAGTTGTGCTATTCAAGAGATTGCAGTGGTTTGTCTTGTGTTTTGACTCTGGGTGTGACTGAGGGTGGTCCATGTGAAGGAACTCGTTTAGAGGATGATCAGCT